>CM076575.1:1822502471-1822939307 GCA_034641835.2 Pinus albicaulis
TGACGCATGGGCTTCAGCGGTAGCACTAGGGTTTCTAGAGGCAGAAGGTGGCTGAGTCATGTAAATCTCGTTTGAGGGTGTGGATCAGTGAAGTTTTCAGTCTCCAGAACAACAGGTTAGTTGCAGATCTATTTTTTCTCTGTCGAGTTAACCAGTAAGGTGCCCAGATTTTTTGTATTCAGAAACTACTTATAATATAAACCCTCCAGCAGCCAGAAGACCGATTTTCCCACATTGGGTTTTTCCGGGGGCAGTTGTCCAGAAAACCTTGTGTGTCACTTTGTCTATGTGCATGTATCCTTTGCTTAGATCTGAATCGGTGAAGAACTATTATGTGTTTACTTCGATGTTAATCTGAATTTTCAGCATTAATAGCTTGATTAAGTAGGAGAAGTATAACCAGATCTAACAGTAGGGTTTCTGCATAAAGTAATATTCATAAATTTTCACATGGTATCAGAGCGATTACAAATCTAGCAGGTGTAGAAAATTCTAGTTTCCCACCCCGGTTTTCAGTTTTCACCTTATAACTCCAAAATAATTAAATGCCCTTTCCCATATCCATACATTTAATAACTGAAAAATAAATTTTGCTGAAAACACAAATTCTGGAAATTTTTTCAGAATGCTGTAAATGCAGAAATAAAATAACAGCAGTAACAAACAGTCATTCAACACATCATAACTCAATATTTTTGGTCAAGGTGACCCTGGAAAAACCCCTTACAATTCTTGGGGAAAACCAGTCTGGAAGCTTCTCATTTATTTCTGAAAAAATGCTTTTACAGTGAGCAGTAATACACAGAAAATTACAGCAAACACAAAAATCACTTATCTTGACTTTCGTGCCACCCTCCACCTCGAAAAACGTGCCAAACAGCAAACAGAAATTTTTCAGAGAAATTACAGCATTAAATGCTGTCTTAGCTGCCTCGAAAAGCATGCCGGAAATGACCGTACGGACTGTACGGATTCCGTACTGATGGGACAGCATCCCCCTTTCTCGATTTTCGTGCCCAGAAAAATCTGCCTTGAAAATCGTGCTCCTTGCTGCTGTTCCAGCTCTCGAAAACAGTGCTGCCCCTTTCTCGAAAACCGTGCAAATGCTGTACGGACTTTCTTCCTTGGATAATGTGCCAATGAACTCTGCTGTATGGATTCTTCAGCCTTGGGAAGTGTGCTCTCTTGCTGTACGGACTTGCTGTGCTGCCTTTCCTGCTCTCCCTCTGCTCAGAAATCACTCTTCAGCTCCCTCTCCTCCTCTCTCAATCTGCTCATGAAAGAATGAATGACCTTTTCCTCCTTTTCCTCCTTTTCCTCCTTTAACCTAACCCTAAGTGACTTTTGGGGAATCCCTAAATCCAATGGCTGAGATAGATTGAGATCTAGGGCTGAGATTAAATGCTCATTTAAATCTCACTTTCTATTTTTTAATTCACCCCACTTTAATAAAGACCCACTTAGTCTTTTATTTCCAAAGTCACTTTTTCCTTTCTAATTTTATTTTGACTTTATTAAAGTCACTTTAAAATTAGACTTTAGTAACTTTATCACTTAAAGTCACTTTTAAATTAGATTTGACTTTATAACTTTATAAAGTCACTTTAGTTACTTTATCACTTAAGTCACTTTTAATTAGATTTAACTTTATAAAAAATTATAAAGTTACTTTAGGAGAAAAATTAAATTCTTTTGGACACTTTCCCCTAGGCCAAAGATCAAAGCCTTAGGGAACCACCTGTCCTCCGGTACCAAATTTCAACACTCCCTCTTACCGAGTAAGGTGTTCCTCACCACACCCATCTTGTCTCTCAAGTAGACATGCTTGCCCCGTGGTAAGGCTTTGGTAAGAATATCTGCAACCTGCTCATCAGTGGGAATATACTCAAGCTTCACAGCTCCTTTCTGAACATAGTCTCTGATGAAATGATATTTGATCCCGATATGCTTTGACCCGTCATGAAATACTGGATTCTCCGTGAGTTTAATGCAACTCTGATTATCACAGTAAATCACTGAAGGTCTCAACGGCTGACCAAATAAGCCAAACAACATCTTGCGGAGCCAGATGGCCTCACAACTAGCTAGACTGGCTGCCATATACTCTGCTTCCGCTGAACTCAATGCTACTGACTGCTGCTTCCGGCTGAACCATGACACCACTGCCGAACCCAACCCAAAACAGCACCCTGAAGTGCTCTTCCTATCATAAGCACAACCTGCCCAATCAGAATCAGTGTAACCTGCCAATCTCACTCCATCCCCCTGCCTGTAGTCCAGACCATAATCCACTGTCCCCTGCAAGTATCGCAAAATGTGTTTTGCAGCCACCCAGTGAACCTTCCTAGGCTCACACATAAACTGACTCATCATGTTGACTGCAAAACAAATATCCGGTCTAGTGTTGACCAAATACATCAAGGAACCAATCAGCTGTCTGTACAATGTGGGATCCACCAACTCGGAATCCGAAGCATGAAGCTTCTTCCAGTTGGTGATCATCGGTGTCGACATGGGTCTACAATCCTCCATGTGGAATCTGCCAAGGATGTCCACAATATACTTCCCCTGTCCCAGGAAGAAATGCCCCTCCTCCCGCCACACCTCCAAACCCAAAAAGTAATGCATCAAGCCGATGTCCTTCATCTCAAACTCCGCCGCAAGATCTCTCTTGCAGTGCTCTATGAGTCTCTCCGCACCTGTAATGACTAAGTCATCCACATACAGCACCAGAATGAGAGGCTCCTCACCTATCACAATATAGTAAAGGTTCGGATCTGCCTCACTCTTTGTGAAACCCATCTTCTGCAAGTAAGTATCTATCCCGGAGTACCAAGCTCTGGGAGCTTGCTTCAGGCCATAAAGGGCCTTCTTCAGTCTGCACACATGGGACTCCTTCCCATGCACCTCAAAGCCCTGTGGCTGCTCAATGTACACCTCCTCCTGTATGAAGCCATTAAGAAATGCGGTCTTCACATCCATCTGGTGGATCTTCCAACCTATCTCTGCTGCTATCGATATAATGGAGCGGATCGAAGTATATCGAGCCACGGGAGCGAAGGTCTCCTCATAATCAACTCCCTCTACCTGGGAGAACCCTCTAGCCACAAACCTTGCTTTGAATTTCTCAATGCTTCCATCTGCAGCATGCTTTACCTTGTAAAGCCATCTGGAAGTAACCACGGATTTTCCCTCAGGCCTCGGCACCACCTCCCAAACATCATTCTTCATGATAGAAGAATACTCCTCCTGCATGGCCTCTCTCCAGACCTGCTGGCTAGCTGCCTCCTCATAGCTAGAAGGTTCAGAGTCAAGGATGCTGGTAGCCATTGCCATATAGCTACAAAACCTCTCAGGTGGTCTGCTCTCTCTGACCGGCCTCTTAGGCTCAGCAACATATGTGGCATCTCTCAAGGTGTCCTGAAGCCACTTGGGCTTCCTCTTCCCTGAGTGCACTTCTCCCGCCGGAGAATAAAACTCCTCCTCAACATCAGGAGCCTGAACTCCTGACTGTCTGTCTGCTGTCCTCCTGCCTGCACCTGAACCTATAGATGCCGAGGTACCGTGTGAACTGTCCATCAGTGGACTCCCGAGTGAACTGCTCTATGGACTGCTCTGCGTGCTGCCCATAGCTCCACCCCTCTGACTCCGCGAGCCACTCCCCACTGACGGACCTGACATCGTCATAGATGTACCTCCGGATCCTCCTGATCCCTGCCCACTGGATCCCTGCGACTGACTCAACTGCTGCTGAGGGTCTGGCTGATCCAGATACTCTAACTCCCGTGACCTCCTAAAGGCCTTGTCCTCCTCGAACTTCACATCCCGCCTGACAACAACTTTCCTCTGCGCAGGAATGTAAATCCGAAAGGCCTTGGAGGTCTCACTGTAGCCCACAAAGATACCCTTCTCTGCGGTGGGCTCTAGTTTGGTCCTCTTCTCCTTGGGTATGTAGGAGTATGTCATGCACCCAAAGATACAAAGATGACCCATATCAGGCTTCTTCCCAGAAAAAGCCTCCTCCGGAGTCATGTGCCCTAAGGCACGATGCGGACTCCTGTTCTGCAAGTAAACAGCTGTGTTGCAGGCCTCTGCCCACAAAAACAATGGCAACCCCTGATCATGTAACATGGCTTTGGCAGCCCCTCCGATGGATCCGTTCTTCCTCTCCGCAACCCCGTTCTGCTGGGGGTTGTAAGGAACAGTGAGCTCCCTCCTAATGCCTGCCTCCGCACAATAGTCAACAAACTCTCCAAGGGTGTACTCTCCTCCATTGTCCGACCTCAGGGACTTGATCTTCCGACCTGTCCGTGTCTCCACAAGAGCTCTGAACTCCTGAAACCGCTTGAAGACCTCACTCTTGGTCTTCAAGAAATAAATCCAGGTCCTCCTGGAGTGATCATCAATGAATAACACGTAGTACTCATATCCACTCAAGGAAACATGAGACATCCGACCGCTCACATCGGAATGAATCAAATCAAGTATCCCAGTCGCTCTGCTGTCACTGCTGGAAAAAGGGGATTTGGCAAACTTGCCCATCGCACATCCTCTGCAAGTATCAAAGTGATCAGTACTGAAATCTGGCACACCTGTAGTGATCTCCCGCAAAGTCCTCAAGGCTCCATGATACATGTGCCCCATCCTGCGGTGCCAAATCTCACACAGCTCAGAACTGCTAGCTCTGCTGTCAGTGCTACTGCTCAATGCCAAAAGGGACTGGAATGCAAACTTGTACACCTTTGCATGGCGTACACCTATCACTCTAGCTGAATCAGCTGGAGTGCCCCTGGGATACATCAACACCTATCCTCCCCTGAACAGTACCTCATATCCTCTGTCCTCCAAAGCTGAGACGGATATGAGGTTCTTCCTCATCCCTGGCACATAAAGAACATCTGACACCTTCAAGGGAGGTTTGGACTCCCTCTGAAATGTCAATGTTCCCACACCGACTGCTCTAACAACTCTGTCATCACCGAGTACTACCTCTACATCAGTGCCACTCTCTGAAAGCTCTGAGAAGTACTCACGGACTCCTGTCATGTGACGTGAATCCCCACTGTCCACATACCAGATACCCGAAGATGCTCCGCTAATCGAGGGAAATGCATGCTCCCTCTGAACCTCTATGGCAGATAATCCTGCACTAGAAGACTCACACGCAATGAACCCAAACTCCCAGTCAAAGCGATCTGCAAAGTCCTCAACCTCTGCTGAAGCTGCCATGCTCTGGTTCTTCCCCTTCTTCTTCTTCTTCTCCGGACACACAACTGCATAGTGTCCCATCTTCTGACAATTCCAACACTTCACTTTGGAATAGTCCTTCTGTGAGTTATCCCGTTTACCTTTACCTTTGCCTTTGCCCCCACCATTGCTTGTGGAAGCCTGCTTCTTCCCTTTGCCCTTCTTGCGTCCTGCCAACAGTGCTACATCCTCATCCTGCTCAACTGGCTTGGCTGCCCCAAGCTGACCTTTCCTGATCTCTGTCTGAATGCAATCATCCCAAAACCTCTCCCATGTGGAAAGGGTCTCACGTGCACAAACTCCATCAGCAAAGTTCATCCATGAACGAGGGAGGCCATTCACTGCAATCCGCACCAACTCAGTGGGTGGAATGGCCTCTCCAATCGCTGCCAACTCATCTCTCACATTAGTAATCTTAGTGAGATATCCAGCTGCACTATCATTGCCCATCTTAATGGTCTTCATCTTCTCCTTCAGGACCATCTTTCGGTTCTCATTGGTACTCTGGTAGAGATTGGACAATGCTGTCCACATCTCATGAACATTTCTCTTCCCTCTCACATGAGGAATGCAATGGTCTTTGATTCCGTCTAGAATCAGCCTCTTACCCTTGTTGTTCTTTTTATTATATGCTGCCAACTGAGTAGCATCAGTAGGCACATTCACAGGGTTCTGTATGGTATGTACCATAATGTCCCAGACTTCTGCCTCCTCAAAGATACTCTGCATTCTCTCCTTCCAAATGCCGTAGTTGGAATGCCCATCCAACCTATCCTCCACCCTCAGTCCCAATGACATCCTGCTGTCCTAAAACTGAAAAATAACACTGCTGTAGTAAAGGTAAAAATCTGCTGTTTGTGAAAAATCAGCTTGCTGGAATTTTCTGAGTGAAAAATCAGCAAGCTGTAATTTTCTTCCTTGCTGTCCCAAACTGCTCTTTCAGCACTCAAGCTCCGATACCATGTAGAAAATTCTAGTTTCCCACCCCGGTTTTCAGTTTTCACCTTATTACTCCAAAATAATTAAATGCCCTTTCCCATATCCATACATTTAATAACTGGAAAATAAATTTTGCTGAAAACACAAATTCTGGAAATTTTTTCAGAATGTTGTAAATGCAGAAATAAAATAACAGCAGTAACAAATAGTCATTCAACACATCATAACTCAGAAATTTTTGGTCAAGGTGACCCTGGAAAAACCCCCTACAACTCTTGGGGAAAACCAGTCTGGAAGCTTCTCTTTTATTTCTGAAAAATGGTTTTACAGTGAGCAGTAATACACAGAAAATTACAGCAAACACAAAAATCACTTATCTTGACTTTCATGCCACCCTCCACCTTGAAAAACGTGCCAAACAGCAAACAGAAATTTTTCTGAGAAATTACAGCATTAAATGCTGTCTTATCTGCCTCGAAAAGCGTGCCAGGAATGATCGTACGGACTATATGGATGGGACAGCAGCCCCCTTTCTCGATTTTCGTGCCCAGAAAAATCTGCCTTGAAAACCGTGCTCCTTGCTGCTGTTCCAGCTCTCGAAAACAGTGCTGCCCCTCTCTCGAAAACCGTGCAAATGCTGTACGGACTTTCTGCCTTGGTTAATGTGCCAATGAACTCTGCTGTACGGATTTTTCAGCCTTGGGAAGTGTGCTCTCTTGCTGTACGGACTTGCTGTGCTGCCTTTGCTGCTCTCCCTCTGCTCAGAAATCACTCTTCAGCTCCCTCTCCTCCTCTCTCAATCTGCTCATCAAAGAATGAATGACCTTTTCCTCCTTTTCCTCCTTTAACCTAACCCTAAGTGACTTTTGGGGAATCCCTAAATCCAATGGCTGAGATAGATTGAGATCTAGGGCTGAGATTAAATGCTCATTTAAATCTCACTTTCTATTTTTTAATTCACCCCACTTTAATAAAGACCCACTTAGTCTTTTATTTCCAAAGTCACTTTTTTCTTTCTAATTTTATATTGACTTTATTTAAAGTCACTTTAACTTTAGTAACTTTATCACTTAAAGTCACTTTAAAATTAGATTTGACTTTATAACTTTATAAAGTCACTTTAGTAACTTTATCACTTAAGTCACTTTTAAATTAGATTTAACTTTATAAAAATTATAAAGTTACTTTAGGAGAAAAATTAAATTCTTTTGGACACTTTTCCCTAGGCCAAAGATCAAAGCCTTAGGGAACCACCTGTCCTCCGGTACCAAATTTCAACAGCAGGATCACCAGCAGAAGACTAAAAAATCCTTGTTGCAGGAAGCAGCAAAGAAAGCAGCAGTAGCAGTAGAAAGTCAGACCAGAAGGGATAGCGCAGCAGTAGAGGGAAATTGTTGGGTGTGGACCCTGATTATCTTGTTTACTTTGTATCACAACATTGGACCCCTGTACCTTACAAGGGGCGGCAACACCGCCCGTAATTAATCACTACCGTGGGGGGTCCAGGGGGGGCGGCAGCGCTTTTCGGAGCCCCCCCTTGGTGAGGGTTTTCGGGGGCAGCGCCCCCGAAGCTAAAAACAGATGTAAAATTGCCTTGTAAAAGTATAGTAGTTTCTAGTCAATCTGGACCGTTCATTAGGCAAATGATCTAACGGTAGAAGTTATGTTTAGATTAGGGTTTTTTGCCCTAGAAGGCAACCCCTCGCTTTTATGAGGGCATTGTACTGCGGTTGTGTATGGTATGTGTATTCTCGGAGTGAGAAACAGAGAGGGAGACTGTGAGAGAGAATAGAGGATATTACAGCGAATCTGTTGTAGGTTTTGTCTCTTCATTTTTGCTGGATAATAGAAAGGAAGGACTGGCTGTTCGGGGTGGACGTAGCCCAAACTGGGTGAACCACATATATCTGTGTCTCTCTAGTTTTATGTGTTTTGTGTGCTTTTATTTTCCGCATATTTTATGTGTTGCATTGCTCCATAATATATAATTTTCTAACAGCAGAGCCACGCAAAGGCCAGAGTGACGCAGTCTCCACGCAGGCCCATGTACTTACTGCGCAAAGGCAGCACAGAGACAGCACTAGGATGGTCTACTAACGCAGAGGCCAGCAAGGGTGACGTAGATCTGAAACCGTTTCAGAGTGCCGTAAGCAGTGCTGCAGAGCTTCGGAAGTTGCTGGTGGGGTTAAATTTTTGAAGATTCAGAATTTAGCCTAAGCACTAGGTGACAAAGAGCGGGAGGAGAACAGCTTCTCAAAGGGTTTCCAGCCAAAGAAATCTGCAGATCGATTAGAGGATCGAAGAGAGTTGATTCGTTTGATTTGGCCAACTTCCAAGAAAGGAGGTCAGTCGTCAGAGGGAGCCGATGGTGCCCGTTTCGCCAAGGACTCTAAATCCAAATCTCTAGCATAGAGAGGAGTTCCAAAAAAAAGTTTGCGTAGATGGCACCTCACGGACTACGTGATCAGGATAGGTTGGACTGTTTGTCCAACTTTGCAGTCTGGAAGACTAGAATCCTGGTAGTCATGGAGGCATACGGTCTAAGGGACCATGCAGAAAAATTCTTGGCCACGCCAATCGATGTTTCTCTCCTAGCGAAGCATGAGGAAGCTGTGGCACATGCCAAACGCTTCATAATGGATGGGGCTAAGGATCGTATAGTTCCACACATAGCCGACAAAAAAACGGCTCAGGAGATGTGGAAAACCTTAATTTCCCTATATGAGGGAAAATTCATCCAGAGGATAATGCTTCTGGAGAATCAGTTGCGGTTATTCATGATGACCAAGGGAGAAGAAATCGAGCCCTTCCTTTTCATATTACAGGCGATCAAAGATCAGTTGTATGCCATGGGAGCAAAGATGGAGGATGATGTGATGGTGAGGACTGCACTCAATGCAGTCACAGAGGACTGGGAAACTTTTGTCCAAAGTATCTTGGGCAGAGCAGACCTTCCCAACTGGGACAGTATGTGGGCGATCCTTCATCAAGAAGAACTTCGTCGATTCACCAAGAGGCAGTACAACACGGGATCAAGTAAGGTGAAGGAGGAAGAGGAAGGAGATGCAGCCTTGGCATCAAAGAGGCATCAAGGGAAGAAGAAGTGTGATCTATCTAAGATCAAGTGTTTCCAGTGCCGCAAACTAGGACATTTCGCCAACAATTGTCCCCAGAAGAAGAAGGACAAGGAAGCTTCTACTTTCGAGGCTACTGTGGCAGAAGATGGTTCTGAAGATGATGTAACCATGAGCGCTCATGAACCACGAAAGTGGGGCGACATGGATTTGTAAAGGAGCAACACATCCGTGCTACGAGAGCCTTAAGACAGTAGCGAGACAAGCGGAGCAGTTGGTGCAGAGAATCATGGATGGAGCAGAGGCGGAACTGAAGGCTGAAGTGAGCAGCGCAGTGCAGATGCAGCAGTAGCATGGCAATGGAGCACAGAGGAGGTTGATGTGACTTCAGTAGCGCAGTGCAGGCTGGCTTACACAGAGCAAATGTGGAGCAGCACAGTGGCTTCAGGAGGATAGCGCAAAGCAGCAGCCGATAGAGCCTCAATGATGATGCAGCCCAACTGACTTGTTTGTCAAAGAATGGGCAGGAGTTTTCAGCTGTCTCTCACCAAGTGAGTTGCAGTGCAGTAGGTGGCAACACAATGCAGCAAATTGAGAGGGAGCTGCAGTACAGATGCGGTAGCGTCATGGGCAGCAGTACACAATGGCAGTAGCAACGCAGTGATGAAGGACAGCAAGTCAAGCATCAGCGCAAAAACACACACACCAGAGATCAGTGCAAAGCTTCAGGGTGAAGCAACGCTGTACTAGAGCACATTCCTCGCTAAGAGGGAGTGTCGAGTTTTTTAGTGTAAGGGTAGCATCGGATGTGCTCTAGCTCCCAAACTTTGTGGAGAGACTAGAGTACATGAACTGAGATATCTATAAGGAACTATCCACTATTTCCTAAACTATGATAGGAGGAATGATGTCCACTTGATTGGATATACAGATTCTGACTGGGGAGGCAACGAATAGGATGGAAGAAGCACTACAGCAAGATGTCATGGATGAGAAAAAAGAAAGACACAATTTCTTTGAGTATTCTTGAGGTTGAGTATGTTGTGGCCTATGAAGTAAGAAAAGAAGCAGTCTGGTTAAGAAAGATGTTATCCGACCTATTCGATGGACCAATGGACCCTACAGTGATACATTATGACAACACCAATTGTATACGATTGTCTAAGGACCCAGTATTTCATGGAAAGACAAAGCATATAAACAACAAGTCTCACTATATTCAGGAGCTAGTACAAAATGGTGTTGCAGCTACAGTATACCTCCACTAATGAGTAGGTAACTGACATATTGACAAAATCTCTTCCTAACAAGAAGCTTGTGTACTTGAGAGACAAGCTTGGCTTGGTTGATATATCTTCCCTAGTTGAGAGGGAGAGATAGGCACATCATTCTTGTCATCACTTGGGAAGACAAAATGGAGGATTGGGTAACCATCTGGCATCTGATACTCTTTAAGGATGAGGTAGGGCATCCAAGATAAGAGTAGACGTGGATCGATATTCTTTGGGGACTAGCTATCCAAGATAAGAATAGTCCAAAGAAGGTCATACTCAATGAACACTCGAGTGGAGTATGTACCTTGAGAGACAATGATGATGGCGTCTATAAATCATTGGTCTCGCCAACATTGTGCTCTAATCTTGTGGAGAGATAGAGTTGTTAGTCAAGGCCTTGCTATGTAACAATGTTGGTTGATATGATGCTAGACAAGTGGGTTACCAATTCGACTCTTCTTATGAGATCTCTTCAAATTGAGAATGTCCATGTACGTCTTATGAATACCTTCCTAATTAAGAGGGAGTGTTGAAAATGTGTAACTAGGTTCGGTCTTCATAAGTATGAAATGTATTCTTTACTCCTGTAAATTATGAAATGAAAGAACAATTATTATTATTATTTTGGTGCAGGGGTTTCATGCTCAAGGTCTTTTATTCTATAGGTCAAGCATCCACTGAGTGCTTCTAGGGCTTGTCCTAGGTCAAGAAGTCAAAAGAGTCATTATCATAAATTGAAGACCCCATTGGGCACATTTTAACTTGTAAAGAAAAAAAATTTGTCTTTAAAAGTGTCAGAATACCCTCCAAGACCAAGTCGGCCTAAAAGGAAGAACCACATCCACCTTGAGGAGCCTATATATAGAAGAGAAATCGTCCTCCTTGAGACACACTCACTCATCACTCATTCTAGCGAAGGAAGAGGAAGGAGAAGGCAGCGAAGAAGACGAAGGACGAAGGAGATTTGTTTTTCGGCTAATTCTCTCTCTCACGTGCTAAAGAGGACTAGACTTTCTGCAACAGACCTAGGGCATCCATCTACAAGTTTGATCTTGGAGAAAGGAAGGCAAAGAGGTCAAGCGTGTTGAGTTTTTTTAGTGTAGGGATAGCATCGGATGTGCTCTAGCTCCCAAAATTTGTGGAGGGACTAGAGTACATGAGATCTCCAAGACCCAGAAATGGATTTGGGAAATTCCATCCAATTTGGAAGATAATTAATTAATTAATATTTTTAATAAAGAACCTAAGTCCAACTTAGGAAAATTAAAATATTAAAGGTAATTAATTAAAACATGTGATGGAAATGACTCAAGTCACACGGATCAAGCTTTCTTTTAATATTAGCCATCGATTCAAGATTAGATCATGGTTGTTAGTTTCCCAACGAGAAAGTATAAAGGAAAAGCTTGGGGTCAATTGGAGAACACACACACGAAGGCAGAGCACTAAGTCTAAAAGATGAAATTCTAGGGCGGGTTTCCTAAGAATTTTCAGAAGTGTTTCAGCTGTGGAGAGGGGTAGTATTGGCTAAGGGGATGATCTTATCCCAGTGCCAAGAATCAGCAAGAGGCAAAGAGGCAACAACCAGGAGCAGTGGAGAGGAACAGAGGCAGCAACAGCAGCGACGCAAGAACTGTGCAGCGCAGAGGACTTCAGCCACTATGCAAGTGCTACCCAAGCCCAGAAAGGGCAGCCCTGAGCCAGTAGGAGACCTCCAGGGTTACGCAGAGGCCATCCAGGGCAGCGTAGGGACTGCGTCACCCAGCCTGGGGTTACCTAGCCCTCTCCAGGCCAGTGCAGAGGCTAGCAAGGCTGACGCAGGGCTTTAGGGGCAACGTTGGGGTTTCTAGAGGCAAAAAGTGGCTAAGTCTTGTAAATCCCGTTTGAGGGTGTGGATCAGTCAAGTTTTCAGTCTCCAAAACAACAAGTTAGTTGCAGATCTATTTTTTCTCTGTCAGGTTAACCAGTAAGGTGCCCAGATTTACTGTATTCAAAAACTACTTAATAATATAAACCCTCCAGCAGCCAGAAGACTGGTTTTCTCGCATGGGTTTTTCTGGGGAAAGTTGTCCAGAAAAGCTTGTGTGTCACTTTGTCTGTGTGCATGTATCATTTGCTTAGATCTGAATCGGTGAAGAACTGTTATCTGTTTACTTCGATGTTAATCTAAATTTTCAGTATTAATAACTTGATTAAGTAGGAGAAGTATAACCAGAATCTAACAGTAGGGCTTCTACATAAAGTAATATTCAGAAATTTTCACATGGTATCAGAGCGATTGCATATCTAGTAGGATCACCAGCAGAAGACTGAAGAATCCTTGCTACAGGAAGCAGCAAAGAAAGCAGCAGCAGCCGCAGAAAGCCGGACCAGAAGGGACAGCGCAGCAACAGAGGAAGCAGAGCCACGCGGAGGCCAGAGTGACACAGTCCTACACAGTCTCCACGCAGGCCCACCTAAATACTGCGCAGAGAGCGTTGGGACTGTCTGCTCACGCAAAGGCCAGCAAGGGTGACGCATATCTGAAGTCGTTGTTGTTTCAAAGTGCCGAAGGCAGTGCTCAGAGCTTCAGAAGTTGCTGGTTGGGTTAAATTTCTGAAGAGTCAAAATTTAGCCTAGCACTAGGTGACAAAAAGCAGGAGAACAGCTTCTCAAAGGGTTTCCACCCAAAGAAATGTGCAGATCGATCAGAGGATCTAACAAAGCCGATTCGTTTGATTTGGCAGACTTCCAAGAGAGGAGGTCAGTTGTCAGAGGGAGCAGAGGGTGCCTGTTTCGCCAAGGACCCTAAATCCAAATCTCTAGCATAAAGAGCAGGAGTTCCGACAGATTTGCTGACCAGATGGCACCTCATGGAATACGTGATTAGGATAGGTTGGACATTCTGTCAAACTTTGCATTCTGAAAGGCCAGAATCCTGGTAGTCATGGAGGCATACGATCTAAGGGACCATGCAGAAAAAGTCTTGGCCACGCCAACCGATGTTGCTCTCCTACCGAAGCATGAGGAAGTTGCGCCACATGCCAAACGCTTCATAATGGATGGGGTTAAAGATCATATAGTTCCACACATAGCCGACAAGAAAACAGTTCAAGAGATGTGGAAAGCCTTAACTGCCCCATATGAGGGAAAATTCATCCAAAGGAGAATGCTTCTAGAGAATCAGCTGCGGTTATTCATGATGACCAAGGGAGAAGAAATCGGGCCCTTCCTTTTCAGATTGCAGGCTATCAGAGATTAGTTGTCTGCCATGGGAGCAAAGGTGGAGGATGATGTGATGGTGAGGACTACACTCAATGCAGTCAGAGAGGACTGGGAAACTTTTGTCCAAAGTATCTTGGGCAGAGCGGACCTTCCCAACTGGGACAGTATGTGGGTGATCCTACATCAAGAAGAATTTCGTCGATTCACCAAAAGGCAGTACAGCACGAGATCAAGTAAGGTAAAGAAGGAAGAGGAAGAAGATGCACCCTTGGCATCAAAGAGGCAGCAAGGGAAGAAGAAGCGTGATTTATCTAAGATCAAGTGTTTCCAGTACGGCGAACTAGGACATTTCGCCAGCAATTGTCCTCAAAAGAAGAAGGACAAGGAAGCTTCTACTTCCAAGGCTGTTGTGGCGGACAATGGTTCCGAAGATGACGTAACCATGAGCGCTCATGAACAACGAAAGTGGGGCAACATTGATCTGTAGAGCAACTACAGAGAAATGGTGAGATCCTTGAGTAGCTCAGCTCTTGGATCACATCTGTGCTACAAGAGCCTTAAGACAGTACCCGGACAAGTGGAGCAGCCAGTGTAGAGAATCACGGATGGAGAAGAGGTGGATCTGAAGGTTGAAGGGAGCAGCGCAGTGCAGATGTAGCAGCAGCGTGGCATCGCAGCCCAAAGGAGGTTAATGTGACTTCAGCAACGTAGTGTTGGTTGGCTTACGCAGAGCAAAGCTGCAGCAGCACAGTGGCTTCAGGAGGACAGCGCAGAGCAGCAATCGATAGAGCTTCAGTGATGATGCAGCCCAATTGACTTACCTGTCAAAGATTGGGCAAGAGTTTTTAGTTGTGTCTCTCAGCAAGTGAGTTGCAGTGCAGCAGGTTGCAGTACGATGCAACAGATTGAGAGGGAGTTGCAATACAGATGTGGTAGTGGTGGTGGCAGCGTCATGGGCAGCAATACAGCATGGCAGCAGCAGCGCAGTGATGAAGGGCAGCAGGTCCAACATCAGCACAAAGACCCACACCAGAGATCAGTGCAGAGCTTCGGGGTGAAGCAGCATTGTACTAGAGCACATTCCTTGCTAAGAGGAAGTGTTGAGTTTTTTGAGTGTAGGGGTAGCATCGGATGTGTTCTAGCTCCCAAACTTTGTGGAGGGACTAGAGTACATGAGATCTCCAGTACCCAGAAAGGGATTTGGGAAAATCCATCCAGCTTGGGAGATAATCAATTAATTAATATTTTTTGATTAAGGACCCTAAGTCTAACTTAGGAAGATTAAAATATTAAAGGTAATTAATTAAAACATATGATGGAAATGACTCAAGTCACACGGATCAAGATTTCTTTTAATCTTAGCCCTCGATTCAAGATTAGATCATGGTCGTTGGTTTCCCAACAAGAAAGTATAAAGGAAAGGCTTGGGGTCAGTTGGAGAACACACACACGGAGGCAAAGCCCTGAGACTAAGCTAATTTTCTAGGGTTAGTTTGCTAAGAATTTTCAGAAGTGTTTCAGTTGCGGAGAGGGGTAGTATTAGCTAAGGGGATGATCTGATCCGAGTGCCAAGAATCAGCAAGAGGCAGAGAAGCAACAATCAGGAGCAGCGCAGAGGAGCAGGGGCAGCAGCAGCAGCTGCGCAGCACAGAGGGCTTCAGCCGCTACGCAGGTGCTACGTAAGTCCAAAAAGGGTAGCGTCGAGACAGCAGGAGACCTCCAGGGTTAGGTAGAGGCCATCCAGGGTAGCGTAGTGATTGTGTCACCCAGCCTGGGGTTACGCAGCCCTCTCCAAACCAGCGCAGAGGCTAGCAAGGCTGACACAGGGGCTTCAGGGGCAACGCTGGGGTTTCTAGAGACAGAAAGTGGCTGAGTCCTGTAAATCTCGTTTGAGGGTGTGGATCAGTCAAGTTTTCAATCTCCAGAACAACAGGTTAGCTGCAGATCTATTTTTTCTCTATTGGGTTAACCAGTAAGGTGCCCAGATTTGTTGTATTCAGAAATTACTTAATATAAACCCTCCAGTAGCCAGAAGACCTGTTTTCCCGAATTGGGTTTTTCCAGGGACAGCTGGCCAAAAAAGCTTGTGTGTCACATTGTCTGTGTGCATGTATCCTTTGCTTAGATCTGAATGGGTGAAGAACTGTTATGTGTTTACTTCGATGTTAATCTGAATTTTCAGCATTAATAACTTGATTAAGTAGGAGAAGTATAACCAGATCTAACAGTAGAGTTTCTGCATAAAGTAATATTCATAAATTTTCACATGGTATCAGAGCGATTGCAGATCTAGCAAGAACACCAGCAAAAGACTAAAG
The DNA here is from genome assembly GCA_034641835.2 of Pinus albicaulis. Classification (NCBI taxonomy): domain Eukaryota; kingdom Viridiplantae; phylum Streptophyta; class Pinopsida; order Pinales; family Pinaceae; genus Pinus; species Pinus albicaulis. Next base: position 1,822,518,528 of record CM076575.1, read on the forward strand.
AATCCTTGCTGTAGGAAGTGGCAAAGAAAGCAGCAGCAGCCACAGAAATTCAGACCAGAAGGGACAGCGCAGCAGCAGAGGGAGCAGAGCCATGCAGAGACTAGAGTGATGTTGTCCTACGCAGTCTCCACGCAGGCCCACGTACTTACTACACAGAGGCAGCGCAGAGACAATGCTGGGACTGTCTGCTCACGCAGAGGCTAGCAAGGGTGACGTAGATCTAAAGTCGTTGTTTTAGAGTGTCGGAAGCAGTGCTGCAAAGCTTCAGAAGTAGCTGGTGGGGTTAAATTTCTGAAGATTCAGAACTTAGCCTAAGCACTAGGTGACAAAGAGCAGGAGGAGAACAGCTTCTCAGAGGGTTTCCAGCCAAAGAAATATGCAGATCGATGAGAGGATCGAAGAGAGTTGATTCGTTTGATTTGCAGATTTCCAAGAGAGGGAGCAGAGGGTGCCTGTTTCGCCAAGGACCCTAGATCCAAATCTTTCGCATAGGGTGGAGGAGTTCCGACAGATTTGCTGAGCAGATGGCACCTCATGGACTACGTGATCAGGATAGGTTGGACGGTTTGTCTAACTTTGCAATCTGGAAGGCCAGAATCTTGGTAGTCATGGAGGTACACAGTCTAAGGGACCATGCAGAAAAATTCTTGGCCACGCCAACCGATGCTGCTCTCCTAGCGAAGCATGAGGAAGTTGCGGCACATGCCAAACGCTTCATAATGGATGGGGTTAAGGATCATATAGTTCCATACATAACAGACAAGAAAATGGCTCAGGAGATGTGGAAAGCCTCAACTGCCCTATATGAGGGAAAATCCATCCAGAGGACAATGCTTCTGGAGAATCAACAACAGTTATTCATGATGACCAAGGGAGAAGAAATCGAGTGCTTCCTTTTCAGATTACAGGCGATCAAAGATCAATTGTCTGCCATGGGAGCAAAGGTGGAGGATGATGTGATGGTGAGGACTGCACTCAATGCAGTCACAGAGGACTGGGAAACTTCTGTCCAAAGTATCTTGGGCAGAGCAGACCTTCCCAACTGGGACAGTATGTGGGTGATCCTTCGTTAAGAAGAACTCCGTGGATTCACCAAGAGGCAGTATAGCATGGGATCAAGTAAGGTGAAGAAGGAAGAGGAAGAAGATGCAGCGTTGGCATCAAAGAGGCAGCAAGGGAAGAAGAAGCGTGATCTATCTAAGATCAAGTGTTTCCGGTGCGGAAAACTAGGACATTTCGCCAACAATTGTCCTCGGAAGGAGAAGGACAATTAAGCTTCTACTTCCAAGGCTGTTGTGGCGGACGATGGTTCTGAAGATGACATAACCATTAGCGCTCATGAACCACGAAAGTGGGGCAACATGGATTTGTAGAGCAATTACAAAGCAGTGGCGAGATCCTTCAATAACTCAGCTCTTAGATCACATTCGTGCTACGGGAGCCTTAAGACAGTAGAGGGACAAGTGGAGCAGTTGATGCAGAGAATCACGAATGGAGCAGAGGCGGAGCTGAAGGCTGAAGGGAGCAGCGCAGTACAGATGCAGCAGAAGCGTGGCAGCAGAGCGTAGAGGAGGCTGATGTGACTTCAGTAGCGTAGAGCAAACTGGCTTACACAGAACAGAGTTGGAGCAGCGCAGTGGCTCCAAGATGACAGCTTAGAGCAGCAGTCGATAGAGCTTCAGTGATAATGCAGCCCAACTGACTTGTCTCTCAAAGAATGGGCAGGATTTTTCAGTTGTGTCTCTCAACAACTGAGTTGCAGTGCAACAGGTGGCAACACGATGCAGCAGATTGAGAGGGAGTTGCAGTACAGATGTGGTAGTGGCAGTGGCAGCGTCATGGGCAGCAGCAGCGCAGTGATGAAGGGCAGCAGGTCGAGCATCAGCACAGAGACCCACACCAAAGATCAATGCAGAGTTTCGGGGTGAGCAGCGTTGTACTAGAGCACATTCCTCGCTAAGAGGGAGAGTTGATTTTTTTGAGTGTAGGGGTAGCATCGGATGTGCTCTAGCTCCCAAACTTTGTGGTGGGACTAGAGTACATGAGATCTCCAAGGCCCAGAAAGGGATTTGGGAAATTCCATCCAGTTTGGGAGATAATTAATTAATTAATATTTTTTATTAACGACCCTAAGTCTAACTTACGAATATTAAGATATTAGAGGTAATTAATTAAAACATGTGATGGAAATGACTCAAGCCACATGGATCAAGCTTTCTTTTAATCTTAGCCATCGATTCAAGATTAGATCATGGTTGTTGGTTTCCCAACGTGAAAGTATAAAGGAAAGGCTTGGGGTCAGTTGGAGAACATACACACGGAGGCAGAGCACTGAGACTAAGCTGAAATTCTAGGGCGGGTTTGCTAAGAATTTTCAGAAGGGTTTCAGCTACGGAGAGGGGTAGTATTGGCTAAGGGGATGATCTTATCCCAATGCCAAGAATCAGCAAGAGGCAAAGAGGCATAAGGGGACAGTTGTCCAGAAAATCTTGTGTGGCACTTTGTCTGTGTGCATGTATCCTTTGCTTAGAACTAAATCGTTGAAGAACTGTTATGTGTTTACTTCAATGTTAATCTGAATTTTCAGCATTAATAACTTGATTAAGTAGTAGAATTATAGCCAGATCTAACAGTAGGGTTTCTGCATAAAGTAATATTCAGAAATTTTCACAAAGCGAAGATCACCAAAGGTCACTCTCAAGCTCCAGGAGTCAGGGAAAGACAAGCGAAAATCAGAGGAGGGCTCTAGAAGAAGATCGAAGTTCCCACATGTTAGTGTTAGTTTTTGCATCCTGCCACCAGTGATCAAAATATCTCTTTTCACATCACATTAGGGTTCCATTCTGAAATTTTTTATCATTCCACTAGGTCATGCAAAAATTTGGTCACTGATTAGGATATTGAGATCATTACTACTCCTTTCACCTCCATGGTCAATGGACATCATCATGGTCAGGTCATTCATTGTTAAAAGAGTCCCATAGTCATCATGGTCATCATTCAGCTCATTCTTCCATGTTGTGCCATCATTAGGTCATAGGGTCAAAATCATGAAAATTGGTCATTTCACCATCAAATTCATCTTTTGAAGGAGTAGTAATAGTCAAAGGTCTTCAACAATTTCAAGTTCCAAACTATCATTTCCAAGTAAGTGGTTTTTTGTTTACCATATTTGTCTCTCAATTGTGCTTGGAAAGCTCATTTCCCTCTCCTAGGGTTTTGAGGGCAGTTTTCTTGGTTTCATGACTTTCATGGTTAAATCATCAACAAGATTTGTATCCTGATGCTCTTACACCTTCCCCTATCCTTAAAATACCTACCTAAACATTTCACATCACTCTTATCCTTCAAAAACATCATTTTTCCACAAACCCTAGCCTATCGCTACAATTTGACACTTTTCTTGACTAGGCCTGTGTTTTTCCCTTTTGGACCCCTTCCCCTCACTCAATCCTTGAAATTTCACTTTCCCCTACTTCCTAACATCCCTCCCTACCTCCAAAAATTTTCCTAAGAATTTAGAAGCCCCCTATCCCATTTATTTCCCTTCATTCTTATAAATTGCCCAAATCCCCTGTTTTGCCTACACTAAACCCTAATTTCCTCTCCCATTGAGCTAGGGTTTGCTATGGAATCAGAGACATCTGAGCAAAGGAGGCATAAGGGAGGTCATATCAGCAAGTATAAGGCCATTCCAGCTCAAACATCATGTCTCCATCATTTTTAAAGAAGTCATTCCAAGGGACAAATCATTTGCTACACATAGGGCCAGTTTTTCTTCAAAGTATGTTTCTGACCAAATGGAGATGAATTTCACAAAAATGAAAGTGGTTTTTGTTAATCATATACCAAGGAAGAAAAGCCTCCTTCAGTTTTTACACAGGTGTTATGGTTTTGGAGGAAGGCTAAAAATATAGTTGCTACAGGAGAGTTGCTGCACTTCTAGAGTAGTCTTGGGAAAATCAAATTTTATCCCTGATGGAATGTCCAAATGACTTGATTGATGAGTCAAATGATAACTAGACATCCAGAGCTTTCCAATGAGCTATCATGAGCTCAATTTGGAATTCAGGAAGGCTTCCAAAAGTGGCCTGAAAGAGCACGTTGCGCTTGTTGCACCCCCGTTCTGCACTTTTTGACCAATCTTAGGAGAATTGATTTTTGAGGGGCTATAATTGATCATTTTCAGTGCTTGATAGGTCCATTGTGTAGCAGACAGAGAGATCTTTCCAACGAGCTATCATGAGCTCAATTTGGAGTTCAGGAGGTCATCCAAAAGTGGCCTTGAAGTTTGCACTGCGCTTTTGACCAGTCTTCAGAGATTTGACTCTTAATTTGGGATTTAAAATTAAATTTTAATGACTTATTCATGTTTACAATTTACAGTCACTATACTCCATGAATTAATTTTCCTTCAATCTAAACTTGTCTCTTTCTCCATGTCTGTGACAAACCTTTTTTTGCCATGAATCTTTGAAATTTCCCTATGCCACAATCACTATGACTTTAATACCATGTTAAACATATGCAAGAGACGAGCAGGAGAGACTAGATGATATATCAATGTGCCACTGAATTACTAGTGGTGTTGTCTATATATGTAGCAAGTTCCATTATTCATTTTAGGAACTAATCAACTAATCCCTAAATACATTAACATAAACATCATTTATTATATATAATTTATTTCACTTTATGATATTATTACTTTTGTACATAACATTTGTTACTCCTGAAATAAACATTACAATGGCTAACTCATTTTTAACGCTTAATATTATACGGTAAATAGATGGGATGGTAATACTCTTTGTGCTTTGTAAATAATAGTGATTCTGAATGATTATGATATACATTACACTGATGATAGGTCCTACAAGGTTCTTAATTTCTAGACTCTTAATTTGGGATTTATAATTAAATTTTAATGACGTGTTCATGTTTATAGTTTTATTTAATTTTACTTTTAGCCTTTAAAGTTTAGCTGCTATTTAAATTTTGAAATGATTCATCATGCATCATAGAATGATTATATAGACAGTAGTAGATTGTAGGTTGTAGCAAACTAATAATACTTCTTATGTTCTTGACAATGGGCGATGATGACGAGATTTGTTTTTGTGATGCACAATGATGATTAGATAGTATTAGACTTTAGTATTTTATTTTGTAATTTGAATTTCAAAATTAGTAATAGTTTTAATTTTTGTATTTTAATTTATCATTCATGTTTGCACTGAAATACTAAATTTTATTTTAATTTTAATTTTTTAATAAATATAAAATTAGTTACCGCACTTGCCATCCCCAACCTGTCGTCCCCTGAAAATTTGGGGGTGTGCTCTAGCCGTCCCAGAAACTCGTCCCCCCGTACCCGTCGTCCCCCCATCCCCACATCCAGTGCAACATAGGAAATATGATATGTGCATATCTTGAACTTGAAATCTCCCATCTAAGGAAGTTATTAGGTTTACAAGAAAAGGCCCTTGCCCTCTCAACCTCTTCATCAAGGTTGTCTTCATTAAATTTTCCATAAAAGACTTCATTTCCCATTTAGATCAAGGCACTAGTCTAGGAGGTGTTGATCAATCTTTCCCCTATAACAATTTTCTCTATCTTCTCTCTAAATTCTGGGTATCTAGGGTGAGGGTTAGGGCTTTCCTGAAGTTGTGCTAAATTGTAATTTTATTTGGTGTTATAACTTATTACCCTCTTTATAGGAATTGCATTTAATAATTGGAAAAAAAAAAGCAAAATCTAGCATTAATTGCATAAAAAAACCATAATACTAGGGCTGACGTCATCCTTTCTATTGCTGTTTTATGCATATTTCAGCCATAAAAACTCAATTGCATACCCTAAAACTTGCATGCCTAATTGATAGCCTCGTTTCTTTATTGATCCATCATTGTAAGGCTATTTCTTCTAGCTGTTATATGACATCGCATGCCATATCTTCGAATATCTGTCAAACCCTAGCTTTTAACAGCTCTTTTAAGTGGTCTAAGGATAAAGTACTTGAACTTTGATAAAGAATATCTCAGCCTTCTTGGCTCCGTCACTACCTATCTCAATCATTAGACATCACATCACCTTAAACCCTTATTGTTGAATATCCCTTAGGTGATTTATATATAGGGAAGCCTTCCTGGTCATTAAATTCACCGCTAAACAGCTGAAGAAAAGCTGCTGAGGTGAGGCCAATTGTTGCCTGCCACGAGGTCTAGATCTGCCTAGTGGGGCTTTGTACTAGGCCTGCTAGCTTTTGCAGTAACAAGGAACATATAAAATTCAGGTTTTTATGTACTTAAAAGTGAAAATGTTTCATTAGTCCATCTCAGAATCTGAGTGTAAACTTTGAAGCTGTAGCCCATTTATCAGGAACACATTCATCGCAGTAACTGAAGATTTCTTTAACATATCTGCATAGCAGAAGGTACCACAACCAGTACACAAGCATGTCATGACTCATGCTAGAGTAGTAGCTTCAATGTTAGTTTAGTCAGAATAAGCTCCTAAGATCAAGTAAAAGAAAAAAAGGGACACATGGTAAAGTAAAATGAAAGAGAAAACACTCAAGGAAAAAATTGGATTAAGCATCCCAAAAAGGTAAAATCCAAGCCTGTGATTGACCACACTAGATTCCAATCATTACACGAATACCTTAGTAATATTTGGATCTTTTCCATCACGTGACTAAGTAAATTATTATGGATGAATTATAGGGAAGCTCTTTCAAATTCAAATTTCCTTGATAATTCTCTACAAGCTCAACTGCTTTTCACATTCTAATGTTTCAAAGACTTTGCAAAAATAAAAATAATAATAAAATATCCCTATTTGTGTAGAATACTTTAACTTACCATAGATATGCATGCCACTGGGATGATGTCATTACCATCTACAACATCCACTACCATATCTGCAACAACAACAGCCTCCACTCCATCCAAAGTAATGGTTATGCTTGGTGGAGAAGAAATAGAAATATTTAGTGTCATGTCATCATTGGGATACTTGTTATAGAGTTGAGGAACAAAAAACCTCCAGCTAGCTGTATTCAGAAGAGACTGTTCTGGCAATTTATCCACTAGCCAGTTTAGTAAGCCTTCCTGCAAAGTATAACAACAATAAGACTCATTTCACAGCTTGAATGACAAACATACATTTCAATTTGCAATAATTAGTTCAACTGATACTCTAGGCTAGATGAAAGCTAGGACCAATTATGGAACATTTGTTATGCTAGAATTTAATGGATAAACACTCACATAAGCATGTGATCGATTATGACCATAGATTACTAGTTTGGTCCAAGGGAAATTTTCATTTCCTCAAATGTCAAATTAGAAGATACAAAGTTCCTATTCAACATACTGCAAATAGTCAAAATGATATGTTAAAACAAACTATAGATTTACAGAGCCTTCAAGTTCACAAAAGCAGGGAAACAAGACACATATCACTTGCTTAAAATGCCAACATGAAGAATTGTTTATTAAAATATATGTTCTATAAGATAATTATGTCTGCAGATTACCAGTTTGGTCAAAGGGAATTTTTCATTTCTTCAAATGTCAAAAATTATAAGATATGAAAAATTTATTCAAGATACTTCAAATGATCTATTAAAAACATACTATAGATATACAGGTTCTTCAAGTTCATGAAAGCAGGGAAAAGAATATATATATCACTTGTTTACAATGCCAACATTAGGAACTTATGCAATTCATTATAAGAAATTTGCTTATTAATATTTGAGGAGAATATTAGAGAGTAGTGTGTTCCAAGCAAATATTGTCAAGAAACAGCAATAAATAACCATGCAGTCATACCAAAGTGGGCCATGTTTTTTATGTGCAAAAGCAGGTCCATAACTAGATTGTTCTGAAAATTGCCAATGCCAGGAAGGAAGATGGCATTCTTGATTTCCCCCTCAAGATTTGAAATATTCACTATCGAACATCTCAGAGGCCATACAAAAGCACACTTCTTGGTTTGGATTCTATAATCAGAACAATCTCACTTGCTATTGTTTTCTTTTATTTCTTTTTTAAAATCTAGTAGTCAAGGCAAACCCCTCACATGGCTATGTATTTTTTCATGTCCATGGTAGTCATATCTTACAAACAAGACATAACATCTCGCTTTCCTTCCACGAAAGAAAATGCTGCCAGAACCAGTTCCAAGACATTTCATCCATGATGTGTCAAAATTTCTGAAAACAAGGGTTTTACTGTAAAACAGAAATTTCACCTCTTTAACTGGAGGATTCACAGACCTTAACACTGTGGATTCAGCCTTAGGGCAGTTATGAAATATCAAACAAAACAAAAGCTGAAGATTACCATATTTCAATGCTTAGCACACCAATCTTCTAAATAATCCAAGAAGAAAAGCACAAGATACCAAAATGTCTGAACGAGTTTCAACCATCCAAGGCAATCTTATCATGCACAAACCAGATCTGAACATTCAATTTGGCTGCAGTAAAACAGCCCTTGTCTTCTTCAACTATAATCACTTGTAGGCTCACACATGTGAAGCATTATTGCAGTGTTCCTTAAATTTGAAACACAACCAGGTATACAAAGAATATACATGCAGAAAACCAAATACAAGAGACAATAAGATCAAATATACAAAAGATATCATTATACTACAATAATCAAAAGAAGGAAAACAATATTCTCTTGCCTCTTAAGGTGGGGCGACCTTTCACTAAGCAAAGCTCCAAATACTCCAACAAAAGACAAACATTACATAGCCTACTATTTCTTTAAATATATTCTCAATATCAAAAACCATAACTACTAATGGTCCCATCACTGGTGGGCACCAACTACCTAGATGACCTTATAAAGTTGACCCTTTTACATTAAAATAACTATCCAATACTATCTAATGGGCCTTATTCAAAGAGGATGGTTGCATGCAATAATTAACTAACTCCTGGGTAGCCTAAAATAGAGAGGTTACAGTAGGACCTTAACATGCTCTCCCCCTTCAAAAGTAGTGTTTTCTTCAATGTTGACTATGAGGAAATTGTTGCAGCATCGTTTTTTATTCCCATGTGGCATCTTCGATCTATATATCTTTAACTAGATTAATACTTCACAGACTATGCACTAACACAACTGACACTTTGGGGTATCCAATAATGTTTCCAGTTGGAGCTTGTTATCGCCCTGTATAGGTGAATGCAACAACGACTCAGGGCGGGGGTTGTCACTCTGATCCATGACCTCTCCATTCTAGTTGTCTCGCAGTCTATGGGGTGGAGCTCCTATGAAATGTGTTGATTAGAGTCCGGAAGACAAAACTGAATGGCCTAGCAACCTAGTAAATGATGATTTAGCAAGCTTAATTATTAGCACAATTAGATTAAATTATTTGAGAGATAGTGCCTTATGGAGTCAAAATTACTTGCTTAATATAAATTGATTACCAAGCTACTGGATGAACAGTTGTTCCTTAGGATGCACACTATCCTATATGAAATATGACATCTAGATCTATGTGAGGTGCAAGATCTTGGTTTATTTTAAATTAGATGTCTATCTAAATAATTCCTCCCTCTCAACTATTTTGAAACTAGTCTGCAGTGTAAGTTGTGAGAGATAAATCCAAGGAAAGATAGCAAAGGCTATATAAACGATACCTTCCCGGGGGTTCTAACCACCTAATGCCTCCAGCGTTGCAGAGACTGTGGCTCTAACGACTGCAAGGTCACCGTGTTAACCACAAAAGAGGATCTAGGTTTCGCAAGCTAGGTGAGAAAGGTGGTCCTATCTTTCTATTAACCAAGCTTACGCTTGGAGGTAATTTAGTTAATGCAAGACTAGTCCTAAAATGCAAGTGCAAGATGCGTGATTGATTGTCTTTGGGTGAGATTGTTGAGGGTCTTATGTACTTGGAGACAAATTACAATGATATTCAATTTAGAACAATGACGTACTTAACAATGTATAATGACAATCTTTACCAAAGAAAGTGTTCAATGAACCAAATAGATGGCGCCAAAAATGTTATCAAGATCACAATAGACAACTGCTCATAAATATCCAAGATGATCTTTAAAGTTTAAACACAATTAGCAACTTCTTAAGATTATTTAGATTGTAACAACAGAATGCCAATGTGCCAATTAGATACAAAAGAGAAAAATTGAATTCCTTATGAACACAAATAGATTACTTCAAGATTACTCTTATCACAATTATGATGACCGATTAAGTGCTTTAAGAGTGACTTGATTTGCAAGATTATAAACTTAGATGTGAAGCTCACTTGCAAAACACAATGTTAGTATATGAATAACGTTATGGCAATGAAAAGCAATATAACATTTATCCAATGACCAACCTCTTTTAGCAATATGATAGTAATGACAAGTAAAAAATTTCTTCAAAGACCAATGTCACAACAATGCTAGCTATCAATGAGAGAAACAAAGCATTCACCCACAATATATTCCAACAATTATCAAATCAATTATCCTTTTAGGGAACTTATGTTTTTCAATGAGAATGCAAACAGGGATATGCTTGAGTGCAAGAATACAAATGCATGCAGGAGAAAAACTAAAGAGGAAGCTCAATCAAACAAGATCATAACTACATATGCAAGGGATGTCAAGATGGAGCAGCCAAAAGACCAATGATTGCAGCAGTAAGAGAAACACCCAATTACACAAGAGGGAACTTACTCAAGATGCAAAACATGCTAAGATTTAATGCCCACTCAAAAGAGATGACTTTCCACTACTTTTCACACCACTGTTAAGCTTATGATGCATACAATAGTCCTCTAAATCAGTATGACAGCCTTCAAGGTATGCCAAATAATGCAAGCCCAACTAATGTCAATGATGAACCAATCATAAAATATCAAAATTCACTTATATGCAATCAATTCAACCACAAGATTATTTTTTAATGCTTTAGGTGATTAATTAATGAATTTAGGTATATTTTAGATATGTTTAGGCTTTGAAGATAACGTTGTCATTAATATGCTTCAGAATCCAAATGAAACAGTGGTGAGGCAAAGAGGGTTAGAGGGCAAACCACTAAGCATAATTGCCTCGTAGATGACTAGAGACTCTTTCAAGGAACTTGTGCACCTGCCACCACAAAGTTAGCTCCAAAATAGCTGCAAAACAAGATGTTAGAGGCAAGAAGCCAATGCAAACTAACTCAATGACTGAATGAGGGCTAGGAGAAGGGCCAATAGGTCAACAATGAAGGGAAAAAAGCCAAGAACGGAGAACGATGGGGAAGACAATCCTAATAGGGCAGAGGTCAAGTGAGGGCCTAGGAGGCCAATCTAGGCCTGCGACTAATGGGAAAAGGCCAAAGGAAGGGGTCCGAGAGGGTTTAAAGGCCCAATGAGGCCCACGGCAAGGCCTAGAAGGGTTTTCGTGAGGGTTAAAGGCCCTAAGGAGCCTAGAAGGGTTGTCATGAGGGTTAAAGGCCCTAAGGGGCCTGCGGCTAAGGGAAAAGACCTAGAAGGTCTGTAGTCCAAGGGAAAAGCCATTCTAGGGTTGCAGCTAGGGTAAACAAGGGCAGAGGCTCACTGAAGAGGGCAAAGGAGGCCACGGCAAGGCTGGAAAAGGTAGCAGCTAAGCCTTGGGGGCCCTAAAAACCTGCAATCACAATTTTTCCACAAAAAATGCCAAAATTTACCTCCTTAGGACCAGCGTCTTCCTTTCTTGGCTAAACGTTGAGTTTGGAGAGTGTCTAAGGGCTAGATCTTGCCTTCCTAGGCCTAGATCTACCTCAAAACCCATGCGAAATTGCTCAAGAAGGTTGGACGTCACACTTGAATGAAATAAATGCTTCAAATCCTAGTCTTAGGGCTAGATCCTCAAAAAAAAAACGATTTCCTTGATAGCCTGAGGATTCACTTGCAAAAATGAATGAAAGAATTCCTGAAAACAATAAATATATACAAGAAATTCAAATCCCCAAAAACCCCAAGTGCTACAAAAATAAAACAAGGGTTAGAAATGTTAGATCTAAGACTTTTGTGATCCATAATGTAGATAAATATAATTCGGATTTATCACATCATTTGGATTAGGTCGACGTTTCGAACCAGCTAATGTGGTTCATCCTTAGGACATGTGGAGGAACTAATCGATCTCGATGAATAAATAGTGGAGATGCATCATTGCCCGGAAATAGCCGTTGAGAAACTAGTTGTTAAGAACTAGCCGTTAAGACTTGCTGTTAAGAACTAGCCGTTAGAGAGTTAATTAATTAAAAATTATAATTAGAATAATAAATAAATTAATTAAATAAAATTATTAAAATGGGTTTATGTAATATAATAGGTAATAGGGAGGGGCAAATTATTAATTAATACAGAAATAATGTAAATAGATAAATAAAAATAAATAAAATAAAATAAAATTAATTAATTAATTACTTAGATAAAAAATAAACCAATTAATTAATTAAGGTATATAAGAATATATAACTAAATAAAAATAAAACATAAATAAAGCTATCTAAAAAGGAAGATGGGAGAGGTAAAAAATTTTAATAAATAAATAAATAAAAAGTAAATAAAATTAATTAATCAATTAAAAATATAAACCAATAAACTAAAATATTTAAGAACAATTTTTATTATTATTTTTTTTTTTAGTACCTAGAGAGGACTGGGGTCCAACTCTTACTTAATTTCCAACCATCGTCACGATTGAGATTCTTAGCATGTCGTTCAATTTCGATCGCCTCCCTTAATTTCCTATGATGGACGTGATCTACCTTGGCAACGACTATGGAGTCTTCAATACAAACATGGTGGCAGGATTTCTCCACATGTTCAGCAAGGGTTGAGGTACGGGACCGGTTATGTCTAATATCCGCAGCATGCTCCCGGATTCTCTGCCTAATGGATCGACTCGTTTCTCCTATATAGGGAATTCCACAAGAACAAGGAATCATGTAAACCCCTTTCATGTCCTTGGGGTCGATAGGGTCCTTAACCGACCCAAGAGAATTTCTAATAGTGCAGAGAGGTTTGAAAGAAGCAAAGATAAAATAAAAGTTTTGAGAATTTTTTAAATAGATTTCATGGATTAATGATTTTGAAAGATAGACCAGCCTAAACCCTCCTGCAAAATAATACGTCACGATGAAATCTTAGAGCCCAAACAAGGTTAGCTCTTCCCCATAGTTTGTCCACTTGGAGCCCAAGGGCTAGCGTACCTGTAAATATCTATTAAATCTTAAGATAAACTATTAAATCATATGGTGAATTAGATCACCTAAGATAACTCATACCAATAGAATGTTCTTATCACCGACAAATGAAATAACAGTTAAATATGCAGCACAATATAGAAGATAAACACATAACTAGCACATACCACAGATAGAAGAACACCATGAACTGAACCCCAAAGTTTTTTTATTGTGAGAAAAAAGTTTCCAGCAGAGCAGAAGCTCAATACCAAAATCACCTCATCTAAAGATGGGCAATAGAATCTATACGGCTTCCTTATATAGAGAAAACCTCTCCAAGTGGAAAATAACGACTAGTTGGCTTGATCCTCATCAAAATAATTTAGACTGTTGAAAATAACTTGATTATCTTTTAATCTCCACCGTCGATTTTTTTTTTTTGTAAGCTTGGCAGGACTACATCTTCATCATGTCCAATATATCATCCCAATTGGGGCGGGGAATTCAAGCGATGACTTCACATCAAGGAGTGCCTTAATAGAGCACCTGATCACCATCTATCCAAGACCCCTTGGACCTCCACATTCGAATTTTTATTTAGGAAAATTCGAATTTCTCTTAAAACCCATTTTTTATTAATCCAAAACATAATATTTTGGATTAATTTCCTCAAAAAATTGGCTTCGACTTAACCACAAAGGTCCAAGGACTCTAATTTTCTTAAGATATCAATTTTTCCATTGGTGGAGGACCTCCAAAAATTGAGTTTTTTTTTACCCACGCATTTTTTGTTATTTTCCACTTGGAGAGATTAAATTCTCTATAATTATATTTTATTGAAAATTAATTAATTTTTTGGCTTATATTTTTATTTAATTTAGCTAGAAAAATTAATTAATTGACTGTAAAAGGGATTTTGTTATTTTTCCACTCTCAAATATTTTAGCCATGGTGTATGATTGTGAGGGACCATGCACTAAAATAATTTTACATCAAAATAATTACAACATCAACCCTTAGAAGGGAAAAATACCTTGAGACATAGACCCTCAAGATAATACCCAATTCTGCAACACAATATGATCTAGTATAAAACTAAGTGTGCTTATAATAAAATAATCTAGCCATGGTGTTCTGATTACGAGGGACCATGCACTAGAATTATTCCTAAACACACTTTTACAATAAACTTGATAATCACTAGGACTCACCTAAGACCTTGTCAAAGAATTCCACCCTAGCTTTGGGTCATAGCTAGAAGAAAAACTATGTCGATTAGTCGTGTTCAGTGAAGCACCACTCGTATAAAACCTGCAGGTACCTGCAGGTCTTTGCAAGTTCTATAGCGAGTTGGGTCACTTACATAGAACCCGCGCCCTTTACCCGCTCAAACTCGCATTAAACCTGCCTAACCGCATAAGACTCGTGGGTTTCTCATAGTACCCGCATTGACCCCTATAAGACCCGTCGCACCACAAAAAGCAAAAAAAATTGGATTTTTATCAATTTTTTTTTTTTTCTATTTTTTTGGGGAAATGAGGTGGAGGAAAAGGGAATTTGCAGGGAAGAAAATGCTTTATAAGCACCTCTCTCCCTTCCATTTTTCATTCACGTTTCATTTGACTATGTGGGTGACTCTCTTGCACAGTGAAGGAGCTCTTGGAGGAGGCTAAAGGAGGCTTGGAGGAGGCTGAAGGAGGCTTCATCAGATCACACCGAGCTTCAAGTAGGCTTCATGATCCTTGTTTCATTGTTTTAACTTTTGCTGCTTGCAATTTTTTTATTTTTTTTTATCTAATCAATTCAATTTCGATTTTTTTTTTTACTTGCAATTTGCAAATTTTTTACAGCCAGCCTAAAGGCCCTGTGGCTGAGTTTCTCAACCACAAAGCGGCCCTGTGTGGCTGAGAAACTCAGCCACAGGGCCGAAAAAATTTTGTAAATTTAAAAATTTAAAAACCAAAAAAAAAAATTAAAAATATCAATTAGATATATCATTTTAAAAATTTAATTATTTTCTTCTAGATTTCGTCACCATGCCAGTGAAGGGTTCTAGAAAGTCTCTTGATTCGGCATGGGCACATGATCAACGAATCATTGCCGATAATGACCACCATTTCAAGTGCAATTATTGCAATGCCACAATGCATGCAAGCATAAATAGGCTAAAATACCACCTAGTTAGAATTCTTGGGAATGGTGTGGGATGTTTTCAAAATTTCCCTGATGAAGTAACTATTGAAATGGCAGCTGCTTTGGAAGCCATTAAAGAAGAATCTTCTAAGAGGACAAGAAGGAAGGACGAGATTCTTGGGATAGGCAAATCTTCATCTCAGAGTGAAACACAGAATCAAAGTCCAAGTATTGGTAACTCCTCTTCAAGTGTTGTGGCAAACAGACGTATAACCTCTTCCTTCTTCACTCCTCGTACAACTCTAGGATCTCAACCAACCTTGGATAGTTTTAATGAAAAGAAGAGGAAGGAGGTAGATATGGCAGTGAGGAGGTTTTGATACCATAACAGTCTTTCATTCAACTATGCAAAGTCATATTTTTATTAGACCAAGGTGGATGCCATTGCAAGTATTGGTCCTGGATACAAAGCCCCATCTTATACTGCAATTAGGGGGAAAGAGCTAGATGAGGAGCTTGAGTGTGTCAAGGAACAATTGCAGAGCATTAAAAGCTCATAGAAAATTACAGGTTGTACAATTATGCCTGATGGGTGGACAGATCAGAGGAGTAGAACAATAATAAATGTTGTTGTAGCTTGCCCTAAAGGAACCATGTTCCTAGAATCCATTGATGCATCTGCAAATGTAAAAGATGCACATTTGATTTTGACATTGTTGGCTGATGTGGTGGAGGAAGTTGGGGTTGCAAATGTTGTCCAAGTAATCACGAACAATGCAACAAATTATGTAGCAGCTGGAAGTTTGCTTTGTGCCAAATATCCCACCATTTTTTGGACTCCATGCGCTGCCCATTGCATAGACTTGATACTAGAGGACATTGGGAAGTTGGAGTGGGTGCAAGATGTTGTGCAAGAATGCAAGCAAATTACCAAGTATATTTATAATCATGCTTGGGTGTTGAACCTTATGAGGGAATTCACACAAGGTGAGCTTAGTCGCCCAGCTGTCACATGGTTTGCTACAAACTTTCTTTCCCTCCAAAGCCTTTTGTATGAGTACGAAGCTTTGAGAAGAATGTTTTGTAGCCAGCGATGGGTATTTTGGAAAGATAGCACAAAACCAAAAGCATTGTATGTGAAAGCATCTATCTTTGGTGATAGTTTGTGGGACAAAATCACTGAGATTGTCAGTTTCACTGAGCCCCTTGCGAAAGTCTTGAGATTGATGGATGGAGAGAAACCTCCAATGGGATATATTTACGAGGGCATGGATAGGACCAAAGAGGCCATCAAGACTTTCTATAAGGGAGATGAATCTAAATATCTCCCTATATGGAAAATTATTGATTCCAGGTGGGACAGGCAACTACATTCACCATTGCATGCAGCAGGAGCATATCTCAATCCCAGCTTATTCTATAATGAGGGGTCTAACATTCAAAGAGATCCTGAGGTGATGAGAGGTGTCATGATATGCATTGAGAAGATGTTCCCAGATGTAGATATTCAAGACAAAATCAACCTACAACGAGATATGTACAAGGAAGCATCTGGCATGTTTGGATTCACCTCAAGCCAACGTCTCAAGGACAAGAAAATGCCTTGTAAGTGCAAATTGTTACAACATAGCTTGTAGTTTTGCTAGTTCTCTTTTATATGTTTGGCATTGCAAACTGATAATCTTTGTTGTTATTTTTTTACAACTCATTGGTGAATAGATTATGGCTCTCAGGCACAACAATTACAAGAATTCACCATCAGAGTTCTGAGTCAACCCTGCAGAGCTTCTTCTTGTGAACGCAATTGGTAAGTGTTTGAGCACATCCACAATAAAAAGAGATATAGGTTGGAGCATGAGAGGTTGGAGAAGTTGGTTTTCATCTACTACAACCTTCGAATGCTCACAAAACAAGTGCAACAAAAGGCTACAAATCCAATGTTATTGGATACTACTGATTTAGAGTCTGATTAGGTTGTGGAGGAGAGGAGCCCCCTAATTTGAGTTGGCTTGATGAAGGGACTAAGGATCTCTCTAGTTCGCCATCTCAAACGGAGACTCCCAATACACCTCATGCCTCACACTTGCTTCAGGCTTCCAATGCTACCATGAGCTCCACGTGGGCTTATTATAGGCGTGGTCGACCATGAGTGATGAGACTCAAGATTGTTATGAGACAATCATTTATCAGTTATGACATATGTATTTGAATTTTGAACTTGCTGATATTTTTATTTTAATTATGGAATCATGATTCCTTTTATTATTCAGTATCTAAATGTTTTGTTTACAAAAATCGAATATGTTATGTTGTACTTTTATAGATATGAGATGATGTTATGAATTATTGCATATATTGTGATTTTTATAACTTATAAGGTCTGAAATTATCATTAGTTTCTTTTTTATGCTTAAAATTTACCATATTTTAAGTTTTTATTGCATTTTGATGAGTCTCATACGAGTTTTATACAAGCGTTCCCGAGTCTTATACGAGTACGAGTCGTGCAACATTGGGCGTGTTTATAAACCCACATAATTTGGGGAGGTTAAAAAACTTCCTAAGATGAAATTCATTGCCAAAATCAGATGCTTACCTAAGTGTTGTTACATAATTAAATGGTCATACTAGCATCATTTACAATAAAATTTGCAGAAATTGGGTTTACAATGATGAATGATGGTCACTGATGACTTTGATCTTTGAAAAAATTCTCCACTTCCTTGCACACTGCTCTCTCGAACTGTTGGAAAAGTGTGGTCAACAGAACCAAACAGAGCCTTCTTCATGAATTTTTTATGAGTTAACTGCACCTTATTCGATCCCATAACCTTCTTTAGACAAGATACATGAAATATTGAATGACTCTTGGAGTGAGCTAGGAGAGCCAACTTGTAGGCCACTTGTCCAATGTTTTCCACAGTACCTTGGCACTAATTTCTGAAGTGTTTTGTCTTTGAGTGATGTTTGTTTATAGTGTTGAAGGTGAGGAAACACCTGATCCCCTTCTACAAAAGAACATTCGAAGCAAGATAGGTCTGCTTGTTGCTTCATTTATTTTGATCCTTATCCAAATTGTCCTTCAGTGTGCGAACAATGGCTTCTCTAGTGAGGAGTGTGTTATCCACTAGCTAAACCTTGGGGGTGACTAGTAAATAGGAAGTGACTAACAATGGATTTATGGATTTTGGCCATCGACAACTTCGATTCTTTAGGTAGTTCCATGATAAGAGGTACTGTACCACCATTCTTATTGTACTCAAAATATATTTTCTTTTGACTCCAGCATTTAAATATGCTTTACAATAATCAATATAAATACATCAAGTGGCCAAATATACATTATGAAGACTGACCATAGTTACAAAATTCAACAACATTGAGCTTGTGGCACAAATATCGAGGACTCAATAATCAACATGTGGGTTGAATTTCTAAGGAGATAAGTACCTCAGATTTTGTATTTAATGTTGTACAAATTTCTCTGAAAATTTGAAGCAAATAAAATCATCCTTAAAACTAGTTTTCCCCTTGTGGGTTTTTCCAGGATCTATGTTTGACCAAAAATAAGTCTCTCAAAATTCTGTGAATGCTTGTCTAAATTTCCTTATCAGCTGAAAAATGAAAAGTGAATTAGTAGTAGTAGCCTGCAATGTTTCTTTTAAAATTTGCATTCAGTTTATTTATCAACATGAACATGTGAGGTTGTGGGAATTAAACTCTATTCAAAACAAATTGAAACTAGGGAGGGCTATAGAATCAAAAATTTATATATGGTATTAGAGCGATGAACCTTCAACTGATATAGAAAAGACAACAGGCATACCTTCTGCTAAAAACAGTGAATAACAAACCAAACTGCCTACATATACCCAGAGAATTGTGGTTGAGAGGGAGGCTACTTGCTGATTTTCAGATCTGAGAAGTGTTGATTTTGTAGCATTGGAAAGTGTTCCAAGTCTCATATTTTGGGAAGATGCTTGGACATCAGTATTCCAGATAACCCAGAAATTGTTTTGTAGAAATTCCATTCGGATCATGCTTTATTAAAATAATTAATTATTTTAAATTGATCCCTAAGTATAGGGAAATTATATAATTAAAGGGTATTAATAAATGAGAGCGTGAATCTTCTAGAAAATGAAGATCAATTCATCTTTTAATCTGAGCCATTGATTAAGGATATAATCTGGGTCGTTGATTCATCAACGAGAAGACTATAAGAGAAGGCTTGAGCGTCATTTGGAAAGTAAGTCGGGCACATTCTCAGTACCCGAAGGAAATCGATTCTGAAGTAAGAGAATTCGATTTCAGAGGGTGAGGTTGTAGAGGTTGGGTTGCAGAGACAGAGGAGGAGGGAGAGGTCAGTAAAGACGAAGAGAAGGAAGGCAGAAGACGCAGAGGAGGAAGTGTTGAGCAGCAGCACTTGCCCTCCACGCAGAGTGACACAATCCAGCGCAGTGACTGCGCAGAGGGGCCATGTAGAGTGACGTAGAGGGAGAAGAAGTGCCTACCGTGTGTCTTTCCGAGGTGTTCGGAAAATTCATCTCAGGTGTATGCTAAATATCTGCTCGTCATATATTCTGTAAATGATCTTTTCACTGCTGAAGATTAATATAAACCCTCATCTACTGCACTGGTTTTCCCACATTGGGTTTTTCCAGGGACAATTGTCCAAAAATAACTGTGTTCATGTGGTTGTTTCTATTGTGTTATACTTATTCTATTTGTTCTTCTGCTTTAAGATTAACGTGAATGCTGCAGCTGTATTTATTTCAACATTTATTGAAGCATCTGTAAATAACTTATTATAAATAAATAGGCGAAATAAATCAATCACTGCAGTAGCATTTTCAGATTGAAAATTTCGCAAGAAGTTGTGTTGGTTGAGAGGGTCATGGCTACAGATTTGAGGGTAGAGGATAGGCTAAGTAGAGGTGAGAATTTTGGCCCATGGAAGGAGAGATGATGTTGCAGCTCAAGGAAGTTGAGGTGTGGGATATTATAGAGAGAGCAGTACAACCTTCCATTGATCCAGTTCAGTTGGCAGACTTCAACAAGCAGAATATGAAGGCAAGGAGAATCATTGTCGATGCTATTAAAGACAACCTATTCCCTCATGTGATAGGGAAGAAGTTTGCCCATGAGATGTCGGATTCTTTAATAAAAATTCACCAAGGCACCAATTAGAATAGAAATATGGTGTTGTTAAAGAATGTAACTAGGTTCAGTCTTCATAAATGTATGAGTCATTATGTAATGTACTTATCAAAAGAATGAAAAAGAAAATTTTTATTATTATTACAATGACTTATTAAAGCATGTGTTTCATGCTTAGGTCATCTTTTATTAGTCAAAATCCCCATTGTGGACTCCTAGGATTTATAATGAGTCATTAGATTCATTATACATTTTATAAGACGCTTATTGGGCTTTTGAGTCATGTAAAACGAATTATTTTTTAGTCAAAAATGATTTTTGTCACCTCCACACCAAATCGGCCCTTGCCTGATGAAGTCGCCCTACAAGGGATCAATTCGACCCACAAGACGCCTATATATACAAGTGCAGTTCGATCTACTTGCTCACCAACTCAACAAGTTCGATATACAAGAAGCAGTGAAGGAGAAGGAGAATTGCAGGATCAAAGTTCTTGGCCTATTTTATCTCTCTCTCTACAAAATTGTTGGGCAGTTGTAGGATCGAAGTTCCAGGAGTTGCAGGATCAAAAGTATGTTGTTGCAGTAGGTCGAATTGTAGAAGGTTGAAGCGGCAGTAGGTCGAAGTTGCAAGAGGTCGACGCTGTAGTAGGTCGAAGTTGCAAGGGTCGAAGTTGTTGGGGTCGAAGTGTTGCTGCTGCATAGATCGAAATTTTGCTACTGCAAGGTCGAAGGTCAAGATCAAAGCTACTAGAAGGACAGGCTGACTTGGTGGTTGGAGGAAGTTTGTGTCTAGGTTGAAGAGTCTTGGATTATCTCAGGAAAAACTATTAAAGGAATAGATTTTGATTGGGTTTTCCCCTAGATAAGGGTTTTTCCCTGGCAATGTGCCTCCATCTTGTGTCTCTTGTTTCGTGATCTTCATACACACATAATTTGGTAATTGTTTGATGAAGGATAATATAACAAAGAAGTAAAATAAGCCAACATAATTCACAAGTAATTATCAAGAAAGAGGAACCAAAAACCTAAGTCTATTTGCATTGATTTCTCAACATGGTATCGAAGATAAGGTCAAGGAAGGTTGGAGATCACTCTGTTGGCTCAAAAGAAATGGTTACTCCCTCTATGATAGAATACATGAAAATGGGACTCAATGTTGCAAGAAGTTGGATGAAGAGGATCTTCTACTACTTATTCAACAAGGTCAAAATCCAAGGGTTCTTGGCTGCACTTACAGGTTCACTCAATGATGACAATGAATGGATTATTGACAGTGGAGCATCAAGGCACATGACATGGGAAAGTAAACAACTTCACACTCTATCAAAGGAACCATCTTCTCATCCAGTGGAATTGGGAGACAACAAAAGCTATGATGTTAGAGGCCTGGGATCAACATCTTTGAAGCTAGAGAATGGAGCTAAGCTACATCTCAACAATATACTATATGTTCCAGGTTTGAAAGAGGATTTGCTTTCAATTTCTTGCTTAGAAGATAAAGGGGATAGAGTTGCTATTGTTGATGGAAAGGTTTTGGTTTGGGGAAAAAATTCAAGTATCGATAAAGCTAGCGCCATTGGTGTTCGTGAAGGAAGTTTATATAGTCATAACACCATCTCCTCAAGCCCTAGTTCATATGGAAATCAATCCCACTGAGTTATGACATAGAATATATGGGCATCTGTTGAGATTTTGAGGTAGCATCAGGTGTGCTCTAGCCCTTAAATTTTGTGGAAGGGCTAAGACACACGAAACCTCCAAAACCCAAATAGCGTTTGGCGAAATTTCATCTGGTGTTGAAGTTATTCTAATAATTAATTTTTTTTAATGAGGAACCTAAGTCTAACTTAGGGAATTAGAAAAATTAAAGTGAATTAATTAAACACGTGTTGAAATGTTGTAAGTGACATGGATCAAGCAGTCTTTTAATTTGAGCCGTCGATTAGAGATTAGATCACGACCGTTGATTTTCCAATGAGAACAGTGTAAGAGAAAGGCTTGGGGTCAATTAGAGATACACACACACGCTGGCAAAGCACTGAAGCTAAGTCAATTTCCTGGGGCGGGCTTTGCTGAGAAATTCGAAGTGAGTTTGTAGTGTAGTGAGGGGCAGAGATCGGCAAAGGATGATCCAATCCAAGGCCGAGAATACAGCAGCAGAGGGGCAGTGAGTACCAGTCAGTGCAGAGCTAGCTAGGAGGACGCAGTTTAGCCAGCACCACGCAGAAGACTGCACAGAGGCTGCATAAGCCCATCCAAGGTGACGCAGACCCAGCCAGCGCAGCGCGGGGGCAGCGCAGCACCAACCGGGGTGACGCAAGCCCAGCCAGGCCAGCGCAGAGGCAGCACAGCAGCAGTCAAGGTGACGCAGTGGGGACGCTGGCAAGTGGGGGCTGACGTAGAGGCTGCGGAGGCAGCGCTGAGGGTTCCAATGGGCCAGAAAGCGCTCATTATCTGTAAATCCTATTTGAGGGTGTGATACAGCCATATTTTCTGTCTCCGAGTGAAAGATTCTAACTGCCATGTGATTTCTCCATTGGACCAACCATTTCTGATGTCCAGAATGTTGTGTTCAGATTCTGCATAATAATGAAAACCCTCTAGATTTGTTGCACTGGTTTTCCCGCATTGGGTTTTTCCGGGGACATTTGTCCGAAAAATCATGTGTAATCTTGTCACATGTGTGTATTGTTCAGTAAATGATTTGTAGATGTGTAGGCTACAGTTAGTGTCTACTTTAATGTTTTTTTGAATACTTCAGTAAAATAACTTGTTAATGTTATTAAACAAGTAGGCGAAGTAGATCTAGATACTGCAGTAGGGTTTTTGTTTTGAAACTGTCACAACATCTACAACACCAGGGCATTCCCTCTCTCAATCAACTGGTTAATGGCATCCCCAATATAAAATAAGATTGTAAAGAAATTTGTAAGGGATGTGCTTGATCCGTAAATTGTTGTGGATATTCCATTGGACAGTTCGTCATAATAGATCTGATAATAATATATTAAAACACTGAAATTTTACGCTATTACAGTTTTAATAAACTTTAAGATCTTTAGATTTAACTGTAATTAGTGCATGCATGCGAATGTAAATTAAGTAGACCAATAGAGAACGATAAAATAATTTCACACACTCATAGGACACAAGATATGCTCTCTAGGAAACCCTTTCGGGAGAAAACCCAGCTGGAAGGTGAGGCCACTTCGCTCTCTTTCTCTGCCTGGAACTATGGCTACATGTACAAAAAAGTAATGTTTGTGGCCCATGGGCTGCTACAGTGCACAGATCCTCTATGTGTGCTCTACCTCCTATCTCTCCTGGCTATCTTTGCTCAACCATGGAACAAAATGCTCTCGAAAGAATGGAATGCCTCTTCCTCCTAGTGGCTAGGTTATAACACAGTCTGATAGCCTACTAGTCGTTTATTTTGACTACATCAACCCTTAACTAGAGTTACAATATAGATTCTTCTAGAGTCTTTTACATCACAAACACGTGGTTAGCCCCTTTTCCATGAATAACGGGGCTGACACGGCATCCTTCCGAACTATAGGTGTGAAAATAGGTAGGTCAACTTCTGAGTGGCATAAATTTTGCATACGGACTCTGATTGATGCGCTTCTTGCGTTGTTAGAAAGGTCCCTGTGTGAAGAATAGCATGAAAAGGTGATGCTTTAAAAGCAGCAAAGTTTCACCCCCAAAAAACATCATTTGATGCCTCAAAACACTCACGGAAGGTTTTAGACCATGTTTCGCCAAACTAGGTCCCGCCAGTAAAAATGGTCCCATGAGTTGATTCCTCCACATTTTCCACTCCAAATTCATCGAGATGGATGACAAACAATATAATGATCCAATTCGGAACAGTGCTTTGGGTAAAAATATAAGGTAACCATTTACAAATAGTGAAACATCTAAAGCAATATTAGATCTCATTCATTCAGATGTCTGTGGGCCTATGTCTGATAAATCACTTGGAGGTCATCTTTACTATGTAACATTCATTGATGATCACTCTAGAAAGACATGGCTCTATCTTCTCGAGAAAAAGGATGAAGTATTTGAAAAATTCAAGAAGTTTAGATCTGAGGTGGAAACCCTAACCGAAAGAAGAATAAAGACTTTGAGATCCAACAATGGTGGGGAATACACTTCTTAAGAATTGATTGCATATTGTAAAGAAGCAGAAATTAAAAGGGAGCTCATTGTTCCCTACTATCCCGAACAAAATGGAGTGGCCGAAAGAAAGAATAGGACAATTGAAGAAGGTATACGAACAATGATCTTTAATCAAGACTTATCAAAATTTCTATGGGAAGAAACAGCAATGACAACAGTATATATTCAAAATAGAAGTCCTCATAGAATTCTTGAGAATATGACACCTGAGGAAGAATTCACAGGGAAGAAGCCAAGTGTGGACCATCTCCGAATCTTTGGGTGTCCTGCCTATATCCACGTTCCAAAGGACAAGTGTAAGAAGCTAGACTATACAAGCATCATAGGGATCTTCGTTGGCTACAGTCTCTCTTCAAAAGCATATAGAATCTACATCAAGGAAGGAAGACATATTGAAGTAAGCAGGGACGTTATATTTGATGAAAATCATGCCTACAAAAGATCCAAAGATATTCCTATTGATTTTGATGACGAAGATATACCAACATTCGAAGAAGAAGTACACCACGACAATCCTACCATAAATCAAGAAGAAGAAGAAGGACCAAGTGAGCCTATTCAACATGTGATCATACCAAACACAAGGAAGAGGTCAAATTGGTTAAAAGCTACTCTTGAAGATGTTGAAGGACACAAAGCTGCGAAAGGAACCTTTAGAGAAAGCAAAAGACCAAAAAGATATTCTGGATATGCTGCATACATGACAAAACTAATTGAATTTGAACCATCTACATTTGAAGAAGTTGCTCATCAAGAAGTATGGAAGAAGGCAATGTAGGTAGAATATCAATCCATCATGGAGAATGGGGTTTGGGAAACCATTCCTAGACCTAGTGAAAAATCGGTTGTCACCTTCAAATGGATCTACAAGATCAAGTATGCTATTGATGGAAGCATAGACAAGTACAAACGTAGATTCGTTGCAAGGGGCTTCTCTCAAAAGGAAGGCATAGATTATGAAGAAACCTTTGCACCTACCGCAAGGTATACTACTATTAGATCCCTGGTTTTATTGGTTGCTACAAGGGATGGAATATCCATCAAATGGATGTGAAAACAGTATTTATGAATGGGACCATCGATGAAGAAGTATACATTGAACAACCCGAAGGATTTGAAGTAACTAGCAAAGACACTCATGTCTATAGACTCAAGAAGGCCCTATATGATTTGAAGCAAGCTCCTTGGGCATGGTATGCAAGAATGGATGCATACCTTCTAAGAATTGGGTTCGTAAAGAGTATTGTTGATCCAAATCTCTACATCAAGGTTGTGGATAATGAGCCAGTCATTATTCTACTATATGTGGATGATCTATTCATCACAGGTGTGGAGCAAAGGGTACAAGAATGCAAGAAGATGTTGGTAGCCGAATTTGAGATGAAGGATCTGAGACTGATGCACTATTACCTAGGTCTGAAAGTATGGCAGAAACCTGGGGAAATATACCTAGGGCAAGGAAAGTATATAATCAAGTTGTTGCAAAATTCGAGATGATGGATTCCAAGTCCATGACTACTCCCATGATCACCAATCTCAAAAAGTTGAGAAGCTCTAACTCAAGTCTCCTAGATCCTACCTCCTATCGTAAGTTGGTGGGTTCTCTGATGTATCTGGTAAATACTAGGCCAAATTCCTGTTTTGCTGTGAACATTCTTAGTTAGTTTTAGTTGGAGCCTCGTCATGATCATTGGATAGCTGCCAAGCACATACTGAGATATCTTCGTGGCACTATACATCACTGCCTAAAGTATGATAGCAAGGAAGTCAAGTTGACTAGCTTCACAAATTCTAATTGGGGTGGCAGTGAGACCGATGAAGAAGCACTACAAGTGGATGTGTAAATTTTTGCAAATGTTCTATGCTTGATGCAACTTTACTTTTATAACAGCAATCACATAAACAGTTAAGTAAAATTGTTGATAGAACATACCAGTGGATCTATAGAAGACAAACCAGAAATAGGAGAATGTGTTGGTGTGTTACAGTGATCAGCAGGATGCTTCAACCAGCAAAGTCTTCTTGGTCCGCCAACCCAAAATGTGTCACAACAGTCCTCAAATCAATTATCCAATCAACTCAAAGTCAACCCCAGAAAAGTCAACGCAATCCAAAAAAAGTCAACATAGGGCAGCAACAATAAAGTCAACGCAGCTCCAACTTCGGTCAACCTTTTGACCTCGATTTTTGTGCCAATGAGTACAGCCTTCAAAAATCGAACTCTCCACAAAATTTCAGCTCAAACGGACCATGCGTTGACCAAAGTCAACGCTGGTCAAACTTGCCCAGAAACCCTAATTGCAGAAAATTTCGTCCATAAACCCTAACTGCAGAAATTTCGTCTTTTTTCCAGCTGCAGCTACTTCGTCCTTTCCCCACGTGAGAACTGCTTCTTAGATGCTCGTATCCAATGAGAAGTGTGTGGATGAGATGAGTGAAAAGCTCTCCAACGTTGACTGTATTTATATCCATCATTGAGGTGTGTGACACATCTGTTGGGGGTGTAATACCTCAAGGCCGACCTGCACTTAAATTTATTATAAATAATAAATTCAAAATAAATGTTCTGCTCATCACATTAAAATAAATTTTATATCGATTTTACAGCTCTCCGAAAGAGGAATCCAATACAAATATTGGAATCTTCATTTGAGCATCACAAGATGGAGTTTGGACCTAGTTGTCCAAATTTAACACTCCCTCTCAACTAGGGAAAACTCCATCCACCAGTGCAATCAAACATCGTGCGTCATCCCGCTGTAACTTGCTTTGCTGGCCTCTTTATTTCAGAACAGAAGTGGGTCAGTCACAAAGACATCATCCCCCGGCTGACAATTCAGCCTAGAGGTCCAAAACCTCTATCGGACTCACAAAGAATCTCCAACCAACCCGAAGTTGGTTCACCTGACCCGAAGTCAGGCGGAGGTCCGAGACCTCACTAGACTTGATCCCAGATCAAGTGGTTGGACCGTGCCATCCTAGATAGAGAGTACGGCAATCTCTGATGCATCCATCAATCTTTGCTACTGATCTCTAGCTTTTCCCAACTCATTGGCCAAATGAGAGGTACTTCCCATGAGCCCTGAACTCAATGGGTACGATGCATATGGGGCACAGATAATGAGAGGTGAACCAACTCAATAATCACAACGGTGGGGTCCAAGCACACCAACAAGGTTTGGCAAGCCTAGCCTTGTGGTTGCTCATAGCTCCGAGAAGCTGTCCCCAAAGCCCCCCAGAGCTCCTCGAGCTCATCGTCCAACAAGACCCACATCATAGGGTCGTTCCATGATACCAAGTCTCTCACGGAAGGTTAGGAACTTGGCCCCCGAGCTTGGTAGGGTCTCTGCATTTGCTCATCGAGTTCCTATGATCGAAGCCTTACGATGCCTCCTTGTACCATATCCCAAATGGCGTGATAGTGCACAGTATCAATATGCTTGGATGGGTGTTCGTGGAGACACGGATTGTTGATCAAGTGGTCACCCAGTTATCACGGTATCACGGTGGTATCTTGCACATGTCCAAATAGCTCACTGAAGCTTTCGCAACCAAACTATTTCAACGACGAGGCCATGCTTACTGCCCGTGTATTCGGCCTCTGCACGGTACTCAAAGCCACGGAAAACCCACCTTCTGCTCATCCATGAGGCCAGAAGCGGAGCCAAGATAGAGCTGACATCCAGTAATGTCTCGATCCACCACTGTACCCGGCCCAGTCGGCATCGGTATGTCACGGAGTGTCACGCTCCCGACAGTGTATCTCAGCCCATGGTTTATCGTGCCCCGAAGGTATCTCAGAATATTCCTGGCACCAACCCAGTGAAAGTGATGAGGTTCAACCATCTGTTGACTCAAAGTGTTCACTGCAAAACACATATCTGGACGGGTGTTCACTAAGAACATCGGGGCCCCTACGAGTTGACGATACTCAGTAGGATTTGCCAATACGGGCCCAGTAGTGCTGCCACTCAACTTCTTGAAGTTGAGTTCCATTGGTGTTGACACGGACTTGCAGTCCACCATACCAAATCTTTCCAGAAGTTTCAAAATATGCTGTTCCTTGAAAGAAAAGTCTCCAGAATCTGCGGACCTTGGGGCCTAATGGATCAATCGGGTCCCTGGGTCCTTCAATTTTCGCATCTCGAACTCGTACAGCGAGCTCCCTCTTGCGGTGATGAATGAGAGGGTCCTTTTTTGTCACGAAGAGTCATCCACATGTAGCACCAGTATTAGAGGCTTCCTGGACGACGAAGTAAAGGTTCGTCGACGCATTACTTCGAGTGAAGCCCCGGCTTCATCAGAAGTAGCTATATATCCTCTCCCGCCTGCAAGCTGCGGGTCGCCCCGCCCCGGCCTGGGGGGGGTTTTCTTCAGCTTAGGAACATGAGCGTCCCGATCCTGGACTTCAAACCTAGAGGTTGTTTTACATACACCTCTTCTTTTATTGCACCATGCAGAAAAGCGGTCTTGACATCCATCTGATGAAGACTCCATCCTTGCGTAGCAGCAAGAGCTATGATTGATCGAATGGTGGTATATCATGCCACAGGTGCAAATATGTCATCATAATCTATTCCTTCCTTTTGAGAGAAGCCACGGGCAACAAATCTTGCCTTGAACTTTTCAGCACTTCCATCAAATCCATGCTTGATCTTGTAGAGCCATTTCGCAGTGACAACTGATTTGTCCTTTGGTCTTGGAACCACATCCCAGACATCATTCTTCATTATGGACTCATATTCTTCGTGCATAGCATCCTTCCAGACTTGATGCTTTACGGCTTCCTCAAAATATCGAGGTTCAGATTGTACAATAGTACTCATGGCACCCAGATACCCTTGGTATCTACACGGCTTCTTGCTTTCCCAGAATGTCCCTCTCGGGGCAGCATGTCCCTCAGCATCTTCGAGAGTGTCCCTGAGCCATGATGGTCTCTTTCTCAGTGAAGGAGATGGATCGATTGGGTCCATTGGTCCTTCAACATCAGGCATTGTCTCATCCTACAATTCTTCTTGATTTCCAGGCCTTGCTTCGTGATTTTCCTCAGATCTCGGAAGATCTACTACTTTCTTCAGGGAAGCAACTTCGTCAAAAGTGACATCATGGCATATCTCTACTTCCCTTTGACCAGGTACATAGACTCTATAGGCCTTAGAGGTTTCGCTGTAGCCCACAAACATTCCTTTCTTCCCAGAAGCATCCAGCTTACTTCTCTTTTCTTTTGGCACATGAAAATAAACAAGACATCCAAAAATTCTAAAATGTGAGACATCAAGTTTCTTACCAGTGAAAACCTCTTCGGGAGTTTTAGAGTCCAGAGCGGAATAGAGGCATGCGATTTTGAATATGTGTACGGTGATCGCTTCTCCCCACAGAAACTTCGGTAGATCCTGGTCACATAGCATGGCACGGGCAGCTTCCACAATGGTCCTGTTCTTTCGTTCAGCGACGCCATTCTGCTCAGGAGTGTAGGCGGTAGTAGTCTCCCTCTTAATGCCAGCTTCTCTGCAAAAGTCCTTGAACTCATTTGACTCATATTCAGTGCCATTGTCGGTCCTCAAAATCTTGGTCTTCTTCCCTGTCATATTTTCCACCAAGGCTTTGAAGGTACGGAACCACATGAAAGCCTCATCCTTCTTCTTCAAGAAGTATATCCAGGTTTTGCGGGAGAAGTCATCAGTGAATGTCATATAGTAAGAACATCCTCCTAGGGATGTCACGGGTAGCATACCAGATAGATCAGAATGGACTAGTTGCAAAATATCAGATGTCTTTGTGACACTTGAGGGGAAAGGTCCCCTTGTATGCTTTCCTTCGGCACAACCCTTACATACACCTTCATGATTATTTCCAAAATCGGGCATCACTGTCACCACCTTCCTTGCTTCGGGAACGACCTTGTGATGAAGGTGTCCAAACCTCCGGTGCCAT
The DNA here is from genome assembly GCA_034641835.2 of Pinus albicaulis. NCBI lineage: Eukaryota > Viridiplantae > Streptophyta > Pinopsida > Pinales > Pinaceae > Pinus > Pinus albicaulis. Next base: position 1,822,549,141 of record CM076575.1, read on the forward strand.
AGTTCAGTTTGTCGGATAGTATCACATGTCATAGCTCCTAGTGGACTTCCTTCAACCTGGTAGAGTGTTCCAACTCTAAAACCAATCACGATAGCTTCCTTGAGATTCTTCTTCCACATGCGCACCTTTCCATCAGTGAATACCACATTGAAGCCTTTGTCTTCGATGGCTGATATAGACACATGGTTCTTCTTCAATTTTGGTACATAGAGTACATCCTGCAAATGTAGGACTTGTCCTTGAGACAAGTGGAGGGTCACAGTCCCTGTCCCTTTCACGGGATATGTGGCATTATCTCCAAGGATAATTTCCAGATTAGTATCCTTCTCAACCATGTCAGAGAGTGCTTCCTTGAACCCAATGATGTGTCTTGAGGCACCACTATCTATCAGCCAGACATCCATAGTGTCGGGCGGGGATGCAGCAGAGAGGGAAAATACAAGAATGTATTCATTTCTTTTATCAACAACATTTGACTCCTCATACCTGGAGTTTCTAGACCTTTTGAAAGGTTGATTGTTTCCGCCAGAGGGAGCCTTCCTCTTTCCTTTAGACCTGTTGTTTCTTTGATTTCCATTCCTCCGGTTGTTGTTGTTGTCATCACTATCGGGAGAATCCTTCTTGAAAGGACATTCTCTAGCATGATGACCTGGCCTATGACAAGTGAAACACTTGCCCTTCTTTCCTTGGGCCCCTGCTCTTCCTTTGTTCTTTGAACCACTAGAGTTCTTCTTTCTAGAATGAGCAGCGTAGGCAGCATTTCTGTCATTTTCGTATTCCTTCATTCTTGTCTCTTCTTGCATGCATCTTGACAGTAGCTCGTCAAAGTTAGGAATTGTATTATTATAGAGAATGGTAGTGTTGAATACTTTCCATTCATACCGAAACCTCAGGTACGTGAAGTGCTACCATCTGCGATCGGCTATTGTCTACAACTGCTTGTTGATTGTTCTGATCTAAGTATTTCGATATGTTTGGACAGACTCATCCCTGCCTTTCTTCAAATTCTTCAATTGATTCTTGAAGAATAGCACCTGGTTTGCATTGTTTACTTTGAACATTTGTATTTGCTTATCATACATCTCTTTGGATGTGCCTAGCTCAGATATGTAGGCAACCAGACTTTTATGTATGGATTCCCTGATCATTAGCTTTGCTTTGATCTCCCCCTTCTTATACTTGGTTTTAGCAGCAGCAGTAGCAATGGATGGAGGTTCTTGTATCTTACCCAGTACATAGTCCATGAGATCATGGTCTTCCAATTTGAGATCTAATATCATCTTCCAAGCATGGAAGTCATCCCTTCCAATCAGCTTGTCATCCTCCTTGAAGCCATAACTTGTGGAACTCATTTTTCTCAATTGGTGATTGCTATAAGTTAGGGCTTGTCTTCACCTCAGCTCTGATCCCATGTAAATTTTTATAGATGTTCTATGCTTGATGCAACTTTACTTTTATAACAACAATCACATAAACAGTTAAGTAAAAATGCTGATAGAACATACCATTGGATCTATAGAAGACAAACTAGAAACAGGAGAATGTGTTGGTGCGTTACGGCGGTCAGCAGGATGCTTCAACCAGCAAAGTCTTCTTGGTCGGCCAACCCAAAATGTGTCACAACAGTCCTCAAATCAATTATCCAGTCAACTCAAAGTCAACCCCAGAAAAGTCAACGATGTTCCAATAAAAAGTCAGCAACGGAGCAACAACAATAAAATCGACGCAACTCCAGCAGTCAACCTTTTGACATAAATATTGTGTGATGAATACGTATTTAAAAATCGAACTCACCACAAAATTTCAGCTCAGAAAACGGACCATGCTGTGTTGACCAAAGTCAACGCTGGTCAGGCCATCTCGAGAAACCCTAGCTGTAGAAAATTTGAAGCCCAAAGCCTAAACTGCAGAAATTTCATCCTTTTTCCAGCTGCAGCTACTTCATCCTTTTCCCACGTGAGAACTGCTTCTTAGATGCTCGTATCTAATGAGAAGTGTGTGGATGAGATGAGTGAAAAGCTCTCCAACGTTGACTGTATTTATATCCATCATTGAGGTGTGTGACACATCTGTTGGGGGTGTAAAACCTTAAGGCCGACCTGCACTTAAATTTATTATAAATAATAGATTCAAAATAAATGTTCTGCTCATCAGATTAAAATCAATTTTATATCGATTTTACACCTCTCCAAAAGAGGAATCCAATACAAATATTGGAATCTTCATTTGAGCATCACAAGATGGAGTTTGGACCTAGTTGTCCAAATTTAACAGGATGCTTTAGTTTGGGATCTGCCATGGATTAGTAGAAAGCAAGATCTCGTTGCTTTGAGTAGTGTTGGAGCAGAGTATGTGGTTGCATGTGAAGTAGGAAAGGAGGTTGTATGGTTGAGAAATCTTCTGATAGATTTGTTCGAGAAGCCTCTAAGTCGTACTGTGATAAACTATGACAATCAAAGCTGCATAAAGATGTCTGAAGATCTCGTGTTTCATGTTAGGACGAAGTATATCAACAATAAGTTCCATTACATTAGGAGCCTGATGCAGGATGGGATCATGAAGCTACAGTATGTCACGACTGACGATCAGGTAGTTGATATACTAACAAAGTATCTTCCTAATAAGAAATTTGAATATCTTAGAAGCATGCTTGGTTTAGTAAATATTACTGATTTTGTTGATGATGATAAAAGTTTGGAAGAGATTTGTTGAGGCTTTGTGTGTGAAAAACATTGCCTGGGAGGACATCAGGCAGCACTATGTGTTGACGTCTAGATCCTGAAGTAGGGAGGGCAGCGTTGGTCATAGAGCTCTGACCTCAGATACACACCTGGATCCTTGGGTTCATGGTTAGCAAGTAAGCCTAATGGTACCTAGAGAGGCTGAAAGCTTTAGTCCATCTTAGTCCCACCCAGATAGATTGCCCTAGTCGAGAATCTAGTCCATAGCATTGCGGTGCCTAAACTCTTCATAGTTCATATGTTTTAAGATCTTCCTTGTACTTGTATATGTTATTATGAATACCTCCCTAGTTAAGAGAGAGTGTTGAAGAATGTAACTAAGATCGGTCTTCATAAATGTATTTGAGTCATTATGTAATGTACTTATCAAAAGAATGAAAAAAAAAAAATTAATATTATTACAATGACTTATTAAAGCATGGGTTTCATGCTTGGGTCATCTTTTATTAGTCAAAGTCCCCATTGTGGACTCCTAGGATTTATATTGAGTCATTAGAGTCATTATACATTTTATGAGACACTTCTTGGGCCTTTGAATCATGTAAAAAGAATTATTTGTTAGTCAAAAATGAATTTTGTCACCTCCACACCAAGTCGACCCTTGCCTAATGAAGTCGTCCTACAAGGGAGCAATTCAACCCACAAGAAGACTATATATACAAGTGTGGTTTGATCTACTTGCACACCAACTCAACAAGTTCGATATACAAGAAGCAATGTAGGAAAAAGTGCAAAGTGCAAGAAGAAGAAGGAGAATTGCAGGATCGAAGTTCTTGGGCTATTTTATCTCTCTCTCTCTACGAAATTGTTGAGCAATTGCAGGACCGTGTTGATTTATGGTAGCATCGGATGTGCTCTAGCCATGTAACTTTGTACATAGGTTAAGACACATGGATTCCATAATACCCAGAAAGAATTTTGGAAAATTCCACTTAGAGATAGTTTAATTAAATTAATTAATCGTTTTTTAATGTTTTCCTAAGTCTAAACTTAGGGAAACTGATTAATTAAAGGGTATTAATTAAACCAAGTGAGAATCTTCTAGATAAAGTCATGGATCACCTCCAAGTTAATCCTAGCCCTTGATTATGTTTTAATCTTGGCCGTTGAAGGGTCAATGAAGAATTATAAGGAGGAGGGTGAGGGGCCTATGGAAAATATATCAGACGGAGAAAGAATCCAGAGATCGATTTCTTCAGCAGAAGGAAGAATTGAAGTGATTCTCGATTGCAGAGAGGGGAAGGGAAAACCTCCAAGAGGGAGAGTTTCTGAAGAAGAGAGAGTACATGGAGAGAAGAAAGAAGGGAGCCACAGCAGCAGCGCCAAGTTAATCCTAGCCCTTGATTATGTTTTAATATTGGTCGTTGAAGGGTCAACGAATGATTATAAGAAGGAGGGTGAGGGGCCTATGGAAAATATATCAGACGGAGAAAGAATCTAGAGATCGATTTCTTCAGCAGAAGGAAGAATTGAAGTGATTCTCGATTGCAGAGAGGGGAAGGGAAAACCTCCAGGAGGGAGAGTTTCTGAAGAAGAGAGAGTACATGGAGAGAAGAAAGAAGAGAGCCAGAGCAGCAGCGCAAAGATAGCCAAGCAACAGTTACGATGGGCCAGCGCAAAGCAGCAGATGGAGTTTCAATTTTGAGGTGGAGAGGCAGCTAAGGGTTCATCCAATATCCGAAGGGCATTTATAGAAAGGAAGGAACCTCTTGTCTCACCCAGCAGTAAGCACCGACGCAGTAACAACGAGCAGCAGTAGCAGTGACGCAGTGATAGTGTGGAGGACGCAGACACTGTGCAGAAATTACGCAGAGCCACTCAATGTGGGTGCAGGTCAATGCCGGAACTTCATGGTGAAGTGAGAAGTGTCTCATTAGCCCATTCTCATCAAATTTCTTCAGGTGATTGGTTGATAATTACAATCACACATTGTACTCAGAATTTCTGCATAATAAAGAAACCCTCATATTTGTTGCACTGGTTTTCCCGAGTTGGGTTTTTCCGGGGAAAATTGTCCAAAAATAACGGTGTCTATGTATGAATACTTGTGCTATTTCTTTCATGTTGTTTATTTATTGTGAAGTTTGCAACATATTTTATTTTGATATTTAACACAGTAAAATGTTAAATAATTGTGTTGAGAATGCAATAGAAGAAATATAATCAGTAGTTGCAGTAGAATTCCACATTATAGAATTTTCACATATCGAAGTTGCGGGAGTTCGAGGATCAAAATTTTGTTGCTGCAGTAGGTCGAAGCTGCAAGAGGTCGAAGCTACAGGGGTCGAAATTGCTGGGGTCGAATTGCTGTTGTTGCAAAGATCGAAGTTTTTTTGTTGCAAGGTCGAAGGTCTAGATCGAAGCTGCTGGAAGGAAGGATCGACTTTGTGGTTGGAGGACGTTTGTGTCTAGGTTGAAGAGTCTTGGATTATCTCAAGAAAAACTATCGAAGGAAGAGATTTTGACTGGTTTTTCCCCTATATAGTGGTTTTTCCCTGGCAGAGTGCCTACATCTGTGTCTCTTGTTTTGTGATCTTCATACACACATAATTTGGTAATTGCTTGACGAAAGATAATATAACAAAGAAATAAAAGAAGCCAACATAATTCACAAGTAATTATCAAGAAAGAAGAATCAAAAACCTCAGTCTACTTGCATTGATTTCTCAACAGGGGTTGAGTCAGAAGTTAAGAAACACCAAGATGACCAAGACTGACACGATGACCTCATACCTCACCAAGATCACACGAGTGAGAGATGAGTTGGCTACAGTGGGAGAGAGTATCCCTAAGGACCAATTGCTTAGGACGGCATTGTGTTAATTTTAGTGCTAAATTGTTTTTTGTTGTAGATAATTGCATTTTTAAACATTTTCAACAATTTACTCATTACACACACCCCGTATAATCATAAGAAAATATATAGAGAGAACAATAACATCAACAATGCAGTAGAACAGTAAGGAACAATAGAAGAAAAGCATACACAATAGAGACACCAAGATTTAGGTTAGAGACCAGTGCAAAACCCCACAAGGGGGAAACCCAAAAATCAATTCTTCTTCTTTAGATATTCATCAAATGTTCAAGTAAGATACAATGTACAATAATAATGAGACACAAGTCTTTCAATATCAAACACATTAGGCCTCCTAGGGCCAACCCTAGGAGCTATCACGGAGACATTCTCAAGCCTTCACAAAACCTCTGATATCACTATCACAAACAACATATATCCCTGTCTCAAATAGCATATATGTAATCTGCAATAGGAGCATGTGCCACTATTATCATGTCACTGCCAAGTAATATTGTCATTACAATTATAAGGATACTGCCATGCATTAGTGTTATAAGGACACAGCCATACTACCATACATCACTTTGAAGATAATAACACAGCCATAAGATCATTGCCATACATTATTGTTATAAACACGTTGTCATACATCACTAATAATTAGGACACATAAACCCTTACTCATGTCGACTGTAATGATCTCTCAACGGACCTTAATAAGGCCTCATCTGTTGATTTTTGGTAGCATAAGAAGTGATGTAAGTCTCAAACTTTGTGGAGAGGCTTAGGCACACGTATTCCAAAGAAACCAGAAATCGTTTGTGGAAATTCCACTCGAAATATGTTTTATTAAAATAATTAATTATTTTAATGGAGACCCCAAGTCTAAACTTAGGGAAATTAAATGATTATAGGGTATTAATAAAACTGTGTGAATCTTTTAGAGAACATGGATCAAGTCAAGTTCTGATCTTAGCCGTTGATTAGAGATCTAATCTCAGTCGTTGATATCTCAATAGGAAGACTAAAGAAAGGCTTGAGGGTCATTTGGAAGATACAACAGTGCAGATACTCAGTTGGCCAAGTAAAATCGATTTTCTCAGTGGCTGAAGTTCGGCAAGAGAAAATCGATCCAGATGGAGAGTTGCAGGTGGACGAGAGACATAGAGGGTTCAGCATCAATCCGGGGTACAGGAGCAAGTGATGCAGTAGCAGGAAGGGGTAGCGCAGAGGCAGGAAGGGAACAACGCAGAGGTGATGCAGATCTACGTAGTCCCCATGCAGAGCCAGCGCAGGGGTAACACAAAAGGCCCAGGAGAGTCCTTCAGGGGTCATTTCTCATCAGAAAATTTGTGAGAAACTTCTCTAGTGTTACCATAGAGAATTTATCTTCATTACTGCTGATTGTAAATTGTACAAGAAGATTTTGCTATAGAATAATAGAAACCCTCATCTGTTGCACTAGTTTTCCCGCACTAGGTTTTTCCGGGGACTATTGTCCAAAATATCTATGTCATTCTTGTGCTAGTATTTCCTTATTGTTTTGCTCAGTAATTGTATGGTGAAGTCTGCACTTGAATTTATTTCAATATTTACTGAAGAGATTTATGCAAATAACTTATTTCTGAATAATAAGTAGAAGAAATAATATCAGATAATGCAGTAGGATTTCAGGTTGAAATTTTCACATGGAATCACAGCTGGGTTAGGCAAGAAAGCAAGGGGGTCTACGCCAAAGGGAACTCATGGTGTTGCCTTGGCAGCAAATCTTATTCCTAAAGGGCTAACGCATTCCTTCTACAGAGATTGTCAGAGAAGGGAAAAGCAAGGAAAAGATGGAAAATCGAGTTTTGTCAGAGTTGGCCTCTAGGCTGGAAAAAGAATGTGCTTGTTTATCGAGTTGCATCATCAAATGATTGGTATATTGATAGCATGGCTTCAGCTCATATGACTAGAGAAAGAGATCATTTCTCTAGCTATCAAGAAGAACGGATAGACTTCCAAATTACTATGGGAAACAAGACAAAGTGTACCCCTGTGGGAAAAGGGACCGTAGCATTTTAGACAGAAGCAGGAGAGAGTCTTTGAGCCACTATCGTGTTTCATGTGCCAGGTATGGGAATTAATTTACTTTCAGTGTCTCAATTGCAGGACAAGGGATACAATGTATACTTATCGGAAGAAAATTCTATGTCAACATCCAAGCTGAAAGAAGAAGGCTCATATTGGGACTCGAAGCAACAGACTATACAAGTTGCAGCTCGAGTCTCCAATGGCACTGGTAGGCAGCAATATAAGAGGCGAGTCAGATTTGAATGAACTATGGCACAGACGAATGGGGCATCTACACCATGGAGCTCTGAGAATGCTCGGTGAAACAATTACGGGAGTTCCAGTTCTAGGCAAATACGCTAAGGTAGCATATTCCAGGAGCAACAATAGCGCAAAAATTGTATTGGGACTAATACACTTAGATATCTGTGGACCAATGTCCACTAGAGCCCTTGGTGGAAGTGAATATTTTGTCACTTTCATAGATAACCATTCCAAGAAAACTTGGATTTACTTCCTAAAGACCAAGGATGCGGCCTTTGACCGGTTCAGAGAATTTAAAGCTCTGGTAGAAAATCTAACTAGGAAGAAAATCAAAGTATTGCATTCAGATAACGGTGGAAAATATATTGATAAGGAATTCACAGATTTCTATGAAGATAGGGCATTAGAAGAGAAAGGACCATTCCTCATAATCCGGAGCAAAATGGAGTTGCAGAACGGAAGAACAGGACTATTGTTGGGGTAGCAAATGCAATGCTATATGACCAGGATCTGCCTAGATTTTTGTGGGCAAAAGCATGCAGCACAACTGTATATATCCAAAACAAGACCCCTCACAAGGCATTGGGCAAGACAACGACCGAGAGTGTCTTCACAGGGATGAAGCCAGTGGTAAGCCACCTTAGGATTTTTGGGAGTGTGGCATATTGCCATGTTCCAGATGAGAGACGAAGCAAACTAGATTAGACTGTTGAGAAAGGGTATCTCGTAGGATATAACGAGAGATTCAAGGCATACAAAATCTACATTCCAGGTAATAGGAAAGATGCAGTAAGGAGGGATGTGAAATTCATGGAGGATCGAACCTTCAGAAAATCCCGTGAAATGCCTACCAAATACTCTAAGGATGAACCTCTTCTCCAATGGCAGCTAGGAGAAGATCCAGCATATGGATAGCCATCAAGATCTAGCACTGTGACCAGTACTAGTATTTCTTCAAGAGAAGAAAATCTAGATAGCTCGCAGTAGATGGGACAGCATGAAGAAGAGATGATTGAGCCACCCACTACCAGTGGCAGAATCAACAGAGAAGTACGAGAGACGTTGAGGGACGCAGAGGAGTTTGTTGGGGCTCCTAGAACCGATAAAAGGCAGCGTAGACAACCTGACAGATACCACGCACTAGTAGCACAGGTTGTCGAGCCCTCTAGCTTTCAAGAAGCCATTCAACATCAAGTCTGGGTAGATGCTATGGTAGAGGAGTACAACTCTATCATGACCAATGATGTCTGGGAAGTCTCTTGAGATTTTGGGTAGCATCGAATGTGCTCTAGCTCCGAAACTTTGTGGAGGGGCTAGAACACATGAGATCTCCAAGACCCAGAAATCGTTTGGAGAAATTTCTCCCGGTGTGAAAGTTATTCAAATAATTAAATTTTTTAATGGGGACCCTAACTCTAACTTAGGGAAATTAAAAAATTAAAGTGAATTAATTTAAACATGTGGGTGAGAATGTTCTAAGTAACATGGATCAAGTCTTTTATAATCTTAGTCGTTGATTAGAGATTAGAATACGGTCGTTGATTTCTCAACAAGAAAAGTATTAGAGGAAGGCTTGGGGTCAGTTGGAGAACACACACAGAGCAGTAGCACTTGAGCTAAGTTGAAATTCTGGGACGCAGTTTGCTAAGAATTTTCGAGTGACCTTGCAGTGCTTGTGAGGGGCATATTGATGAGGTATTATTCTGATCCGAGGCCGAGAATACAAAGGCAGAGAGGCAGAACCGTACCAGACACCGCAGTGACCAATAGGAGGGACGCAACCCAGCAAAGCTGACGCAGGGCCTTCAGGGTGATGCAAAGGCAGCGCTGAGCCCAAAAGGGTGACGCACGAGCAGCCTGTGCTGTGCAGTGGCCACGCTGGGCAAGAGAAGTTGACGCAGAGGCTGGAGGAGCAAAGTTGGGGTTCCAATGACCCAGAGAGGGCTCATATTCAGTATTTTCAGAGGAGTACTTTCTCGGCTAAATCAGCGATATTTTTTGTCTCTGAGTGATAGGTACATCTGTCGTGAATTCTCTGTTGGCAAACCATTACTAGTGCCCTTGATTGTATTCAGATATTCTGCTTAATAAACAAACTCTCTAAGAGTTGTTGCACCGGTTTTCCCGCATTAGGATTTTCCGAGGACACTTTCAAAAAAATACTGTCCTTTGTCATGTGTGCGTAATGTTTCAATAAATGATCTGTATGTATGTGTAGGCTGCAGTTGTGTTTACTTTGATATTTTACTGAATATTTTAGAAAATAACTTGTTAATTAAATCAAACAAGTAGGAGAAGTAAATCAAGATACTGCGGTAAGGTTTCTATATTCAGAAATTTTCACAAAGTCGTATCGAGACTACAGGACAAATCAGTTGTAGGTTCCAGGTGGATCTACAAGATTAAGTAAGTTGCAGACGGCAGCGTAGATAAGTACAAGGCTAGTTTCGTGAGTAAGGGATATGCCCAGAAAGAAGGGATAGACTATGAAGAAATCTTCGCCCCTGTAGCCAGATATACCACTATCAAATCCATTATATCCCTTGCAACGCAAATGGGATGGGAGATTCACCAGATGGACGTCAAGACTGCGTTCTTGATCAGGGTGATAGAAAAAGAGGTTTACATTGAACAGCCTAAAGGCTTCGAAACGCATGAGAAGAAAACTCATGTATGTATGCTGAAGAAACCCCGGTATGGACTCAAACAGACAACTAGAGCATGGTATGGTCGAATTGATGGTTACTTGTAGCAGATGGGATTTGTCAAGAGTGACGTTGATCCCAATATCTACTATCTCACAAGAGAGAATTAGCCTTTGATTTTGGTATTGTATGTAGATGATTTATTTCTGACAGGATCATCTAGGATCATCAAAGACTGCAAGAAGAATCTAGCCGAAGAATTCGACATGAAGGATTTAGGGCTGAAGCACTATTTTTTGGGATTGGAAGTTTGGCAGCAGAAAGGAGAAATCTTCCTTGGGCAAGGAAGATACGCTACAGAAATTCTAAAGAGATTTGGAATGCAGGACTATAGACCCATGGCTACTCCAATGATTACCAACTGGAAGAAAATTGATGTATCTGAAGATAAAGAAGTGGACAACACCTTGTACAGGCAGCTCATAAGGTCTCTCATGTATTTGGTCAACACCCGGCCAAACACTTGCTACACTGTTAATTCCCTCAGTGAGTTCATGGTAGAACCAAAGAGGGCGCATTGGGCAGCTGCCACACACGTTCTCCAATGTGCGAGGAACAATCGGATATGGATTAAAATACACCCTAGACGATGACATCATTCTGCGTGGATTCACAAATGCAGATTAGGTAGGAAGTTCAGTAGATCGGAAAGTACCACAAGGTACTGCTTCAACATTGAATTAGGTATGACCTCCTAGTGCAGTAAGAAGCAGAAGTCTGTAGCACTGAGCACAGCTGAAGCAGAATATATGGCTGCCAGCATAGCTTTGTGTGAGGCCATATGGCTTAGAAAATTGCTCATGAATTTATTCAGAAGGAAGATGGAATCGACCAGTATTCTATGTGATAATCAGAGTTGCATCAAACTCTCTGAGAATCCTTTTTTCATGATCAGTCGAAGCAAATCGACATCAAGTGTCATTTTATCAGAAACTGTGTTTAGCAGGGAGCAGTGCAGTTGTAGTACATTCCCATAGGAGATCAGGTAGCAGACCTTCTCACCAAGGCCCTAGGGAGAACAAAGTTTGTTCAATTCAGGGAAATGATGGAATTGATAAATAATATGTTTCAGTAACAGATGAAGCAACACTTGAGAAGGAGTTGTAGTACAGATGCAACAGTGGCAGTGGCATTGTCATGGGCAGCAGTACAGTAGCAGCAGCAGCCCAGTGGTTGATGGACAGGTTGTCAGATAATAGCAGCGTAGAGGATGCTTCAGGGTCAAAGTAGTATGCAACAAGCAAATTGTTAGAGCACCTTCCTCGCTAAGAGGAAGTGTTGACTTTTAGTAGCATCAAAAGTGCTCTAAGTCTCAAACTTTGTGGAGAGGCTTAGGCACATGTATTCCAAAGAACCCAGAAATCTTTTGTGGAAATTCCACTCGGAATATGTTTTATTAAAATAATTAATTATTTTAATGGAGTCCTTAAGTCTAAACTTAGGGAAATTAAATAATTAAAGGGTATTAATAAAACAGAGTGTGAATCTTCTAGAGAACATGGATCAAGTCAAGTTATGATCTTATCCGTTGATTAGAGATCTAATCTCGGTCATTGATATCTCAACGAGAAGACTATAAAGGAGGGCTTGAGGGTCATTTGGAAGATACACCAATGCAGATACTCAGTTGCCCAAGTAAAATCGATTTTCTCAGTGGCTGAAGTTTGGCAAGAGAAAATAGATCCAGAGGGAGAGTTGCAGGTGGAGGAGAGACAAAGAGGGTTCAGCACCAATCCGAGGTACAGGAGCAAGTGATGCAGTGGCAGGAAGCGACAGCGGAGAGACAGGAAGGGATCAGAGCAGAGTTGAAGCAGATCTGCGCAGTTCCACGCAGAGCCAACGCAGAGGTGACATAGATCTGCGCAGTCCCCACGCAGAGCCAGCACAGGGGTGACGCGGGAGGACCAGGAGAGTCTTTTCGGGGTCATTTCTCATCTGAAAATTTGTGAGAAATTTCTCCAGTGTTACCATAGAGAATTTCACTTCGTTAATGTTTCATGTAAATTGTACAAGAAGATTTTGTTGAAGAATAATAGAAATCCTCATCTGCTGCACCAGTTTTCCCGCACTAGGTTTTTCCAGGGACAACTGTCCAAAACATCTGTCATTCTTGTGCTAGTATTTCCTTACTGTTTTGCTCAGTGATTGTATGGTGAAGTCTACATTTGAATTTATTTCGATATTTACTGAAGATATTTTTGCAAATAACTTACTTCTAAATAATAAGTAGAAGAAATAATATCAGATAATGCAGGAGGATTTCAAGTTGAAATTTTCACATCATAAGCATCATACCTTGTAGCCCTTCACAAAGGACTTAACTAGGCCTTCAAACTGTATACTAGCTGCCATACAAGATTGTTCAACTTGGAACTTCTACCCTTAGAATTCATCAAAACAAAAGACAAATGCATATCTTTGATGGACGCCATGATGCTGCCCTTGATTATACTTCAACCTGTGCACTGATTCCTGAAGATTCTCGACCCTAGTTAGGGCTTTTTGTAGTTGCTACGTCAGCCCTAATCCTAAGCTCTAAACCTTTTCATAACCTACATTGATCCTTTTTATACAAGCCTCAACTCTTGCGTTAATCTTCAAGGTATCTCGACCCTCATGTACAGGACTGCTCCATGATAATTTAACCTCAAGTCTGCACACAATTAGGGCTCGGCCCTCCTTTAGCTTTCACTGAAATTTCGGCCTTGTTTCCAAGAGAAATACACTCCAAAATATGCACAGAACTTGACCCTTTTACCTCGGCCAACAAGCTAACTAGACCACTTCAAAAGGGACACGACCCTCTTATTCATGCACAGAACATGTCGCATTACCAAACTTTGAGGGATGGAACTTAAGGTCACTGTACCTACTCAGAAGTAGCCCTAATCTAGGGCACGAACCATAAAAGTAACCCTCCAAAACATGCCTATACACACCTCCAACAAGAGCCAAAGATCACAAAGAAACTTCGACTTCCTATTAAGCATATTCGACCAACAAAATAGAGATATAATCTCACTAAAAATGCTCTTGCTCTCCTTATTTGAAGTCTGCAGCTCCCTAAGGTACTTGAGCTCTTCTTTGAAGAGAGATCACATGAGAAAAGTGCTACTTGAGTTGTGTTATGAATGAACTCCAAGGGCTCTTATTTATATTAGATGATGGAGGAGCCTCAAAGCCAATGGGACCCTTCATTTTGGTGAGGCCGACTTAAAGAAGACCTTATTAATTTTCTCTTAATAATGTTTAAATATATTTGCCAACTGCCTTGATGATGGCTTGCCTAAATAAATTATGCCATATCAATCAATAATGAGAGGAGTGCTAAGCACACATCAAACAATAATGTTTTCCTTTAACCATTTTGAATTCTTCGTTGGGGCAAGATGGGACTCTTTTGGAGTAATTGGATTTCTCTTGGGGAAATTCATCCCAAAGCTGCCCCAAATTTCAACACATTGGATGGTTTTCCCAAGCAACGGGATGGATTCATAGATGGCATTGTTGCGAGAGAGCATTTTCTTGATTAGAGGAGGATTTGAGATGATTTCATCTAGGAGGAGACCAAGAGGAGTGCTAAGAGTGGCAACCAGCGTGGTGGGGTAAAAGAGGAGGAGAATGTTGTCCCTCGCAGCTAAGGGCAAGAAGAAGGTCGAGAAGGGATATTCTAGTGGGGCCAAGCAACAGAAGGGGAAGCAGAATGCCAAAGCGAAAGACATGAGAAAAATCAGAGGTTTTGCTTGTAAGAAGATGGATCACTATGCCTTTTAGTGTGCCAACAAGAGTGGGAAGAATAAGGACGTAGCAACTTCAGCAGAGGTGGATGAGTTTTCCACTAAGTTTGACTCTGATTTTGCTTTAGTGGTGAGTCTTGCCACTAGTGTCATGTCTTCCAATGTTTGGTTTGTAGATAGTGGAGCTTCCTGCCATATGACTGGAGTGAGGGAGCACTTTACAAGTCTTACTAAGGATGATATAGACTTGGAGGTGGTGCTTGGAGACAACTCCAATGTAATATTCCCTTTTTTGGTGTCACCTACGACAGGGTTAGGTTGGACTTCCAGAGTTAGGAGCAGACAAGTCAAAGGTAGAGGTTGGTGTCATCAGCGGGCTCAGAGGCTTTTTGGAGGAGTTTTGAGGAGTTTCTATGAGGTCTGGTGGCATTCGCTTGATGTATTCCATCATCCGAGCAGCTTGCCTTTCGTTCTGGTGCATTCCAACAATTTTCGGAAAAATGAGTTATTTTTTAGCTTAACTCAACTAATTACGCTCAAGGTGGCATTCCAAGAGGAATACATGATAGAACACCTTAGTGTGATAGCTCATTGGAACTGGGACGAGGATACCTAGATGATGGGATGGTTCGACACGAGTTTCAGTGACCCGAGAAGACATGGCAGCCGATTTACTCTTTTTTGCATTAAAAAGGAATATTTTAATAAGAGGGAAAAGTGCTCCATGACTAAAATAATACTCTAGAAGGCTCCAAGAGATCTATAAAAGAAAGGGAGGAGACCATGGAGAGATATCTTTGGAGTAGATCATTTTCTTGTGTATGAGAGGTTTGAGAACGTGGTTCTCTACTTCACCCGTAGCCGCAGGACGGAAACCCTCGGATAATTTGTGAGTGTTGGACGGAAACCCAATACTCTTGAGGAAGTTTCACTCAAAGATCTCACAGTGCTTCAGTGGAGTTTGGAGAGGTCAGTTTTGCCATGGCCGATTTGCAGCAGTCTTCTTGTCGAGCCATCTACATCATTGCCAGTGTCATTCATCAGTTGGGCCAGAGATCTTTCTGGGTTTTGCTCCACTTGCTTGGCAAGCTTAGGTTCTGTTGTTCCTTTATGTTGATGTACTTTTTACCATGGATTAATAAAATGGCTCAGTGATTTTATCGACATCCATTGTGTTCTATTTGTGGCTGTGTGTATATTTCCATTTATTTTGCTGCTCAAGTTTATTTCTGCAATTTTAGTTAAAATATCCCATTTGGGATATTACAGGGGTATCAAAGCTTTGATCTTGGCTCAACCTGCGGGATTTTAGTTTCCAATTGCAACAATTATTGTCAGAGGATTTGCCAGAAAGGTCAAGCTTCTGCAGTAGAATGAAGATGTATTAAAAGGGTTCGACAAATTTTGACAAACTTCCTGCAAAATTGTCTCCTATATAATAATTATCCGACAATCTAGAAAATTTGGACAGAGGTATTACGGAGGCAATTCGAGGACCAAATTTTTTATAGGAAGCTCAATATATATTGCAGATCGATTTCGAAGGAGTCGTATGAATAAAAGGGTCGAATAATTAAAAATTTGGGAAGTCATCAAAATTTTCTTGATCATCGTCGACATAGCGGATTTGAAGCCAAGAGGCCCAAGACAAGTTAACGGCTTTGTAAGGGTTTTCCGTTGTTTGTTCCCGCGAGGGAAGCTGCATGTATTCTCTCCATCCCGTTATTTGGTTTCAGTAGACGTCATGAGCTATCCAGTTTGAAATTGCACTACCTGAACGTGATGACTCTCTTGCGTCAATATTATGACTGTCAAATAAGTACCTGCACAATGATACGGTGGGTTTTTGGCTAACAACAAACTGAGAGTGAATATAGAGGTGGAGCGGCTCACGTATGGCTTGGCACAACGACCATTGACTAGTCAAGATCGAAATTCATTATTCGAGCAAGGGTCGATTATCTAATTACAGGAGCCGATTCAAATTCTCATCAAGATTCTTGAGGGAGCAGTATTCACGCAACCTCACGAAGTCACACAAAAGCAAGGTCGATTTGATTGATCGTGGCCACTCTCACGAGAACAAGGATACGGCTGCAAATTCTCATACAGGAAACATTCAGATTAAGGTGTTTGCCCACATGGTGAAGGCCAATTTGGTTATCTGTGTTGGACAGGAAACATTTGTTACAGATTGAGATCGCAGAAGACCCGATCATATACTCTATCCTGGGCAACGACTATAGTTGCAACATAATCACAGAAGTGTTGAGCACTATCAGAATCAGCAATGCCAAAATAGTCAACACTGGAAGAAACGTCAAATTAGTGGAATTTGAGCAGCTATGCGCGATATTTTGTTAGGCATTGGATCGGTCAGAGACTATCTACCAATGCATCCAACCTAAGCATGATTTGTTTTCCCTGTAGTTGATGTTGAACTCGTGGATGGAATAGATTTATAGCGCTGAGGTGCATAGATCGTGGCTAATGCAAAAGTGTAGGAGTCCACCCGTTGAGATTATGGGGCTGAGTATTTCTCGTTGATTGAAGATATTCTCAACATCTGCAGACCTGAATTTGTAGAGGGGACGTTGCATTCTGTAGCTCAAGATGAGAGTGTATGGGGTCATTAAAACGGAGTGGAGATTAAAAGGGTGGTATTCTACCTTTATAGAAGACAGAACATGGAAGCCTTCATCGTTGAAAAGAACTCAGTGGTCTTAGGGAACTGTCCAGTCCTTCCATTCATTCCAAATTACGCTTATTCTCTGAAATCTGACTTGCTGGAGCGATTTCCAGGTTCCATTCTATATTTTATGAGTATACATTTTTTAATATCATTGAGAGATGTCGCTATGTCTTGTCTAAAATATCTCTATTATGAAGTTTTGTCAATGGCTGTAATAATTTTCTGAGCTTAAAATATAGATATCAGTTGTGGGGTTGAGACTGATTCTTTTATAAAGTTCCCACTGTACACCTGTATTTGGCACCAGCAAATACGTGTCACCTACAGCGTTATGTATTTGAACTGGTTGACAAAAACTACACCTACACCACTATGACAACTCAAAAAGACAATGACCGCATCATTGGTCGAACTATGGAGGGATTCCTAAATAGTTTGAGAAAAATAAAAATAGAAGTTGGTTCGTTGAACCACCATGCATCAGAAGATCAGAAAAAAAAAATTGAACAGCAAACCCTTTTCAAAAGGAATTTATGCCATCCTTCAAAAAGAACAGCCAAAAGAGTT
Organism: Pinus albicaulis; assembly: GCA_034641835.2. Lineage (NCBI taxonomy): Eukaryota > Viridiplantae > Streptophyta > Pinopsida > Pinales > Pinaceae > Pinus > Pinus albicaulis. The sequence goes on from CM076575.1 coordinate 1,822,566,699, forward strand.
GCAGGAAGAATTGGGGATTGGTCACAGAATTTTTGCACTTAGGACAGATTTGAAACACATGAAGATGACATGGAGAGTTTTGTCCAAACTCGATGAGTTTAATCAACTCCTGTCTATAATAAGCCAAGCAGAAGGGAGAAAACTAATTTGAGCATTAAAACTAGCTATGCTTGCTCTTATACAACCCAAATTCTTGGAGGAACCATGTGAGGGAGTCAAACTTCCAGTTGCATCATGCCTCAATAACATCATGAAGTTGACCACACCTATAGCTCCATACAGTGATGATGTTACAAGGAGGATTATGAGATTAATAGTAGATACATTTCAGGATTTGGACAACAGCGTAGGCTCTACCTTCGGGAAGAAGCTTGAGATATTAGGGAGTATGGCCACATTCGAGACGTATGTCATCATGTTTGACCTTGACTGTGATGACTTGATTTTGCAGATGTTCCAATGCTTATTCAGCATTAGAGACATCATGCTGACACTGTCATAGCACACATGCAGTCCATCCTGTCATCATGTATGAGAGACCATGAGACCATTTGATGAGAGTTGCAGACTAGGTTGTTGAGCATTTGGAGGAGAGAACAGTTGGTCTCACCTGTTGCTTATGAGCTAGCCCAAGGGTTGGTTGAGCAGAATATTGGGCTATTCAGGAGGCAGTTGACCAAGGAGGATTTGCTCCAGTTTGGTGGATCTGGCAGTAGAAATGAGCTAAGGAGGAAGGGACTTTGCTTCATCTACAAAGAACCTTGGGGGCCTGGTCGCTCATGCTTGAGTGATGCAGGTAATGCGGCAGAGGCAGAACATAAGGGCATCCCATCTGTATGCCAGGGTGAGGACTCTTCTTTAGATGAGTCCATGGGATCAGTAGAGGATGCTTTTGGGGAGCGAGAGCAGTCATGTGGAGTTGATGGTAGTAGGCCAGAGCTGCATTCCAGTGTGCAGGGTGAGCCGTCAGGGGACTCTACGGGAGATACTCTGGGTGATGAGTCACTTGTGATGATTCAGCCAAAGCAGCATATGATGGAGCCCGAGTCAGCAGAGGAGGATACTATGCACATCATGCATGATAGCCCTTTGAGAGAGAGCCATATAGAGGCTCACATTGAGTCTATGGCGGATATGCGGCTAACCTTGGGGTCAGCCATTGAGGAGGAACAGTCAGAGGCACAGACATCGGGTACGCTGACAGCAGTTGCAGATCCATATCCTCTGGAGATGTTGGACGTTGATGGGATAGTTCTGCAAGGGGCTAGTGGACAACAGGAGCATTACATTGCCGATCAGAAGAGGGATAAGCTGTTGGAGATGGTGGAGCATCCATCGTTGGGCCGATAGACTGATGAGGTACAGATAGATGCACATGCAGTCAGCAGAGCGGCAGTACTTTCAGGGAGTAGCACTCTCCAGGAGTACATCGATGGGGCTTACATCATAGCTTGCCCACTTTGGCCCATTATAGAGGGAGGGGCCTTCTTCTACAAGCAAATTTCGTCGGCAGACGGGACAGAGTAGCGTGAGTTGATTACGGACTGACGACAGCACCCCAGGCATGTTCCGTATACAGTTGTCATTTCATTGGATTCTTCTTCCAGTATAGATTAGTGGGAGATCATGAGTTGGTACCCTCTTGATGGTACGATCTTCTTCGTAGGGAGCATAGCGGAGCAGGGGCCCTTTGACATGGCAGATGCTATAGATTCCAGCTGGCAGTGGGGCGCAGGTCGTCATTTCTTCAGCACTCCATCCCAATTTCAGGAGAGCAGGATCAGCATTGGATTGAATCAGGACTTGGATTGGAGAGAGGTTATGAGTTGGTATGCAATTGGCGGGGCAACTTATACAGTTAGAGGTATAGCACAGCAGGAGCCAAGGAGCATTGATGCTTGTTGGGTGACTTCACGTCATGGGGCATCAGCTATAGCCAGAGGCAGTGCGCAGTCTAAGCCGTGGGACTTGAGCGATGATTGGCCATGGTGGCGTTGGGGTCCGGGAGGATTGTTTGTTGACAGGTACAGTGAGAGGTCAGTTTGGGATCCCGGCATTGAGGGGTCTATTCCAAGTGGCTTGACACAGGTGCATAGCAGCACCAGCGGGTTTGTATGGGATCCGGGCATTGGGTCTCAGTTACAGCTGGCCAACAGAGTGACCCACATATTTGGATTGCTTGAGGGCAACCAAACTTGGGGCGGAAGGTCTGTAATATTCCCTTTTTTGGTGTCACCTATGACAGGGTTAGGTTAGACTTCTAGAGTTAGGAGCAGATAGGTCACAGGTACAGGGTGGTGTCATCAGTGGGCTCAGGGGCTTTTTGGAGGAGTTTTGAGGAGTTTCTATGAGGTCCGGTGGCATTCGCTTGATGTATTCCATCATCTGAGCAGCTTGTCTTTCGTTCCGGTGCATTCCAACAATTTTCGGAAAATTGAGTTATTTTTTGGCTTAACTCAGCTAATTACGCTCAAGGTGGCATTCTGGGAGGAATACATGATAGAACACCTTAGTGTAATAGCTTATTGGAACCGGGACGAGGATACCTACATGATGGGACTGTTGGACACGAGTTTCAGTGACCGGAGGAGACATGGTAGCTGATTTACTCTTTTCTGCATTAAAAGGGAATATTTTAATAAGAGGGAAAAGTGCTCCATGAATAAAATAATACTCTAGAAGGCTCCAAGAGATCTATAAGAGAAAGGGAAGAGGCCATGGAGAGATATCTTTGGAGTAGATCATTTTCTTGTGTATGAGAGGTTTGAGAACGTGGTTCTCTACTTCAGTCGTAGCCCTAGGATGGAAACCCTCGGGTGATTTGTGAGTGTTGGACGGAAACCCAATACTCTCGAGGTTTCACTCAGAGATCTCACAGTGCTTTAGTGGCATTTGGAGAGGTCAGTTTTGCCGTGGCCGATATGCAGCAGTCTTCTTGCCAAGCCATCTACATCATTGCCGACATCATTCATCAGTTGGGCCAGAGATCTTTCTGGGTTTTGCTGTGCTTGCTTGGCAAGCTTAGGTTCCTTGTTCCTTTATGCTGATGTACTTTTTACCATGGATTAATAAAATGGCTCAGTGATTTTATCGACATCCATTGTGTTCTATTTGTGGTTGTGTCTATATTTCCATTTATTTTGTTGCTCAAGTTTATTTCTACAATTTTAGTTAAAATATCCCATTTGGGATATTACATCTAAGGTCAGAGCAGTGGTAGTGGGGACTGTATACTTTCAGAGGGAGTCATCGCCTCTCTTGAAAGTGACGGAGGTCTTATATGTTCCAGGACTGAAGAACTTGATTTCAGTCTCGAATATTGAGGATAAGGGATATGTAGTGGTATTTCGAGATGGATGGGTGCTTATGTATCCCAAGGGATTTAGTATCGCATGTTCTAGAGTGATTGGAGTCCGCAGTGGGAGACTTTACAGGTTCATATTTCAACTTACCAGAGCCTTAGTAGCGCACACTAGCAGTAGTGCATTGTGCAAGATATGGCACAGGAGGATTGCCCACTTGCACCATGGAGCATTCAGGATACTGAGAGAGATGGTTACCTAAGTTCGGCCCTGAGCATCATGATGTGTGCAGGGGGGTGTTCTTTGGGAAAGTACACCAAGACAACTTTCACAAGCAATAATAGCTGGGTAGCAAGCATTCTAGATTTGATACACTTTGATGTGTGTGGTCCTATGTCTCGTGCATCATTGAGAGGATTTGAGTACTATGTTACTTTCATTGATGACTGTTGTCACTCATATTGTACAGGCACGGTCCGACAACAACTCAGGTCGAGGGCTGTCACTCTAATCCCCAACCTATCTGTTTTAGCTGTCTCCCGAGGGTAGTCCCTATGGAATATGAAAATGCAAAACTTATTAGTAACCAACAAGTCTGGGAGACATGATTCAATGGCCTAGCCACTTGGTTGATTTTAGCTAGTTAAGAGATTAGATTAGATCGTTATATGAGACCAGTGCCTTATGGAGTCAACTACTTGCTTTATATCGATTGACTACCAAATGACCGGATGAACAATTGTTGCTTGAGTTGCTTTGCTAACATAAATGTTGAGAAAATCCTATGACTTAGGTGAGATGCAACAATCGTGATTGATTTTAATTATATGCCTAGCTAACTGTATCCCTTGATCCTTATCTATTTTTAAAATGCAAGACTTATTGCCAACCAACAAGTTTGGGAGACATGATTCAATGGTCTAGCCACTTGGTTGATTTTAGCTAGTTAAGAGATTAGATTAGATCGTTATACGAGACCAGGGCCTTATGGAGACAACTACTTGCTTTATATCGATTGACTACCAAATGACAGGATGAACAATCATTGCTTGAGATGCTTTGCTAACCTATATGTTATGAAAATCCTATAACTTAGGTGAGATGCAACAATCTTGATTGATTTTAATTATATGCCTAGCTAACTGTATCCCTTGATCCTTATCTATTTTGAGGCTAGTCTCAAAAGTAAGTTGTAGAGAGAAGTCAAGGCGAAGCAAGCAAAGGCTTGGTTAATGATATCTCCCTCTGAAACCTAACATACCCGGTGCCTCTGACGCTACAGAGACTGTGGCTCTGACAACTACAAGGTCACCGTTTTAACTACTATAGAGGGTCTAGCGTTCACAAGCTAAGAGACGAAGGGTGTTCCTATATCTCTATCAATCAGGTTTATGCTTGGAGGTAAGTTAATTAATGAAAATCTAGGCCTTAGGATGTGTTACCACTCAAAATAGCAGGGGTCCTAAAAGGGGATCCTTGGAAGGCTACTATAAGGTCAAGGGCAACAATGGAACAATAGCCCACAGTCACCTCGACTATGGCTCCCTACTTTTTACATATTTTCACTGATGGGAGGAGACCTGCTATAATAAGGATCACGAGATGAACGAATCAATGATAGGGTGAAGGGGTGATCCTCGGGGCCTATTCACAAGAGAGGCTCAAGTGCATAAGCTTGCTTGCTTTGGAAGGCAAGGTTGAAGCTCTCAAGGAAGGACTCAAGGAGAATTTCAAGGTTTAGGTTTAGGGTATGTATCTTATAATGGGGCTCCCTAAACCCTAAAATTCTTGTGAAGGCTCGGATTCCAGGTGATCTTTGAAGAATTATCCTTAATAGTGTGTGGGACCACATGAAACCAAGTGGACATGGGTTAGGTCAAGTGGGGAGCGTTTAGCAACCAATGATATACTTGACCTAATCAGGGAGGAGAAGGGGATCAAAGAAGGAGTTTTCAATGAAAGATAATGCAATGATCCCAGTGAGGTTTCTAGCCTAACGAAACCAGGGGCAAGAAACTGTCTTCAAGCTAGGGCTTGTGATTTCTCAAGATCCCACCGTCGGAATCTCATGAAATTTGGAGGGCTTCTTGAGGACACACCAGCACAGTTGTGGACCAAAAATCTAAGTGTTTAGATGGCAAGATTGTGAAATAACTGATGCCCTAAGAAACCTATGTAGCCTGGGCCTAGAAACGAGGGAAAGGTGAAAGCAATAAGCTTTGAGGTGATCACCTATGGAGGACCAGTGCCTAATCCTTTTGGGGAGATTGGATTCAAGTAGAATTATGACTATGGACTTTGGATTTTCTATGTTAAGGAGGCCTCAAAGACAACTTCACTTAAGCATTAGGGAAGCAGCTTCAAGAGCTTTATACTTTAGCTTGATACTTCGTTTTCAAAATAGATGGCTTATCAAGATAAATTTCAATGATGAAGCATCTCTAGGAACATTCGCTAATAATATATGGCCCATACATGAAGCATCACTATCTAGAAACAAAATTTCCACAACTTCGCATAAATGGATGCAGTGAATTAGCCCTAGTATATCGAAATCCCATCAACAATTAGCCCAACTGACTTGTTTGTCAGTGATTGGGTAGGGGTCCTTCAGTTGCTTACTTCTCAGCAACTGAGTTGCAGTGCAGCAGTTAGCAGTGGCAGTGCTATGGGTAGCATGATGTAAGAAATTGAGAGGGAGTTGCAGTACGGATGTAGTAGTGTCAGTGACAGTGACATGGGCAGCAGTACAGAAAGCAACAGTGCAGTGGATGGAGGGCAGCAGGCCAAGCATCAGCAACGCAGAGACCGATGCTGAGATTAGACAATACTTGGTGTGGATGTATTGCTAGAGTACACTCCTCGCTAAGAGGGAGTGTCGAGATTTTGAGGTAGTATCGGGTGTGCTCTAGCCCTTAAATTTTGTGGAGGGGCTAAGATACACGAGATCTCCAAAACCCAGAAAGCGTTTGGAGAAATTTCATCTGGTGTTGAAGTTATTCAAATAATCAATTTTTTTAATGAGGACCCTAAGTCTAACTTAGGGAATTAGAAAAATTAAAGTGAATTAATTAAACACATGTGATGAAATGTTCTAAGTGACGTGGATCAAGAAGTCTTTTAATCTGAGTCGTTGATTAGAGATTAGATCACGGTTGTCGGTTTTCCAACGAGAAAAGTATAAAGGAAGGGTTTGGGGTCAGTTGGAGAACACACACACACACTGGCAGAGCACTGAAGCTAACTCGAATTTTTGGGTTGAGGTTTGCTGAGAAATTCGAAGCGAGTTTGCAATGCAGTGAGGGGCAGAGATCGGCAAGGGATGATCTGATCCAAGGCTGAGAATACAGCAGTAGGGGGCCAGTAAGTACCAATCAGCGCAGAGCCAGCCAGGAGGATGCGGTTCAGCCACCACCACGCAGAGGACTGCGCAGATGCTACGTAAGCCCAACTAGGGTGACGTAGACCCAGCCAGCGCAGCACCAGCAGAGGTGAAGCAGGCCCAGCCAGCGCAGCGCAGAGGCAGCACAACACCAGTCATGGTGATACGGTGGGGACGCTGGCTAGTGAGGACTGGCGCAGAGGCTACGCTAAGAGTTCCAGTGGGCCAGAAAGGGCTCGTGATCTATAAATCCCATTTGAGGGTGTGATAAAGCCATATTTTCTATCTCTGAGTGAAAGGTACTAACTACCGTGTAATTTCTCTGTAGGACAAACCATTTCTGGTGCCCAGAATGTTGTATTCAGATTCTGCATAAAAATAAATCCCTCTAGCGTTGTTCCATCGGTTTTCCCGCATTGGGTTTTTCCAGGGACATTTGTCTGAAAAATCGTGTGTAATCTTGTCACATGTGTGTAATGTTCAGTAAATGATCTATAGATGTGTAGGCTGCAGTTAGTGTCTACTTTAATGATTTTCTAAATAATTCAATAAAATAACTTGTTAAGTTAATTAAACAAGTGAAGTAGATCTAGATACTGCAGTAGGGTTTCTGTTTTGAAACTTCCACATGGTATCAGAACATTGCAGATCAAGTTGATCCACCAGCAGAGCGGTTGAAGAAGTTGTTGCAGAGAAGGCAGCTGAAGCAGCAGAGATTCAGAAGAGGGCAGTGCGGCACCAGGAGGGACATAGCCGAGCTAGGCTAACGCAAAGACAGCTGTGTGATGCAGAGGCAGCGCAAAGCCCTCTAGTGTGAAGCAAGAGCAGCTAGCGCTTCGCAGAGGCTGCACTGAGCTAGTTTGGTCACGCAGAAGCCAGCCAGAGGGACGCAGTCCGCGTTTTGTGGTTGTTGTGCAGATTTGTCGAAGTCTGGAAGCAGAGCTTCTGAATCTTCAGAAGTTGCTGGTGTGGCACAGGTACTGTCAGTGCAGAACAGTGCCTAGCAAAGGTGACAAAAGCGGGAGGAGAACAGTTGCTCAACAGATCCGCGCCAAACAGATCTGAGATTCGATCAAGAGGGTGATCGTAGAGAACTGATTCAATTGTTTTTGGCAGAGGATTTCCGGGAGGGAAATCAGTTGTCAAAGGGAGAAGCTACTATAGAGGGTTTCTATCACCAAGAAACCCAGACCCAGTTTTCTGTTGAGTGTTGCAGCAGGAAGAGCAAGAGGAGTATTTGTTCCGACAGATCTGAGCAGAGATGGTTTATCATGGACTGAGATATCAAGACAGGTTGGACAGCATGTCCAACTTCGTTATCTGGAGGGCCAGGATCCTGACAGTCCTGGATGAGTACGACATCAAGGACCATGCTGAGAATGTCCTAATTGTGCCTGTCGATGCAGATCCCTTGGAGAAATTCAAAGAGAATCAGGCACGGGCAAAGCACTTGATCATGGATGGAGTCAACGATCACGTGGTTCCACATATTGTCGGGAAGAACACGGCAAATGAAATGTGGACAGTTTTGGACATGATGTATCAGGGAGGCTCCATCCAGAGGAAGATGCTTCTGGGGAATCAGATAAGGTTGTACCAGATGCAGAAGGGTGAGGAAATCAATCCCTTCCTCTTTAGACTTCAAACTATCCGGGACCAACTGATTGCCATGGGTACGACTCCGGATGAAGGGCTTTTGGTGAGGGCTGCCCTGAATGCAGTCGCCGAAGAATGGAAAACGTTTGTCCAAAGCATCTTGGGCAGGGCTGCGTTACTATCCTGGGAGGACATGTGGGCAATCCTCCGTCAGGAGGAAATCAAGAGATTTACCAAGAGGCAAAGCAGCAGCAGCGGTACAGTCAAAGTAAAGGAAGTGGAGGAGGAGGATGCAGCCCTTGCATCAAAGGGACAAAGGCAGCAAGGGAAGAAGAAGAGGGACCTATCCAAGGTTCGATGCTTTAATTGTGGCGAACTTGGACACTTCGCCAGCAATTGTCCTAAGAAGAAGGACAAGGGATCTTCTAATTCCAAGGCAGCAGCAGCAAAAGGGGACGACAGTAGTGACGATGACGAAGCCATGAGTGCTCATGAGCCACATAAGTGGGGCGACATAGATCTGTAAATTGAGCTACAGATGACGAGAGGCGAGATCCTTAAGGTGCCCAAACTCTTGGATCATAGCTATGAGCTATGAGGCAGCTAGCCAACAGGTCTGGAGAGAGGCCATGCAGGAGGAGTATTCTTCTATCATGAAGAATGATGTTTGGGAGGTGGTGCCGAGGCCTGAGGGCAAATCCGTGGTTACTTCTAGATGGCTTTACAAGGTAAAGCATGCTGCAGATGGCAGCATTGAGAAATTCAAGGCAAGGTTTGTGGCTAGAGGGTTCTCCCAGGTAGAGGGAGTAGATTATGAGGAGACCTTCGCTCCCGTGGCTCAATATACTTCCATTCGCTCCATTATATCGATAGCAGCAGAGATGGGTTGGAAGATCCACCAAATGGATGTGAAGACCGCATTTCTCAATGGCTTCATACAGGAGGAGGTGTACATTGAGCAGCCACAGGGCTTTGAGGTGCATGGGAAGGAGTCCCATGTGTGCAGACTGAAGAAGGCCCTTTATGGCCCGAAGCAAGCTCCCAGAGCTTGGTACTCCAGGATAGATACTTACTTGCAGAAGATGGGTTTCACAAAGAGTGAGGCAGATCCGAACCTTTACTATATTGTGATAGGTGAGGAGCCTCTCATTCTGGTGCTGTATGTGGATGACTTAGTCATTACAGGTGCAGAGAGACTCATAGAGCACCGCAAGAGAGATCTTGCGGCGGAGTTTGAGATGAAGGACATCGGCTTGATGCATTACTTTTTGGGTTTGGAGGTGTGGCAGGAGGAGGGGCATTTCTTCCTGGGGCAGGGGAAGTATATTGTGGACATCCTTAGCAGATTCCACATGGAGGATTGTAGACCCATGTCGACACCGATGATCACCAACTGGAAGAAGCTTCATGCTTCGGATTCCGAGTTGGTGGATCCCACATTGTACAGACAGCTAATTGGTTCCTTGATGTATTTGGTCAACACTAGGTTAGATATTTGTTTTGCAGTCAACATGATGAGTCAGTTTATGTGTGAGCCTAGGAAGGTTCACTGGGTGGCTGCAAAACACATTTTGCGGTATTTGCAGGGGACAGTGGATTATGGTCTGGACTACAGGCAGGGGGATGGAGTGAGATTGGTAGGTTACACTGATTCTGATTGGGCAGGTTGTGCTTCTGATAGGAAGAGCACTTCAGGGTGTTGTTTTGGGTTGGGTTTGGCAGTTGTGTCATGGTTCAGCCGAAAGCAGCAGTCAGTAGCATTGAGTTCAGCGGAAGCAGAGTATATGGCAGCCAGTCTAGCTAGTTGTGAGACCATCTGGCTTCGCAAGATGTTGTTTGGCTTATTTGGTCAGCCGTTGAGACCTTCAGTGATTTACTGTGATAATCAGAGTTGCATTAAACTCACGGAGAATCCAGTATTTCATGACAGGTCAAAGCATATCGGGATCAAATATCATTTCATTAGAGATTATGTTCAGAAGGGAGCTGTGAAGCTTGAGTATATTCCCACTGATGAGCAGGTTGCAGATATTCTTACCAAAGCCTTACCACGGGGCAAGCATGTCTACTTCAGAGACAAAATGGGTGTGGTGAGGAACACCTTCCTCGGTAAGAGGGAGTGTTGAAATTTGGTTACCGGAGGACAGGTGGTTCCCTAAGGCTTTGATCTTTGGCCTAGGGAAAAGTGTCCAAAAGAATTTAATTTTTCTCCTAAAGTGACTTTATAAAGTTATAAATTCAAATCTAATTTAAAAGTGACTTTAAGTGATAAAGTTACTAAGTCAAATTTTAAAGTGACTTTAATAAAGTCAATGTGAAATTAGAAAGTGAAAAGCGACTTTGGAAATAAATGACTAAGAGGGTCTTTATTAAAGTGGGGTGAATTAAAAAATAGAAAGTGAGATTTAAATGCACATTTAATCTCAGCCCTAGATCTAAAGCTATCTCAGCCATTGGATTTAGGGATTCCCCAAACGTCACTTAGGTTAGGTTAAAGGAGGAAACGAGGGAAAAGATCATTCAGTCTTTCATGAGCAGATTGAGAGAAGGAGAAGAAGAGAGCAAAGGATATTTCTGAGCAGTGAGGTGAAGGAGAGCAGAATCTTGGCATGCATACCAAGGCAGCATTCAGCAAATTCGTACAGCAAGGAGTGGCACACAGTTCAAGACAGTTTGGGCACGTTTTTCAAGGCAAATTGCGTACAGCAGCTTTGGGTACACATTCCTAGGCAGTCGTACAATTTTTGGCACAAATTTCGAGGGAGGAGACTATTGTTTTTGTGGCACGAATTTCAAGGCAAATCGTACATTCTGTTGTTGTCCTTGTGCACAGATTTCGAGACAGACTTCGTACAGCATTTATTGTTGTTCCTCTGCACGCTTTTCAAGGAGGTCGTACAGTAGCATTTATTGTTGTTCTGCACGCAAAACGAGGAGGTCGTACAACAGCATTTATTGATGAGTTTCTGGTCACGAAAAACAAGGAAATCCATACAGCATTTATTGCTATTCCTGTTTTACTATTTGCACAAATTCCAAGGCGATGGTTAAGCACGAAAAACGAGATAAGCTGTATTTGTTTGGTTGCTGAAATTTTTTGTGTATATCTCTCTCACTGTAAAAGCTATTTATTAGAAATAAAGAAGAGCTTTTGAACTAGTTTTCCCCAAGAGTTGTAGGGGGTTTTTCCAGGGTCATATTGACCAAAAATCAGCGTGTCAAATTTCTGTGTGTGGCTGATTTACTTTCTGAGTTTTTATTTCTGCATTTTCAATGCTGTGAAATTTCCAGAATTTGTGTTTTCAGAAAATATTTATTTTTCCAGCTTGTTGAATGTATGGTTTTGGTTATGGCCATTTAACTTTATGGGAGAAATAAGGAGAAACTGAAAACCAGAGTGGGTTATTAAAATTCCTACAGGGCTTGTGGCAAATGAGGGTTAATGGAGGAGGAATAAGGGCTAGCATAAGAAGATAGGCTCGCGGCAAGCAGGAGGAGAGAGCTAAAGGCCTATGGCGAGGGTCTAGCAACCCCAAAGTGCTAACGACAAGGAGAAAAGGACCACGGCTAGGGCAGTGGCTCAACCAGGAGGGCAAGGAGGGTTGCGGATAGGGCTAGAAGGGGCCACGCTAGACCTAGAAGGCCTAAAAAAATTTCTGATCACCCGCAAAACCACAAATTTGATCCAGAACTTAAAAAATTGACTGCAAAATTCCACAAATTCGTCCTTAAGGGGTAGTGGCTTCCTCTCTGGCTTGAGCGTTGAGCTTGGAGGAGAGATAGAGAGTGGATCTTACCTTCCTAGGCCTAGATCCACTTGTAGAAACTTCAACGGAAGTTTTCCAAGGTTAGAAACCCTTCCAAAGTTTCAGAATTTGCTTGGGAAATCACCTACACAAATGAAAATAAAATTTTCCCAAAAAAACCGAATATATACAAAATTTCAAAATAAACCCCAAACCCCAATTGCTGCATAATAAGGGATATAGAAATATTTTACAAAAATTACTTTACAAAAATTATATATACAAAGTATTTACAAAATATACAATGCTTGTAAATAAAATATTTTTGAGAAAATAATTTCTAAATAATGACAAAGGATCAATGTAATTTCAAAATGTATAAGTATTTCCCAAAGTCTTTAGCAAAGTAAAAAACCAAATAAAATTCCCGAAGTCCAAACAAGATCGGCCCTTGCCCACAGTTTGTGAACATGGAGCCCAAGGGCTAGTGTACCTGTAGATCTCTATAATCTTTCTCAAGAAAAATCATTAGATCATATAATGAATCGGATCACCTAAGATAAATCCAAAATTTTCCAATAGAATGCTCCTATCAATGACAAATGAAATACTAATTTATATATAGCAATGAAGCACAATATAAGATTAGCACATAACTAGCATGTACCACAGATCAATGAGACAAGAACACCATGAACTAAACCCCAAAGTCTTTTATTATGATATCAGACGTTCCCAACAGAACACTGGCTCAATAACAGTGTTCCAAATTTACATAGCCCAAAGCCAAAGTCATGATGACTAGAGAAGCAAAAATAGTTTATATTTATAGATAAATCCACCAAGTGGAAAATAACGGCTAGTCAAAATAATCTTGATCGTTGATAATAATTTGATCATCTTTTAATCTCTGTCGTCGAAAATATTTATTTTGAGGAAAATTTCGAATTTCTCATAAAATAAAACCCATTTTTTATTAAACCAAAAATTTATTTTTTGGATTAATTTCATCAAAACTTTGACTTTGACTTAACCACCAAGGTCCAAGGGCTTAGTTTTTCTTAAAATATCCAATTTTGCCTTGGTGAGGGACCTCCAAAAATTGACTTCTTTTTGACTCACGAATTTTTTGGTCATTTTCCACTTTGAGAACTTAATTTCTTTAAAACTATTTTTTGACTCTAATTTAATTTATTTTTTGGCTTATGATTTTATTTTATTTTGGCCAAAAAAATTAATTAATTGACACAACTGAGGATTAATTATTTTTTTCACCCTCAAATATGTTAGCCATGGTGTCTAAGTATGGGGACCATGCACTTAATTTTTTTTACATCTGATATTACAAAATCAACCCTCAAAGGGGGAACACACCTTCACATATAGACCCTCAAAATAATTACCCAATTCTGCGACACAATATGATCTAGTAGACCAAGTGATTTGTAATAAAATAATTTAGTCAAATAGCTTAAATTATTCTCAAACCACTTTTACAAAGACTCAATATAACACTAGGACTCACCTAAGGCTTTGTCAATAAATTCTACCCTAGCTTTGGGGTTTAAGCTAGAGGAAAAACTCTGCTAATTATCTATGTTTAGAAACACACATAATGCGGTGAGGTTAAAAAACCTCCTGGGATGAAATTCGTCGCCAAAATCAAAGGCTTACCTACGTGTTTTTACATAATAAAGCGGTCTTACTAGCATTATTTAATTACAACTTGCAGAAATTATTTTTACAATGACATAAGAACTGGTTGGCTGATGATCCTGATCTTTGAAAAAAAATTGTACATTGCTTCCTTGGACTTGTGACAAGATGGGTGCAACAATGATTACTCCAGGAAGACTTGGATTTTCTTTATGACAACCAAGGATCTAGTCTTCAAGAGGTTCCAAGAGTTTAAGGCTCTTATGGAGAACTAAGCGCGGAAGAAGATCATGGTCTTCAGGACAGCAAATGGGAGCGAGTATACCTCCAATGAGATGAAGGAGTTCTGTAGGAGTGTGGGTATCAAGAAGGAGTACATAGTGCCTTATAACCCCCAGTAGAATAGGGTGGCAAAGAGGAAGAATAGGGCCATAGTGGGAGCAACGAGAGCTATGTTGCATGATCAAAGGCTACCTTTCTTTTTATAGACTGAGGCATTTAACATTGCAGTGTACTTGCAGAACAAGAGTCCACACAGAGTCTTGGGGAGTAAGACTCCTGAGGAGGCTTTCTCTGGGAAGAAGCCTGAGATTAGGCACATCAGGATTTTTGGGTGCCTCGCATATCCACACGCAATGTTGCATGACTCGTACTCGTATAAGACTCGTTTGGCTATTGACTCGTCGACTCGTATAAGACTCGGGAATGACCCGTATAAGACTCGTATAAGACTCGTCAAAATACAAAAAAACCTTAAAATATGGTAAATTTAAGCACAAAAAAGAAACTAATGACAATTCCAATCCTTATAAAAAATACAATATATGCAATAATTCATAACATCATCTCATATCTATAAAAGTACAACATAACGTATTCAATTTTTGTAAGCAAAACATTTAGATACTGAATAAGAAAAGGAATCATGATTCCATAATTAAAATAAAAGATGTCAGCAAGTTCAAAATTCAAATACATGTCATAAATGATAAATGATTGTCTCATAAAAACCTTGAGTCTCATCACTCATGGACGACTACACCTACAATAAGCCCTCGTGGAGCTAGTGCTAACATAGGAAGGCTAAAGCAACTGTGAGGCAGGTATATTTGGAGTCTCCATTTGAGATTGCAAACTAGAGAGATCCTCAGTCTCTTCATCAAGCCAACTCAAATCAGGGGATTCCTCCACAACCCAACCGGACTCTAAATCAATAGTATCCAATAAAATTGGATTTGTATCCTTTGGTTGCACTTGTTTTGTGATCATTTGAAGGTTGTAGTAGATGAAAACCAACTTCTCCAACCTCTCATGCTCCAACAAGTTTCTCTTTTTGCTATGGCTATGCTCAAACACTGACCAATTGCACTCACAAGAAGAAGCACTGTTGGGTTGACTCAGAACTCTGAAGGCGAATTCTTGTAATTGTAGTGCCTCAGTGCCAAAATCTATCCACCAATGAGCTATAAAAAAATAACAAAAAATATTATCAATTTGGAATGCCAAACATATAAAAGAGAACTAGCAAAATTACAAGCTAAGTTGTAACAATTTGCACTTGCAAGGCATTTTCTTGTCCTTGAGACGTTGGCTTGAGCTGAATCCAAACATGTCAGATGTTTCCTTGTACATATCTCATTGTATGATGATTGCGTCTTGAATATCTTGATTCAAGAACATCTTCTCAATGCATATCATGACACCTCTCATCACCTCAGGATCTCTTTGAATGTTAGACCCCTCATTATAGAATAAGCTCGGATTGAGATATGCTCCTGCTGCATGCAATGGTAAATGTAGTTGCATGTCCCACCTAGAATCAATAATTTTCCATATAGGGAGATATTTAGATTCATTTCCCTTATAGAAAGTCTTGATGGCCTCTTTGGCCCTGTCCATGCCCTCATAAATATATCCCATTGCACGTTTCTCTCCATCCATAAATCTCAAGACTTTCATAAGGGGCTCAGTGAAGCTGACAATCTCAGTGACTTTGTCCCACAAACTATCACCAAAGATAGATGCTTTCACAGACAATGCTTCTGGTTTTGTGATATCTTTCCAAAATACCCATTGTTGGCTTCAAAACATTCTTCTCAAAGCTTGGTACTCATACAAAAGGCTTTGGAGGGAAAGAAAGTTTGTAGCAAATCATGAGACGGTTGGGCGACTAAGCTAACCTTGTGTGAATTCCCTCATAAGTTTCAACACCCAAGCATGATTATAAATATACTTGGCAATTTGCTTGCATTCTTGCACAACATCTTGCACCCACTCCAACTTCCCAATGTCCTCTAGTATCAAGTCTATACAATGGCCAACGCATGGAGTCCAAAAAATGGTGGGATATTTGGCACAAACCAACCTTCTAGTTGCCACATAATTTGTTGCATTGTTCGTGATTAGTTGGACAACATTTGCAACCCCAACTTCCTCCACCACATCAACCAACAATGTAAAAATCAAATGTGCATCTTTTATATGTGCAAATGCATCAATGGATTTTTGGAACATGGTTCCTTTAGGGAAAGCTACAACAAAATTTATTATTGTTCTACCCCTCTGATCTGTCCACCCATCAGACATAATTGTACAACCTATAAATATCCATGAGCTTTTAATGCTCTCCAATTGTTCCTTGACACACTCAAGCTCCTCATCTAGCTCTTTCCCCCTAAGTGCATTATAAGATAGGGCTTTGTATCCAACGCTACCACTTACAATGACATCCACCATGGGCTGATAAAAATAAGACTTTGCATAGTTGAATGAAAGACTGTTATGGTACCAAAACCTCCTCACTACCATATCTACCTCCTTCCTCTTCTTTTCATTAAAACTATCCAAGGTTAGTTGAGATCCTGGAGTTGTACGAGGGCTGAAGAAAGAAGAGGTTATACTCTTGTTTGCCACAACACTTGAAGAGGAGTTATCAATAACTAGACTTTGAATCTGTGTTTCACTCTGAGATGAAGATCTACCTATCCAAACAATCTCATCCTTCCTTTTTTCCCTCTTAGAACTTTCTTTGTTAATGGCTTACAAAGAAGTTGCCATTTCAGTAGTGATTTCATCAGGGAAATTTTGACAACATCCCACGCCATTCCCAGGAATTCTAGGTAGGTATTATTTTAGCTTGTTTATGCCTGCATGCATTGTTGCATTGCAATAATTGCACTTGACATGGTGGTCATTAACGGCAATGATTCGTTGACCATGTGCCCATGCCGAACCACGAGACTTTCTAGAACCCTTTGGTGGCATGGTGACGGAATCTGGTGAGTTCCTCAGTGACACAAGGTCGATGTGTGGCTGAGAAACTCAGCCACGGGGCTTGCGGGCTAAGGAGGACTGCCTCCTCAGCCCGTAGGCCCTGTGGTTGAGTTTCTCAGCCGCACACAGGCCCTGTACGGTTGAGAAACTCAGCCACAGGGCCCAAAAACATTTGTAAATTAAAAACAAAATTAAAAACCAAAAAAGAATTAAAAAAGAAACAAAATATCTATTAAATTTAAAAAAAAAAAAAAAATTATTCTAGATTCCGCCACCATGCCACCAAAGGGTTCTAGAAATTTTCTTGATCCAGCATGGGCACATGGTCAATGAATCATTGTCAGTAATTGCCACCCATGTCAAGTGCAATTATTGCAATGCCACAATGCATGCAGGGCATAAATAGGCTAAAATGCCACCTAGCTAGAATTCCGACAAATGGTGTTGGATGTTGTCAAAATTGCCCTGATGAAGTCACTACTAAAATGGCAGTTGCTTTGGAAGCCATTAAGGAAGAAACTTCTAAGAGGGAAAAAAGGAAGGATGAGATTGGTTGGATAGGCAGATCTTCATCTCAGAGTGAAACACATATTCAAAGTCCAAGAATTGGTAACTCCTCTTCAAGTGTTTTGGCAAATAGGAGTATAACCTCTTCTTTCTTCAGTCCTCGTACAACTCCAGGATCTCAACCAACATTGGATAGTTTTAATGAAAAGAAGAGGAAGGAGGCAGCTATGGCAATGAAGAGGTTTTGGTACCATAACAGTGTTTCATTCAACTATGCAAAATCTTATTTTTATCATCCCATGGTGGGATGCCATTGCAAGGGTTGGCCCTGGATACAAAGCCCCATCTTATAATGCACTGAGGGGGGAAGAGATAGATGAGGACCTTGAGTGTGTCAAGAAACAATTGGAGAGCTTTAAAAGCTCATGGAAATTTATAGGTTGTACAATTATGTCTGATAGGTGGACAGATCAGAGGGGTAGAACAATAATAAATTTTGTTGTAGCTTGCCCTAAAGGAACCATGTTCCTAAAATCCATTGATGCATCTACACATGAGAAAGATGCACATTTTATTTTTACATGGTTGATCTGGTGGAGGAAGTTGGGGTTACAAACGTTGTCCAAGTAATCACAGATAATGCAGCAAATTTTGTGGCCGCTGTAAGGTTGCTTTGTGCCAAATATCCCACCATTATTGGACTCCATGTGTTGTCGATTGCATAGACTTGATACTAGAGGACATTGGGATGTTGGAGTGAGTGCAAGATGTTGTGCAAGAATGCAAGCAAATTACCAAGTATTTTTATAATCATGCTTGGGTGTTGAACCTTATGAGGGAATTCACACTGGGTGAGCTTAGTCGCCTAGATGTCACACATTTTGCTACAAAATTTCTTTCCCTCCAAGGCCTTTAGTATGAGTACCAAGCTTTGAGAAGAATGTTTTGTAGCTAGCAATGGGTATTTTGGAAAGATAGCACAAAACTAGAAGTATTGTCTGTGAAAGCATATGTCTTAGGTGATAGTTTGTGGGACAAAGTCACTGAGATTGCCAGCTTCATTGAGCCCCTTGTGAAAGTCTTGACATTGATGGAGGGAGAGAAACCTGCAATGGGATATATTTATGAGGGCATGGACAGGGCCAAAGAGGCCATCAAGACTTTCTATAAGGGAAAGGAATCTAAATATCTCCCTATATAGCAAATTATTGATTCCAGGTGGGACAGGCAACTACAATCACCATTGCATGCAGCAGGAGCATATCTCAATTCGAGCTTATTCTATAATGAGGGGTCTAACATTCAAAGAGATCACGAGGTGATGAGAGGTGTCATGATATGCATTGAGAAGATGTTCCCAAATCAAGATATTCAAGACAAAATCAACATATAACGAGATATGTACAAGGAAACATCTTGCATGTTTGGATTCAGCTCAAGCCAACGTCTGAAGGACAAGAAAATACCTTGTAAGTGCAAATTGTTAGAACTTAGCTTGTAATTTTGCTAATTCTCTTTTGTATGTTTGGCATTGCAAACTGATAATCTTTGTTGTTATTTTTTTACAGCTCAATGGTGGATATATTGTGGCACTAAGGCACCACAATTAAAAGAATTCGCCATCAGAGATCTGAGTCAACCCGACAGTGTTTCTTCTTGTGAGCGCAATTGGTCAACGTTTGAGCACATCCATAGCAAAAAGAGAAACAGGTTGGAGCATGAGAGGCTGGAGAAGTTGGTTTTCAACTACTATAACCTTCGAATCCTCACAAAACAAGTGCAAACAAAGGATATAGATCCAATTTTATTGGATACTATTGATTAGAGTACAATTGGGTTGTGGAGGAGGAGTCCCCTGATTTGAGTTGGCTTGATGAAGAGACTGAGGATCTCTCTAGTTTGCCATCTCAAATGGAAACTCCAAATACACCTGCCTCACAATTGCTTCAGCCTTCCGATGTTAGCACTAGCTCCACGAGGGCTTATTGTAGGCATATTCATCCATCATTTATCATTTATGACATGTATTTGAATTTTGAACTTGCTGATATTTTTTATTTTAATTATGGAATCATGGTTCCTTTTCTTATTCAGTATCTAAAAGTTTTTCTTACAAAAATCGAATATGTTATGTTCTACTTTTATAGATATGAGATGATGTTATGAATTATTGCATATATTGTAGTTTTTATAACTTATAAGGATTGGAATTGTCATGAGTTTCTTTTTTGTGCTTAAAATTTACCATATTTCAAGGTTTTTTTGTATTTTGACAAGTCTTATACGAGTCTTATACGGGTCGTTCCCGAGTCTTATACAAGTCGACGAGTCAATAGCTACACTGTGAAAAATCCATCTATTGCAATAACTAGAAAATATTCTTCTAACTGACAAATTAATTTTGCAATTTATTTGCTACAAGAAATATCAAATAAATTTACTATTACAATTTTCCCACTAAATCGTTGCAGAAAATAAAATGCTAGAAACAGAAAAATTCTAGCACACACATAAAGATATTAACACAGTTATTTTTGGACAATTGTTCCCGGAGAAACCTAATGCAGAAAAAACAGTGCAGCAGATGAGGGTTTCTTTATTAATCTTCAGCAGCAATTCAAGTACAAGAATTAGGACAACCAAAACAGAGGAAAAATACTGGGAGAAATTTAGTGACAAATTTCTCACTCTCCACAGCGACTCCCTGACCCCGAGATGGACCCTCTGCCCATACGTTGGTGCCTCTGCGTCACCCTCTGTGCAGTGACTGCGCAGAGCACTAGTGGACTATGTCTCCCCTCACGTTTCCTCTTCCTGAATTCGTCCTGCACTTCCCGGACCATTGTTAATACCCTCTCTCTCTCACCTACAACTCACCCTCTAGCTCTATCTCCTCTGCTGAACTTCAACCACTAATTAAATCGATCTGCCTGGGCAACTGAGTAATTGCACTAGTGTGTTCTCCATCCATCCATCGACTTCTTCTTATAATCTTATGTTGGAGCACCAACGGCCAAGATTAAAACATAATCGATGGCCCAGATTATTTCCCTGTCGATCCGTGTGAGTTTCTAGAACATTCAGACCATGACTTAATGAATTTTGATTAATTAATCATATTTCCTATGTTTAGACTTAGTAAATACTAAAACTGATCAATAAATCTAATTAAGTCGTCTCTAGGTGGAATTTCTAGAAATGGTTTATGGGAATTGGAGAATACATATATTCTAGCCTCTCCACCAAATCTCATGGCTAGAACACATTCGATGCTACAAAAATTAACACTCCCTCTTAGCAAAGAAAGTGTTCTAGTACTGCAACTGCAACTGATGCTACAATACACTGCCTCTGCATCACCTCTTGTCGTGCTGCTGATGTTTGGCTACTGCGGCCCACCAACTACTGCGCAACTCTGATATGTGTTGCATCTGTGTTGTTGTTGACCCTGTTGAACTGCTACCAACTACTGCATCTGCACTGCAACTCCCTCTCATATGTAGTTGTTGCAATTGGGAATCCATCTATTTCTGCTACTAAAACGGGTTCTCCACCATACCCATCTGTGCCCTGAACTGGATGAACTTAGCTCTCCCTAAAGCTTTCGTGAGTATGTCTGCTACCTGATCTCCTGTGGGAACATACTACAACTGGACTGCCCCACGTTGAACACAATCTCTGATGAAATGACATATGATATCAATGTGCTTCGACCTATCATGAAATATTGGATTCTCAGAGAGTTTTATGCAACTTTGACTATCATTGTAAAAATTGGTCACTCCCATCTTCTTCCTGAACAAACTCACGAGCAGTTTCCTAAGCCATATAGCTTTGCACGTAGTTGTGCTGGCCGCCATATATTCTCCTTCTGTTGAGCTCAGTGCTACTAACTTCTGCTTCCTGCTGCACCAAGAGACCATCCCTGATCCAACGTTGAAGCAGTACCCGAAGGTACTTTTCCTGTCCAATGAACTACATTCCCAATCTGCATCTGTGAATCCCCATAATCTGACATCATCTCCTCGAGTATATTTCAACCCATACCCGATTGTTCCACACACGTACCTAAGAAGGTACCTAGTTGTTGCCCAATGTACCCTTTTCGGTTCCACCATGAACTGACTAAGGGTATTCACAGCGAAACAAATGTCAGGCCTAGTGTTAACCAGATACATGAGCTACCCAATGAGTTGTCTATACAAGGTGGAGTCGACTTCCTTGTCTCCTGATGCATCTATCTTCTTCCAATTGGTGATCATGGGTGTCGCCATGGGTCGACAATCCTACATTCTGAATCTCTTCAGAATATCTGTAGCATATCTCCCTTTCCCAAGGAAGATCTCCCCATTCTTCTGCCATACTTCCAATCCTAGAAAATAGTGCATCAACCCCATATCCTTCATGTCAAATTCTACTTCAAGGTTCCTTTTGCAGTCCTTTATGAGCCTTGATGATCCTGTCAAAAACAGATCATCCACATACAAAACCAAGATGAGAGGCTCATTCTCCACCATCAAATAGTAGAGATTGGGCTCTGCATCACTCTTGATGAATCCCAACTGCTACAAGTAATTGCCAATCCGACCATACCATGGGTCCCTACTTGAGCCCATATAGGGCACTCTTCAATCTGCATACATGAGTGCGCTTCTCATGAGTTTCGAAGTCTTTTGGTTGCTCTATATACACCTCTTCTTCTATCACCTCGTTCAAGAATGTTGTCTTGACGTCTATCTGGTTAATCTCCCATCCCATCTGTGCTGCTAGGGATATAATGGATTTGATAGAGGTATATATGGCAACTGGGGCGAAGTTCTGCTCATAGTCTATCCCTTCCTTCTGTGCATACCCCTTTGCCACGAATCTAGCCTTCTACTTCCCTACACTACCATCTGCAGCATACTTGATCTTGTAGATCCATCTGGAACCTACAACTGATTTGTCTTTTGGTCTAGGCACTACCTCCCAAACATCATTTGTCATGATAGAAATGTTTTCTTCTACCATGGCATCCACCCACACCTGATGTTGTGCGGCTTCCTGGAAGCTGGAGGGTTCTGCAACCAGAGCTACCAAAGCTTGATATCTGTCAGGTTGCTTGTGTTGTCTCTTGTCTGTCCTCGGAGCTCTGACAAACTCCTATGTGTCTCTCAAGGTATGACGTACTTCCCTACTGGCTCTACAACTGGTGGTGGGAGGTTCAATCAGTTCCTCCTCTTGTTCCTGCTGCTCTGTCTGCTAAGAACTCCCTGGATCTCCTACCCCTGAGGAGATACTAGTACTGGTCACTGTACTCGATCCCTGTGACTGTCCTCCTGTTGGTCCTACTTGTTGTCCCTGCTGCTGGACTAACGAAACTTCTGTTGATTGATCACCCGCAGGCATCTCTTGAGATCTTCTAAAAGCTTTGTCTTCCATGAACTTTACATCTCGCCTCACTACAATCTTCCTACTGCTAGGAATGTAGATCTTGTATGCCTTTAAGGTCTCGCTATACCCCACGAGGAACCCCTTCTTTGCAGTCTGATCTAATTTATTGCGCTTTTCATCTGGGATGTGGTAGTAAGCCACACTCCCAAAGATCCTCAAATGAACCACTTCAGGTTTTCTTCCTATGAAGACTCCCTCTGGCGTTTTCTTCCCTAATGCTCTATGAGGTGTTCTGTTTTGAATGTACACTGTTGTGTTACATGCCTCTGCCCATGAAAATCTAGGCAAATCCTGGTCATACAACATAGCCTTTGCAGTCCCAACTATTGTTATGTTCTTTCGCTCCGCTACTCCATTCTGCTGAGGGTTATATGGAGTTTTCAATTCTCTTTTGATGCCTTCCTTCACGCAGAAGTTTGTGAAGTCTATATCAATGTATTCTCCACCATTATCTGAATGTAGCACCTTGATCTTTTTCCTTGTCGCGTTCTCTACGAGAGCCTTGAACTCTTTGAACCGATCAAAGACATCATCCTTGGTCTTTAAGAAATAGATCCAGGTCTTCCTGGTATGGTCATCAATAAAAGTGACGAAATATTCGCCACTGCTAAGAGATTTAGTGGACATAGGGCCGCAAATATCTGAGTGTATCAGTCCCAACACGCCATTTTCTCTGCTGTCACTTCTTGGAAATGTTGCCTTTGCGTACTTCCCAAGTACGCATCCTCTACACACATCATCGTGCTCTGTTCTGAGAACTAGAATTCCTATTACAGTTTCTCTAAGCATCCTAAGTGCTCCATGGTGTAAATGTCCCATCCTCGTGTGCCATAGTTCGTTCAGCTCCTTCCCACTACTGTTATCATTGCCTATTAGTGCCATTGGAGAATCGAGTTGCAACCTGTATAACCTGTTGCTCTGAGCTCCAATATGTCTCACCTTCTTCCAGCTAGAGTGTTTGACATACACTTTCTTCCCTATGAAGTGTACATCGTACCCCTTGTCCTATAACTAGGACACTGAAATTAAGTTCATACCTAATCCTAGCACATGCAGTACATTAGTAGCGTTGGTGCTAGTTCCTGTTTCCGTCTGAAACTCTATGGTGTCTCTCCCTACCGGAGTACATTTAGTTATGTTGCCCATA
Organism: Pinus albicaulis; assembly: GCA_034641835.2. NCBI lineage: Eukaryota > Viridiplantae > Streptophyta > Pinopsida > Pinales > Pinaceae > Pinus > Pinus albicaulis. Next base: position 1,822,590,741 of record CM076575.1, read on the forward strand.
GTGATCTGGAAGTCCATCTGCTCCACCTGATAGCTAGAGAAATATTCTCTAACTCCTGCCATATGAGTTGAAGCTCCACTATCAATATGCCAAACACAAGATCATGTCGAACCTGACAAGCACACAAACTCATCTTCCAACCTGGAAGATAATTTTGAGGCATCCTAACTGTTCATTATGTCCATGATTTTTTGTGCTATTTCTCTTTTCCTCCCAACGCTAATTTTTGTTGCTACAAAAATGTTGTGTCCAGCAAAAGCTCTGCTCTACAAAAGAAATGGTTGCTCCCTCTACCTCTGATAATCCTCGAACTGGAGAAATCAAATTTCTCTGTCACTCTCTCAGAGAAATTGATTTTCCTCAAGAATCTTGACCATCCTGGCCAAGGGACTACGCTACCTCTGAAGAAATCGAAATGTTGCTTTTGTAAAACAATGACCCTTCTTCTCTTCTTACTACTAAGCTCTCTAGTTGATCATGTAAGCTCTAATACCATGTGAAAAATCCATCTATTGCAATAACTAAAAATTATTCTTCTAACTAGCAAATCAATTTTGCAGTTTATTTGCTACGGAAAATATCAAATAAATTTACTATTCCAATTTTCACACTAAATTACCGCAGAGAATAAAATGCTGGAAACAAAGAAATTCTAGCACACACATTCAGATGTTGACAGTTATTTTTGGACAATTGTTCCCGGAAAAACCCAATGCGGGAAAATCGATGCAGCAGATGAGGGTTACTTTATTCAACAGCAATTCAAGTACAAGAATTCGAACAACCAAAACAGAGGAAAAATAATGAGAGAAATTTAGTGACAAATTTATCACTCCACAGTGACTCCCTGACCCCGAGATGTGTGAAAATTTCAGATTTGAAAATTATCACTGCAATGATTTTATTTCTCCTACTTATGAGATTAGTTATTTACAGGTGCTTTAGTAAATTCTAAAATAAACACATTTGCAGTACTTCACTCTAATCAAAAGCATAAGAACAAAAATTACACAAGTAGCACAATAGAAACAACCATATGAACACAGTTATTTTTGGACAATTGTCCTCGGAAAAACCCAATGTGGGAAAACCAATGCAGCAGATGAGGGTTTTGTATTTATCTTCATTAATGAAAAGTTCATTTACAAGATTCTTGATGAGCAAAGTAAAATTAGCATACACCTGGCTGAATTTTCTGGAACCTTCAGAAGTATTTCAGACCCTTGGGGTGACCTCCTACACCCTCTGCGTCATCCAGCGTGTGAGTTATGCGCAGTCCCTCCCTAGACTGCGTAACTCTACCTAGAGGGGTTCTTGCTACCGATCAGCTCACCCTTCCCTTCATCTTCCTGACTTCTGCTTCTTCGTCTACTGAATCATCCCTCCTCCTTCTACTTCTGCAAACCCGTCACTACAGACTCACCCACTGAAATCGAATTCTCTTGCTTCAGAATCGATTTCCTTCGGGTATTGAGAATGTCCCCCGGCTTGATTTCCAAATGACCCTCAAGCCCCTTCTTATAGTCTTCTCGTTGATGAATCAACGACCAAGATTATATCGTTAATCAATGGCTCAAATTAAAAGATGACTTGATATTCATTTTCTAGAAGATTCACACTCTACTTTATTAATACCCTTCAATTATTTAATTTCTCTAAGTTTAGACTTAGGGTCTGCATTAAAATAATTAATTATTTTAATAAAGGCATATCCGAGTGGAATTTCCACAAATGATTTCTGGGTTCTCTGGATAACTGTTGTCCAAGCCTCTCCACCAAATATGAGACTTGGAACAATTCACGATGCTATAAAATCAACACTCCCTCTTAGTGAGGAAAGTGTTCAAGCAAGATACCAATGTACTGCTCTGACTTGAACATCTGTTGCACTGATGTTGTCCTGGCTATTGCCACTCATCTCTGCGTTGCTGCCCTCTGTACTGCCACCTGTGACACTGTCTCTGCCACTACCTCATCCGTACCTCAGCTCCCTCTGTTTCTGTAGACCACCCTTTCCTCTAATGGAAGGGGTTCTCATACCATCCCCATCTTCTCTCTGAAGTAAGTGAACTTAATCTTACTCAGAGCCTTGGTGAGAATATCTACCACCTGTTCCCCTGTAGGAGTGTACCTCAACTGTACTGCTCCCCGTTGGACATAGTCCCTGATGAAATGGCACTGAATGTCAATGTGTTTCGACTAGTCATGAAACACAGGATTCTTAGAGAGCTTAATGCAAATCTGATTATCACACATAATCATGGTTGGTTCCATCCGCTTCTTGAGTAGGTTCAAGAGTAACTTACAAAGCCATATGGCCTCGCACGAAACTATGCTTACTGCCATGCACTCTACCTCGGCTGAACTTAGTACTACGAACTTTTGTTTCCTATTGCACCAGGAGGTCATTCCTGATCCAAGACTGAAACAATACCCACTAGTACTCTTCCGATCCATTGTGTTTCCAGCCCAATCTGCATCTGTAAACCCACTCAACCGAACCTCATTGCCCTTGGTGTACTTCAATCCATACTCGACTGTCCCCTTCAGATATCTGAGAACATGTTTCGCTTCTGCCCAGTGAGCCCTCCTTGGTTCCACCATGAACTAATTGAGGGTATTCACTGCATAACAGATGTCTAGTCTAGTATTGACCAGATACATCAATGATCCGATGAGTTTCCTATACAAGGTGGGATCACCTCATCATCTTCCGTTGTGTCTATCTTCTTCCAGTTAGTAATCATTGGTGTGGCCATGGGTCTACAGTCTTCCATCTGAAATCTCTTCAGGATTTCTGTCGTGTATCTTCCTTGCCCCAGGAAGATTTCCCCCTTCTGTTGCCAGACTTCTAATCCAAGAAAATAGTGCATCTTCTCCAGGTCCTTCATGTCGAATTCTGTAGCCATATTTTCCTTGCAGTTCTTGATGAGCTTAGATGATCCAGTGAGAAACAGATCATCCACATATAATACTAGAATTAACGGCTCATCCCCTACTCTCAAGTAGTAGAGATTGGGATCTGCATCACTTTTGACGAACCCCATCTTCTACAAGTAGCTATCAATTCGCCCATACCATGCCTTGGGGGTTTGTTTTAAACCATATAAGGCTTTCTTAAGCCTACAAACATGAGTCTTTTTCTCATGTGTCTCGAAGCCCTCTGGCTGTTCTATGTACACTTCCTCCTCTATCACCCTGTTCAAGAACTTTGTCTTGACATCCATCTGGTGAATCTCCCATCCCATCTGTGCTGCCAAAGAGATGATGGATCTGATAGAAGTGTAGCGAGCTGCAGGGGCGAAGATTTCCTCATAATCGATGCCTTCCTCTTGTGCGTACCCCTTAGCTACAAATCTGGCCTTGAACTTCTCTATGATGCCATCTGCAACATACTTGATCTTGTAGATCCACCTGGATCCTACAACTGATCTATCCTGTGGTCTAGGGACTACTTCCCAGATGTCGTTTGTCATGATGGAGCTATACTCCTCCACCATGGCATCCACCCACAATTGATGCTAAGTTGCTTCTCGAAAGCTGGAAGGTTCTCCAACCTGAGCTACCAGTGTCAGGTTGCTTCTGTACCATCTTCCCATCTCTAGAGGCTCCAACAAATTCTTCTGCATCCAACAAATGAGTGATGAGACTCAAGATTGTTATGAGACAATCATTTATCATTTATGACATGTATTTGAATTTTGAACTTGCTGACATTTTTTATTTTAATTATGGAATCATGATTCCTTTTCTTATTCAGTATCTAAATGTTTTGCTTACAAAAATCGACTATGTTATGTTGTACTTTTATAGATATGACATGATGTTATGAATTATTGCATATAGTGTGGTTTTTATAGCTTATAAGGATTGGAATTGTCATTAGTTTCTTTTTTGTGCTGAAAATTTACCATATTTCAAGGTTTTTTTGTATTTTGACACGTCTTATACAAGTCTTATACAGGTCGTCCCAATTCTTATACGAGTCGACGAGTCAATAGCCAGACAAGTCTGATACAAGAAAGAGTCGTGCAACATTGGTTTTTCCTCAAAAAATAAAATTATAACTCAAAATACATAGCTTCAAACTAGAACCGTTAGAATGGTTTTGGGTATACCTCTACCAAGTCAAAAGGTGAACAATTAAAAATCTATAGAAAAACCATCACAATCTGATTAGTGGAAAATAAGAATCTAGTAAGTGGTATCTCTTTGCAGTATACAGGTTTTATTAGATGGTTTTAAAATGTGAGTTTTAGGGAAGACTCTGCACCCCATCCTTAATGAAAAAGGTATCCATGGGCTTAAGGAGTACAATTATCTGAGTTTATTATTTTCTTGGATTGGAAAAATTCAATACAACTACAGAGAACAAATAATTTTTACTAGTTCCAAGGGGAAAAAAATACAACTTCTATCAAGAAAGAACCAAGAAGATATTACATTAGTGTACACAACTGCGGCTGAATTCAGGACAGCTTGACTTAATGCGATTTCCAACATCTTTGATGGACCACTGCATGATATCCTAGGCTGTACATTGTAAACTGGAAGCAAAAGGACATCAGAAGGTCTCACGTCCACAAACAATCCTTCAACTCCAATGCTAATAGATGTAGGACCCACAACAGGAGTTTGCATGACTGTAAAATTTAATGCCACGGTATCATCAATTCCTATTTCCTTGGGTAGGCTCTGCAAGAAGGAATCAAGTTTTGCGATGCTTTCCATAAGCTTTGATGTCACTGCACTTTCTACTGCAGCCCTAATTCTTCCTTCAAAGGCATCCACCAACCTGTTCAATAAATAAAAGACCATATGAATCTCCTATTCTAGTAGATAGAAACATTTTGAATGGACCAGAATATATGTTTGCAATTCTGCTACAATGATATAGACAAAAACCTCAATGTTCTCTAGTCATGGTGATATTTTAGACAATATCTAGAAAGGCACTCACCAAAATGCATCAAAAACAACAAGAATAAAAGTTCAAAAAGAAAGCATATCTCTGAAGTAAGCAGAAATAATATAGTGCACAACATTTAAAGCATTCAATGTAAGTACGAACTTTCTACACTATAATACACAACAGCTAGTTTCAGGATATTTTGGCATCATTTTGTAGAGCCTTCTGCTGTTTCTAAGAGGTGGAATCTTGTACTCTGTCTATTGAAACTCTACATTTAAGTACGAACTTTCTACACTATAATACACAACAGCTAGTTTCAGGATACTTTGGCAGCATTTTGTAGATCCATGTGTTGTTTCTAAGAGGTGGAATCTTGTACTCTGTCTATTGAAACTATACATGCTCTTTCCACAAGTATATCCTAATCACTTGTTAACCCCAGGTGTACTTGTGACAATGGAGAGTTAAGATACAAGGAGCTTCTATCAGACTCATTTCATTACAGATGCATACAAACATTCACATTGACCAGAGCTTATTCTGGACTCAGTTTCATCAGATTCCAGGAAACTGCTATTTTTAGCAGATTTCTTTTTCAAAATGTCCAGAGATCTGGGGACCACATATCAGAGATGATCATATATGCTTGATCCTTGTGGAAAAGCAAGTCTAGTGAGACTGCTTTCGCTTGCATGCAAGATGATCAGTTTTTTCCGCTTTTCTACATATGGCAGGTACAGGTTAGATGTCATGTTTCCAAGCATGCAGCGATGTGGCAGTCCAAGGTTCCGGTGGTTGAGAAGTGAGGGGTTGAGAGCAGTGATCTGCAGGTGAACTGTCTGTACTGTAAAACGATGTAGTGGATTGGGAGGTTTTGAGATTCCAGAATATTCCTTGTGATGAAAACCTAAGTTGACATCTCTGAACCATATCTCCTTTTTCCATATTTATTCTCTCCAAGCTCTTATTTGAATTGTTATCTTAATCGGTAACTTTGCACATGAGGTGGGGTCCTACAATTTGGGTTCGCTGTCTTAGCTTTATCCACGATGACCCTTGGTTTGACCCCATCTATCCCAAGATAGCATGAGAACTGAATGCAAAAGCCAAGCCTGATATTTTGTTATGCATGCAAAAAAAAACATTAAAGCAAGATGATGTTGCTGAATGTTTAAAATTTAAATATGAAAAGCTTCAAGCCAAACAAGAAGGCTAAGTAAGTTCAACCCTTTTTGTCAAATTGAACATATGAGAAAGGTTTGTAACTTTTTTCCCTTGGCTGAGTTCCGTGACTTCATACTACAGGAAAAGATTCTTCTTACTCTTCATGTCTTCTCCAAGGAATTCATTGAGGAGATTTATTATGAGAAGGAAGAAAAGCACAGGGGTTAGGGAGATTGTCCTGTAGAAGGCCACCACCTGAAGTCCAAGCCAATATTCTTGTTGCTGGCTTGATTGTAATTTCTTCTTCTCAGAGTCAGAATATGGTTGACCTCAATCTCCAAGGAAAATCCATCGTGATAGATAGGTGGTGGGTTCATCAAAGGAAGAGACCTGTAACCACCAAGACAGGACTCTGATCGAGGTGCTTCTTGGTCCCCAAAAGCTTTTACTGAATGAGGTGAGGAACTTTTTCCTCCACATTCTCTCTGGTGTACCATTTAGCTTTGCCTGGAAGTTGTCCCTTCAACCCAATTTGCCAAAGGTCATGTTGACCCTGTCTTGTAGTTTTGGACCTCTTCTGCAAAATTGTATCTTTTGTCAACTCTGCTTGAGCGTCTGGTGCCAAATCCTCCACAGAAGGTAGGACTTGTTCCTCTTCTTGATCTAGCATGGAAGGCTCATAGAGTTTCAAATTCTCTACATTCACAACCAAGTAAATGCGCATATATTGTGGTAAACTGAGTCGATAGGCATTATCACCCACCTTTTCCAGTATATCAAAGGGACCATACCTTATAGCCTTGATTTTCTTACCAGGCCCCTGCTGCCTCTCCTTGTTCAACTATAGCCATACTCTGTCTCCCACCTTGAATGATTTCTTTGTTCTGTGTTGATCATGCCTGGCCTTATACTTCTCCACCGACTTCTGCAATGTTTCCTGTACCTGTAGATGGATCTACCTAATCTTCTCTATAAATTTTTCAGCCCTCAAAGCATCTCCTATAAGATTTTCCCTCACTCCTCCTTGATGCCCATATGCAATATCCAAAGGTGAAGGTGGCAAATATCCAAAACAAGTCACAAATCGGGACTTCCTTGTAGAATTGTGGACTTCTCTGTTATAAGAATGTTGTATATATACCAAATTTTCATCCCAGGTCATCGGAGGCTTCTGGTTGTATCCCTCAGAAGTTGCACCAAAGTCTTGTTGACTACTTTTGTCTGCCCATCTGTTTCTAGATGGAATGTTGTAGATCTCTTCAACTTTGTGTCCATCTTCTCCCACAATGTAGTCCAGAATGCACTGAGAAATCTTATGTCTCTGTCTGAAATGATGCTCCTTGGTATCCCAATGTACTGTCCAAAGAACAAGTTTGTTGCTTCTTGTCCGCTAATGACCTTTTTACAGGGCATCAGAACACACATCTTGTTGAACATGTCAACTACCACGAACAGGTAGTCATGTCCCTTCCTCATTGTCGGTAAACCTCCCACAAAGTCCATGGAAATGCTTTCCCAAGGACAAGTAGGTACTAGTAAGGGATGATATAGACCCTGTTTCTTGTTGCTAGGCTTGTTGGTACAACAAAGCATGCATCCTCATATGAACCTAGCTACCTGCTCTTGCATCTTGGGCCAATACACATACCTCTACAAGTTAGCCACAGTCTTCCCTACACCAAAGTGCCCTGCAACCTTGGAGGTGTGAGCCTCTTTAATTAGCTGCAAACACTCACCTTTAGGAACACATAACTTATCTAGCCTATAGAGTAACCCAGCCTGGAGATGCCAGTCAACGATGTTGTCGCCATCGTGCACATGACTCTTTGTATGCATCATGGGTGAATGGATCCATGTGCATAAGAGTCCCCAAAGTTATAATCTTTGATGTGGGTGGCCTTGAAAGAATATCGGTCAACTTGTTTGTGTTTCCCTTCTTATACTTTATCACCAATTGAAACTGCTATAAAAATCACATCCACTTGTAATGCTTGTTCTGTTGTAGCTTAATCTGGGCCTGCAAGTACTGTAACAGCTGGTGATCTATGTGGATTACTATCTCCTTTCCCATCAGATAATGCTTCCACTTCTTCACAGCTTGCACCATTGCATAGAGCTCCTTATCATAGGTAGGGTAGTTAAGAACTACCCCATGAAATACTTCATAATGGTAGCAAATGAGCCTTCCTCCTTGCATCAAGACAGCTCCCATAGCATACCTACTCGCATTTGTCTCCACTTGAAAGGGCCGCTGCAAGTTTGGTAATGCCAGAATTGGTGCTTCACTGATCTTCTTCTTTAGCTCCTCGAAAGCATTCTACTAACCTTTTCCCCACTGGAAACTCTTGCCACTTGCTGGTATGGCGTGTAGTGATGCTGCTATTGCTGAAGATGAGGCTATAAATTTCCTCGGGTACTTTGTTTCCTTAATGAAACTCCTGACCTCAGAAACATTAGTAAGCACCGACCATTTCATGATTGCCTCCATCTTGGAAGGATCTATCTTCAGCTCTCCTCCACCGATCACATACTCAGGATACACCAAATACTGTTGCGCAAACTCACACTTCTTGAGATTTGCTAGCAGTTGATGCTTCTTCAATGTTTCCAGCACCTGCGTCAAATGTGAAATATGCTCCTCCTAGGTAGCACTATATACTAGTATATCATCCAGGTAGACAATAACAAATGAATCTATAAAAGGGCGCAGTATATCATTCATTAATCTCATAAACATAGTTGGTGCATTACATAGGCCAAATGGCATAACTAACCACTCATACAAACCTTTCCTGGTTTTGAAAGCGATCTTCCATGTATCTTCTTCTTTTACTCGAACTTGGTGATATCCAAACTTCAAGTCTAGCTTGGTGAAATACTTTGCTTGCTACAACTAATCTAGAAGATCGTCTATCCTAGGCAGTGGGTATCTGTTCTTGAGCGTGATTTTATTCAACGCCCTGTAATCTATTGTTAATTTTGGACAACTAGGTCCAAACTCCATGTTGTGATGCTCAGATGAAGATGCCAATATTTTTATTGGATTCCTCTTTCAGAGAGGTGCAAAATCGATCTAAAGATCATCTTGATCCGATGAGCAGAACATTTATTTTGACTTTATTCAAAATATGTGCAGGTCGGCCTGAAATGAAATCTAGGCTTGAAGCCCCAGCAGTTGTGTCACACACCCTCATTGATGGATATAAATAGGTCAACATTGGAGGTCATTTTCACTCATCCATCACATCACATTCTCTCTCCGCATCTGATTGGTTCTATCACCTTGGAGGCTCTTCTTCATCCACAATTGGGAAATGCAGCAAGAAGATTTTTGTTTTTTGACCTAGGGTTTTTCAGCACAGAGTTGACCAACGTTGACTTTGGTCAACGCTTGGTCAAACTAACCCAAATCTGTCCCAGAATTTCGATTTCTGCAGTCCGCATTTATTGGCATAGAAATCGAGGATGGGCATTGACTGTTCACTGGGTTGCGTTGACTTTTTGCTGATGTTGTTTGCGTTGACCGTTGACTGTGACAGCATTGACTTTCATTGACTTTTGGTTGACTGATCTCGCTGTCCGAGAGGGTTGTGTGACACTTCTGGTTGGCAGACCATATTGAGACTTTGTTGGTTGAAGCATCTTGCTGACCACCGTAAAACACCAACACACATATATATTTTTGGCTTGTCTTTTGTCTATCTACTAGTATGTTCTATCTACATTTTACTTTCTTGTTTATGTGATTTTTGATTGATATTGGGGATATAAAAGTAAAGTTGCATCAAGCATAGAATATCTACAAAAAATTACATGGAATTAGAGCTGAGATGAAGACAAAGCCCAAGTTTGTAGCAATCACCGAAGAAGAGCAAGGTACCTCAAACTACAATGACTATAAAGTTGATGACAAATTGACTGGGAAGGAAGACTTGCATGCCTGGAAGATGACATTGGATCTTGTGTTGGAAGACCAAGATGTCATGGACTATGTGCAGGGTAAAATCCAAGAGCCTCCATCTACTGCACCTGCTGCCACCAAGTCAAAGTATAAGAAGAGGGAAATCAAAGCAAAGCTGATGATCAAAGACTCAATTCATAAGAGTTTGGTTGCCTACATCTCTGAGCTGGGCACATCCAAGGAGATGTATGATAAGTTGGTCAACATGTTCAAGGCCAACAATGCAAATCAAGTCATATTCTTTAAGAATCAACTAAAGAATCTGAAGAAAGGCAGGGATGAGTCCATCCAATCTTATTTTCTAAAGCTGAACAAAATCAGGAATAATCTTCTAGCTATTGGGGAGACAATAGTTGATCGAGAGATGGTTCTCACCGCACTTGGAGGTCTCTCATCCGAATGGCATGTATTCAACACTACCATTCTCAATAACAATGTGATACCTGATTTTGACGAAGTACTATCGATATGCGTACAAGAAGAGACAAGGATGAAGGAATATGAAAATGAAGGAAATGTTGCCTTCACTGCTCGTGATAAGAAGAAGAACTTTGGTGGTCCAAGGAAGAAAGGAAGAGCAGGGGCCCAAGGGAAGAAAGGTAAATGTGACACATGTCACAAGACCGGCCACTATGCTAGAGAATGCCCTTTCAAGAAGGATTCTCCCAATGATGATGACAACAACAACAACAACAACCGAAGGAATGGCAATCAAAGGAACAATAGGTTCAAAGGAAAGAGGAAGGTTCCCTCTGGTGGAAATAGGCAACCTTACAAAAGGTCGAGAAATTCCAGGTATGAGGAATCAAATGTTGTTGATGATAAAAGAAATGAATTCATTCTTGTATCTGCCCTCTCTGCTGCATCTCCACCCGACACTATGGATGTCTAGTTGATAGATAGTGGTGCCTCAAGGCACATCACTGGGTTCAAGGAAGCACTTTCTGATACGGTTGAGAAGGATGTTAATCTAAAAATTATCCTTGGAGATAATGCCACATATCCCGTGAAAGGGTCAAGGACTGTGACCCTTCACTTGTCTCAAGGTCAAGTCCTCCGCCTGCAAGATGTACTATATGTCCTGATTTGAAGAAGAACCTTGTGTCTATTTCGGCCATGGAAGACAAAGGTTTCAATGTGGCATTCATTGATGGGAAGGTGTGTATCTGGAAGAAGAGTTTCAAGGAAGCTATCACGATTGGGTTTGGAGTTGATACACTCTACCAAGTAGGAGGAAGTCCACTAGGAACAATGACATGTGATACTATCCGACAGACCGATAATGGCACTGAATATGAGATGAACGAGTTCAAGAACTTTTGCAGAAATGCTGGCATCAAGAGGAAGACCACAACTGTCTATACTCCTGAGCAGAATGGCGTTGCTAAAAGAAAGAACAAGACCATTATGGAAGCTGCCCGTGCCATGCTATGTGACCAAGGTCTTCCAAAGTTTCTGTGGGGAGAAGCTGTGAACATTGCCATGTACATACAAAACCTATGCCCGCATTCCACTCTGGACTCCAAAACTCCCGAAGAGGTTTTCTTTGGTAAGAAACTTGACGTCTCAAAGTTTAGAGTTTTTGGATGTCCTGTTTATTTTCATGTTCTGAAGGAGAAGAGGAGCAAGCTAGATGCTTCTGGGAAGAAGGGAATGTTTGTGGGCTACAACGAAACTTCGAAGGCCTATAGAATCTATGTGCCTAGTGTTGTAGCTCCTAGAGACAGCCTTGAGTTGTATAAAGACCAGTGCCTAGGACATCTTAAATGCAAGGAGCATATGACTCAACTGACTGCAGTTGGAAATGTTTGGCTCTCATGCAACTATCACTCAGATGAATGGTTTTAATAAGGCTGGAACCAAGACCCCAAAGTTAAACACAACTAGGAGAACTGCAGAAACTGAGTACAAACTGCAATAAGTAAATGCATCAGACAGCTCTAAAACAGAATGCTGTAAAAGGGAGTCGACTTCTAAAATGAATACACAGTTATCAAGTAATATGTGAGCGATGACTATGGCATAAGATGGAGTAAGATATCAACTATAACTGGGCTTATTCAAGGATAAGAATCCATAAACACTGGGCTTATTCAAAGATAAGAATCCATATATCTGGGCTCGTTCAAAGATAAGAATCCATTGTAATTAGTATCAGAAGAACGGCGGAAGAGATAGAAGATGAAACAAAGTATCATGCCTGAGCCATATTTAAAGTGTTGTGGATGAGTAAATATGAGTATCTGCTATGATAAATTCACATTTAAGCATGGGAGCACTCGCATTCCAGAGCATTAGATACAAGAAATGTAGAGAGATACGAAATGAACATTTGTATTAAAAAACATGGAGAAGAGTTACAAACTGTGAATCATCCCGAGCGGAATCCACAATTCCAGCAAAACTTCTTATTACTAAATCCCTATGGGAACTTCAAACATCAACTATCAAAGTTCATACAAAATACATACAGAATACTTGAGCTAGTGAGTCCTTTGGAAAATCTGGAACCTTTTGTTAGTGTTTTCTTCCTGTTTTTATAACCTCTAATTTCTATGCGCGAGAAGATATTTTGGGAAAATATCTTCCCCGCGTGCTTGTATGCTATTTTAGGTCTAAATCAAAAACAAAAATGATGATGAGGTAGAACTACCTCTCATCATCTTACAACGCAGGCCTAAAGCCGTTTCTAACTGAAATGTAAACAATTTACTAAACTGAAAGTGAAAACTGCAGGAGTGAACTAAAGATTTCACCTGAAATGACAAAGTGAAAAGAACATAGGGTAAAAGGCCACACAGGCCCACTCACGAATGATCATTGTTGTTTGATGAGGCGGAGCCCCTGCTGCTGCTGGCAAAGGCAATACCGTTAGTCGTGGAAAGGACTGGCCTTCTGTGTTGGAGAATGCGGTACTGCTAGTAGTGGAAGAGCTAGCCTTCTGTGTTGGAGGTTCTTGTAGATTGGTCAATGGTCATGATCCATTGACTTAGACGTGGAATTGAACCTCTTCATCTTTCTTCTCTGCTTCCTTGGGAGTGGAGGATCGTCATCCTCGGCCTCAAGCCATTGTGATTGGCTATGTGACGGCCTGTGTACTTAAAATGCCATGAAAACCTGCACAGACAGCGAACCAGTTAAATAAATTCTGCGATGAGGGGTAGACTGCTTCAGAAGGCTCGGGTGAAGGCAGAGGAGCAGTGTGGAGGCAAGGAATGCAGCGAAGGCGTTTCCATGGCGAAAACATGGTTTGAATCCAATCTGGCACGAAGTTATGCAAAAGGCGGTTTTGCGGAAAACCAGAGGTGGTATTCGCGCAGGATTTGGGTGGTAAGCAGTTTTACCCCAGGCGAACGCAATAGGGCTCAGGGGCTGACACATATCTGAGGAAAACCACCCATTTCGCGTTGAATTTTGGGTGTTAAAAGGTTTTGGTGAAATGGGCGCGAGAGTGAATATGGACCGTTAGATTTGGATGACCGACGGTCAAGATCTGATCGCAATCTCGCGCGGATCACAGATGGTCGAAAAACTCAACGAAAAGGCGAAACAGCGACGACCGTTGGATCAGGGAGATCAACAGTTGGGATTACATCGCAATTTCGCGTGAACACCAGATGGGCTAGAAGGTGGGCGAAAAATGTGATTGAGCGCTCACTGTTGGATCAAGAGGATCAACGGTGGGGATTCATCACGAGATGCACAATATATAACATATGGGCGAGGGGACAGACGAATAGCGATGAAGTGCTGACCGTTGGATTAACGAGATCAACGGTCGGGATCTATTGCGGGGGGACCATGGAGGTAAAAGGGGGAGAAAAGGGAGGAGTCCCGTTGGCCACTGCATCAGGTAGATCAACGGTGGAGATTAACTGCGGGGGGACTGGGGGGTACAGAGGGATCTCGTCGGCGGGGTGCCTCCGCAGTGAATGGGAAACGGGGAAAGATACTGGCCGTTGGATCAGGAGAAAATCTTAGGTGGAGATCGAGGATGCGCGAGGGCTGGGGAGTACGGGCCACCTTGGTCGAGTGCCCCCGCAGTGAACCTGCGCCGTAGATCTGGGTTGATCGGACGGTAGAGATTAAACGCGAAGGGAGAAAGGATGTGCGGGAGGAAGAAATGTGGGACCCGGCGGATGACGCCATCAATTTTGTCAGTTAGCGAAAAGCTATTGGGCGGAGTTGAAAAGAGGGGATCAATAGGAGTCGTTGGATCGTGAGGATCAACAGTCGGGATCTGGTGATGAAGGAGAATGGAAAGGGCAGGGTTGAAAATGCAGGAGTAATATGGGTCGTTGTATCTGGAGAAATGGACGGCTGCGATTGAATCGGGGCTTCGCATATCGGAGATCCAGACAGATGGGAGGAGGAAACGCGGGGGGAGCGATTGCGATATGTCGATGGAGCGAGGACTGTTGGATCTGGGAGAGATCAACGGCTACGATTCCATCGGCGGGGGATGATCATCGGCAGAGAAGAGAAGGTAGAAGGGAAAGGGCGAACCCCGATGCAATGCGCCAATGCGAGGGAGCGATGCCATGGTCGTCGGATCTTGGGGAATGGACGGTCTAGATCTTATCGGAGGATCGGCCATCGGCGAAACATAAAACTTGGAAGCGGGAACTTGGAAAGAGCAACGTGCAATCATTGATGGGCTTAGCGCTCGGTCATGGGGCCCAGTCTCATGGTGGAAAAGGGGCTCGGGCTTAAGCGAAAGGGGCTTAACTTTTAAGGCCTGATATTTAAAAATGAAGGATTTGGACTAAAAATGAAGAATTTTGAAGGATTTTGAGGGTTTCGATAGGGGGAAAAAAGGGATTTAAACCTGAATAAAGGGATTTCATTAGGTTTAAAGGGGATTTGATGGGGAATGAAGGGTAAATGAAGGTCATAGAGGGGAAAATGGGGGGAAATGAAGGACACATTTTGAAATGGAGAAATGATGAGGATTATGAGTTTGAAGGCAGTTTTCTTTATGAATCAGCAGGGATATTTGAATGTTTCTTGCTTTAGTTTTGTGCATTTTGATAATTCTTCCAATGACCTGTATTGTATTTTCTTTGCAGTATAAGGCTCCTTATCTTTAGACATCCCAGCTCAGTGAGGGATTTCATAACAACATTGGCTCCACTTGGGGACAACCCGTTTGTCCTCGAACACGTCGAGAACTCCGCAGACCATCTGTTAGCCTTCTTCTTGCGAACACAGTCTCCTTGATGCCTTCTCTTCTTCCTTCATGACAACTCAAAACAACACACATCATAATAAAAGCCGCTGAATAATGTACAATATCATACAACAGACCTTTCGGCCTGAATCAATAATGGAAAAAGGGCTTTAAAAATTGCCCATTCACAGGGGCTTCGAGCAGATCACCCTGCAAATTTTCCAGTCTAAAAGTGTTGTTTCCTCCCTCTTCAGCAATTTTGAAAGGTCCGAACCATAGAGGATCGAACTTCCCATGCTTTCCTTTCTCAGCCCTTCTTATATCCCATCTTAGCACCAGATCTCCAACTTGCATCTCTTTCTCTTTAGCATAAGCCTGTTTCTCCAGGATGTTATAATTTAGCTCAGTGTCGCGAAGCACTTGGTTGAAAAAGGCAATGGGTTGTTCATGACCTTCCTCATTTCTGTGAGCCCTCAATCATGGGTGCTTAGCTTGACATTGATTTCCTACTTGTCTTACCACCAGTTTTGAATCTCCCAAAACCTTCAAGCTCTGAATATTCATATTCTTTGTTGTTTGTAGACCTAGAAGCAAGGCTTCGTATTCAGCCACATTGTTCGTGGCTTCATACTCCAATTTGAAATAAAATGGGACCAGTTGTCCAGTAGGGGAGATAAGGAGAATCCCAGCTCCATTCCCTTCCTTTGAGTTGGCTCCGTCAAAGTGCAAGGTCCAAATCCCACCTTCTTCATTACTTGAAGACTACTCGGTCTTTACTTGACAGAAAGATGGCTCCTGCAAGTAATCTTGGTCTTCTTCAAGCATTATACAAGAAAACTCACCCTCTTTGTTGTACACCGGTGAATTTACTAAATTATCGGCTTTAGTGACCATCTTCACAAACCTTGTTTCCCGGTATAATCTTCTTTCTTGGCCTCCAAACACGGGGATGGTCGCATAGGTTAGGTCTAGCTTTATAGATCCTCCGATTTTTGTACCCCGTGATCTTGATAACAGCATCCCAAACCGAGTTGGGATGTCGGCCACTACTATGTCCATTACCACGCTCTTAGCTAGGACTTGGGCTAGATTTACCACAAAATCCTTGATCATCCCCAAACATTTGACTCTTTTAGAATCAAAAGAGTAGAGATCTTTATATGGGCGAGTGATCTGCAGCCCCAATTGCTCCATCACCGACAGAGGTAACAGGTTATGGGATGCCTCGGAATCTAGCATACAATTGTGCAACAGCAAATCATGAATTACTAAAGAGACATAGAAAGGAGGAGTTGAAGCATCTAACTCCTCAACATGAGGACCGAACATGACCATAGGCCTTTCTTCCTGGAGGTTTAAACTATCTGGGATTGGGGCTGCTCCTTGAGGAAGCATGAAAGAAGACACCTGAGACTGGTAGGCTAGCTGTTTCAGTAGTTCAGTCAAAGGGACGGGAATTTTTACTTTTTCCAGCTCTTTCTGAAGGCTAAACACAGGAGGAGGCTTCTCTACAAGACTTTCCTTTGGCTCTTTACTCTCGACTGGAGGTTTTTCTTCCTTTGGGATAGGCTTGACTTTTGCAATTGAGTTGGGGACTATATTAGAAGAAGATGGAACAGAGACATTAGGATGCAAAGGTTCGGTCACGGGTTTCTTACCTTTATCTCCGACTTTTTGAACAAATGTCTCCTTCTGAGGCATCTCTTCTTCTTGTTCTTGTATGCGGGTTCTCTTTCTAGAGGACCTGAGATCATATTTTCTATGAAATTGTGCTTGCATGAAGTCTACAAATTGTTTACAGTAATCATCAATCTCTAGATCTTTAGCAGCACTTGTTTTTTCTTCTTCTTGCAAGGAAAGCTCCACTCCTGCACCTTCTTGCAAAGAAGACTCAACTTCATCGTCGTCTGAGTAAGCAAGAGATTGATCTTCTTGCCCATCGGGGATATCTTCAGTAGGGCCATCCATCTACCCTTCCAGATACAGCGAGGGTTGTATGTGATCTTGCTGCTCCTTCCGCTCTCTCTGCAATATTTGAAGAGGAGGCTTTCTATATTGTGCGTTAAATCCTCTGTTTGGAGCAGTTTGGGATGGCTTGGAGGATGTGTTCTTTGCCTCGAGCTCAAGCTTCACCAGCTTGCTCGAAAGGTTC
The DNA here is from genome assembly GCA_034641835.2 of Pinus albicaulis. NCBI lineage: Eukaryota > Viridiplantae > Streptophyta > Pinopsida > Pinales > Pinaceae > Pinus > Pinus albicaulis. The sequence continues at coordinate 1,822,608,100 of CM076575.1, forward strand.
TTGATCATTTTGCTCATCTCCTTTATTTTGTAATCTTCTACCTCTCTATCTTGACTTGAGGTAGACACCTCTTCTTTCCCTCTACGTCTAGCATCATGATCTGACCTTCCCTTTGATTTACCCATAGAAGCAAAGTTGGCTTCCACTTCCAATGCATCAGTCTGGGCTTCATCCAGAGTAGCAAACTTCCTTTCTCCTAAAGAGAATCCGAATTCTAACTCAAAGGTTGCTACAAACACCACTTTAGCAGCGATCTGGTGAGGCTTCATTTCGGCTAGGACACTTGTATATAATTTATTAAACCTCTTGATGAATTCGGACACATCTTCATTGTGTCTCTTTCTAAGTGCGTTGGATTCTGTAAGATAGTATCTGTGGTCCTTCTTCTCTCCCCATTTATTGGTGAAGGCATTTTCCATTTCCTCCCAGTTATTAATGGAGCGGTCCCCCAAGGTCTTGAACCATTTTCTAGCCTTTCCGTCTAGAGACTGGACAAACAATCTCAACAACACATTCAGATGTTCAACATTGAAATTTTCTGCGAAGGCGCAGAAAACTTCTAGGTGTTTCTGAGCTTCAGTATCATTTTCTCCATTGAAACGAGGTAGGATCTTTAAGTAATCCTGAGGCATGTCGTTCAGGATCTGAGGCAATGCCAGGGGGGCATATTTGTTCAGTAGGAAGCCAGGAACAGCCATCGGAGGTTGTGGAGGTGGCGAGAGAGTCTGATGTGTAATAGGAGGTGGTGGAAGAGAAGTATGTATGACAATGGGGATATACTGAACAACGGCTTGAGGGGTTGATTGAACTGTTGGAATATGAGAAGTGGAAACCTCTGTGACTTCTTTAACTTCTTCAGCTTCGGGAGTGGGATGCAGAAAGAAGCTCGTGGTATCTACAGATTCAGCCTCATCTTTTACTTCAATATTTTCAAGGGAGGAGGTACTAGAAGTATAATCAAGGGTTCTTGCAATAGAATCAAGACCTTGATCTTGAGCTAATTGAGAAGAGGATGGAGAGTCTTCCAAGGAGAATATGGGAATACCTGTATAAGTTGATTGTCTTTCTCTCCAACTTCTCTTGTGCAAAATCTTCTCTGGATCAGACACTGAAGGTGTTCTCAACTAGGATGTATCTGACCTCAAGTGTGGCTTTTGGGAAGCCAGGATTGCAAATAGATTTATCTTTGAATGACAGTGGAGTCGCCAAGGTGAGGGATCTACAACTCCCAACCCTTCCTGCTCACCTATTCTGAAGGGTGCATGAATATTTGTCAAGGCCCAGGGATTTAATTCTTGAAATTCTTTCCCCGGCAACGGCGCCAGAAAGATGTTGTAGCTCCTAGAGACAGCCTTGAGTTGTATAAAGACCAGTGCCTAGGACATCTTTAATGCAAAGAGCATATGACTCAACTGACTGCAGTTGGAAATGTTACGCTCTCATGCAACTGTCACTCAGATGTCTGGTTTTAATAAGGCTGGAACCAAGACCCCAAAGTTAAACACAACAACTAGGAGAGCTGTAGAAACTGAGTACAAACTGCAATAAGTAAATGCATCAGACAGCTCTAAAATAGAATGCTATAAAAGGGGGCCGACTTCTAAAATGAATACACAGTTATCAAGTAATATGTGAGCGATGACTATGGCAGAAGATGGAGTAAGATATCAACTATAACTGGGCTTATTCAAGGATAAGAATCCATATATACTGGGCTTATTCAAAGATAAGAATCCATATATCTGAGCTCGTTCAAAGATAAGAATCCATTGTAGTTAGTATCAGAAGAACGGCAAAAGAGATAGAAGATGAAACAAAGTATCATGCCTGAGCCATATTTAAAGCGTTGTAGATGAGTAAATATGAGTATCTGCTATGATAAATTCACATTTAAGCATGGGAGCACTCGCATTCCAGAGCATTAGATACAAGAAATGTAGAGAGATACGAAATGAACATTTGTATTAAAAAACATGGAGAAGAGTTACAAACTGTGAATCATCCCGAGTGGAATCCCCAATTCCAGCAAAACTTCTTATTACTGAATCCCTACGAGAACTTCAAACATCAACTATCAAAGTTCATACAAAATACATACAGAATACTTGAGCTAGTGAGTCCTTTGGAAAATCTGGAACCTTTTGTTAGTGTTTTCTTCCTGTTTTTATAACCTCTGATTCCTATGCGCGAGAAGATATTTTGGGAAAATATCTTCCCCGCGTGCTTGTATGTTGTTTCAGGTCTAAATCAAAAATAGAAATGATGATGAGGTAGAACTGCCTCTCATCATCTTACAACGCAGGCCTAAAGCCATTTCTAACTGAAATGTAAACAATTTACTCAACTGAAAGTGAAAACTGCAAGAGTGAACTAAAGATTTCACTCTAAATGACAAAGTGAAAAGAACATAAGGTAAAAGGCCACACAGGCCCAGTCACGAATGATGATTGTTGTTTGATGAGGCGGAGCCCCTGCTGCTGTTGGCGAAGGCAATACCGTTAGTCGTGGAAAGGACTAGCCTTCTATGCTGGAGAATGCGGTACTGTTAGTAGTGGAAGAGCTGGCCTTCTGTGCTGGAGGTTCCTGTAGAATGGCCAATGGTCATGATCCATTAACTTAGACGTGGAATTGAACCTCTTCATCTTTCTTCTCTGCTTCCTTGGGAGTGGAGGATCGTCATCCTCGGCCTCAAGTCGTTGTGATTGGCTATGTGACGGCCTGTGTACTTAAAATGCCATGAAAACCTGCACAGAAAGCAAACCAGTTAAATAAATCCTGCGATGAGGGGTAGACTGCTTCAGAAGGCTCGGGTGAAGGCAGAGGAGCAATGCGAAGGCAAGGAATGTAGCGGAGACATTTCCATGGCGAAAACATGGTTTGAATCCAATCTAGCGCGAAGTTATGCAAAAGGCGGTTTTGCGGAAAACCGGAGGTGGTATTCGCGCAAGATTTGGGTGGTAAGTGGTTTTACCCCGGGCGAACGCGATAGGGCTCAGGGGCTGACACGTATCTGAGGAAAACCGCCCATTTCGCGTTGAATTTTGGGTGTTAAAAGGTTTTGGTGAAATGGGCGCGAGAGTGAATATGGACCGTCAAATCTGGATGATCGACGGTCAGGATCTGATCGCGATCTCGCACGGATCACAGATGGTCGAAAAACTCAACGAAAAGGCGAAACAGCGACGACTGTTGGATCGGGGAGATCAACAGTCAGGATTACATCGCAATTTCGCGCGAACACCGGATGGGCCAGAAGGTGGGCGAAAAATGCGATTGAGCGCTCACCATTGGATCAAGAGGATCAACGGTGGGGATTCATCGCGGGACGTGCAATATATAACATATGGGCGAGGGGACAGACGAATAGCGATGAAGTGCTAACCATTGGATTAACGAGATCAACGGTCGGGATCTATTGCGGGGGGACCATGGAGGTGCAAGGGGGAGAAAAGGGAGGAGTCCTGCTGGTCGTTCGATCGGGTAGATCAACGGTGGAGATTAACTGCGGGGGGAACTGGGGGGTACGGAGGGATCTCGTCGGCGGGGTGCCTCCGCAGCCTCCGTAGTGAATGGGAAACAAGGAAAGATGCTGACCGTTGGATCAGGAGAAAATCTTCGGTGGAGATCGAGGATGCGGGGGGACTAAGGAGTACGGGCCACCTTGGTAGGGTGCCCCCACAGTGAACCTGCGCCGTAGATCTGGGTTGATCGGACGGTGGAGATTAAACACGAAGGGAGAAAGGATGTGCGGGAGGAAGAAAGGTGGAACCCGGCAGATGACGCCATCAGTTTTGTCGGGTAGTGAAAAGCCATTGGGCAAAGTTGAAAAGAGGGGATCAATGCGAGCCGTTGGATCGTGAGGATCAACGGTCGGGATCTGGCGATGAAGGAGAATGGAAAGGACTGTGTTGAAAATGCGAGAGTAATATGGGCCGTTGGATCTGGAGAAATGGACGGCTGCGATTGAAACAGGGCTTCGCATATCGGAGATCCAGACAGACGGGAGGAGGAAACGCGGGGGGAGCAATTGCGATATGCCGATGGAGCGAGGACTGTTGGATCTGGGAGAGATCAATGGCTAGGATTCCATCGGCGGAGAAGGGCAGGTGGAAGGGAAAGGGCGAAACTCGATGCGATGCACCGATGCAATGGAGCGATGCGATGGTCGTCGGATCTTGGGGAATGGACGGTCCAGATCTTATCAGAGGATCAGCGATCGGCGAAACAGAAAACTTGGAAGCGGGAACTTGAAAAGAGCGACGTGCGATCGCCGATGGGCTTAACACTCGGTCACAGGGCCCGGTCTCATGGCGGAAAAGGGGCTCGGGCTTAAGCGAAAGGGGATTAAGGCCTGATATTTAAAAATGAAGGATTTGGACTAAAAATGAAGAATTTTGAAGGATTTTGAGGGTTTCGATAGGGGGAAAAAAGGGATTTAAACCTGAATAAAGGGATTTCATTAGGTTTAAAGGGGATTTGATGGGGAATGAAGGGTAAATGAAGGTCATAGAGGGGAAAATGGGGGGAAATGAAGGACACATTTTGAAATGGAGAAATGATGAGGATTATGAGTTTGAAGGCAGTTTTCTTTATGAATCAGCAGGTCTATTTGAATGTTTCTTTCTGAAGTTCTGTGCATTTTGATAATTCTTCCAACGACCTGTGTTGTATTTGCTTTGCAGTATAAGGCTCCTTATCTTTAGACATCCCAGCTTGGTGAGGGATTTCATAACAACACCTGGTCAAAGGGAAGTGGAGATATGCCATGATGTCACCTTTGACGAAGATGCTTCCTTGAGAAAAGTAATCAATCTTCTGAGATCTGAGGAATATCATGAAGCAAGGCCTGGAAATCAAGAAGAACCGAAGAATGAGACGATGCCCAATGTTGAAGGACTGATGGACCCTATTGATCCACCTCCTTCAATGAGGAAGAGACCATCATGGCTCAGGGACACTCTTGAGGATGCCGAGAATCATATGGCCCCAAGGGGGACATTCCGTGAAAGCAATAACCCAAGGTTATCTAGCAGCCATGAGTACAATCGTACAATCTGAGCCTGGATCTTTTGAGGAAGTCGTAAAGCATCAAGTTTGGAAAGATGTTATGCACAAAGAATATGAGTCCATTAAGAAGAATGATGTCTGGGATGTGGTTCCAAGACCGGAGGACAAAGCAGTTGTCACCTCAAAATGGCTCTATATGATCAAGCATGGATCTGATGGAAGTGCTAAAAAGTTCAAGGCAAGATTCATTGCTCGTGACTTCTCTCAAAAGGAAGGCGTAGACTATGATGATATATTTTCACCTGTGGCCTGATATACCACCATCCAATCTATCATAGCCCTTGCTGCTACGCACGAATGGAATCTTCATCAGATGGATGTGAAGACCGCATTTCTGCATGGTGCGATAAAGGAAGAGGTGTGTGTGGAGCAACCTTTGGGGTTCGAAGTCCAAGATCGGGACACCCATGTTTGCAGGTTGAAGAAAGCCCTTTATGGGTTGAAGCAAGCACCCAGAGCTTGGTACAAGAGGATAGATAGCTACCTAATGAAGTTGGGCTTCACTAGTCGTAATGCTGATCCGAACCTTTACTTCAAGGTTGATATAGAAAAGGCTCTCATTCTGGTGCTCTATGTAGACGATATCTTCCTGACAGGTGTTGATCCTCTCATTCATCATGTAAGAGGGAGCTCGCTTCTGAGTTCAAGATGAAGGACTTAGGACTAATGCATTACTTCCTAGGCGTAGAGGTCTGGCAGAGACCTGGCGAGATTTTCCTTTCTCAAGGAAAATATATTGTGAAGCTGCTAGTAAGATTTGGAATGGCGAACTGTAAGTCCGTGTCGACACCCAATGTTTTAAAAAACGGAATCGGTCAGCTACCAGGTCGAGGTAATGACTCGGTAATGACTCGGTAATGACTCGGAATCGGTAATGACTCGGTCGACCAAGTTTCAATGACTCGGTAATGACTCGGTTTTTGCAAAAAAACATTAAATATTAATTTTTTTGTACAAAAACATAAATTTAAAGATTTTTATTCATGTTTCCAAACACAAAGCATTACAATATAGACAAAAGACAACATATGATAAAAGTAGGCTCATGAATATATCCATTATATCAAACATAGACTATCAAACTGAATTCCAAGCAATGAAGTACAATGCATATGTATCAAGTAAACATAGGTCGGCTTATCCTTTTGAAGGAAACATAGGCCTGTCAATAATTATATATTTACTGCAAAAGGCAACCTCAGATATCAACATAGACTTATGTTGTTGATTTACCAACCAACTCGGATTGTGACAACACAAGCTGCCATTTTGTTAATGATGATCAAGACACAAGTATTTTATCCTCATATGAGCTTCAAGAGGAGATGAATAGGTCACTATATCTGCCTCTTTCTTGCAACAAGTTCGTGCAACAATTATGCTTTTATTCAAGGCTTGAAATTAGTTGACAAGTCTGGAGATCCTTGTCACAGATCCTCGCTACTTAAGAGGCCAAAATCACTGAACCGAAGGTTGTCTTGTACCAGTTGAGCTGCAGAGATATAAGGTCAAACAATGACCTGTGATTTAATGAAGATAGACCTTCAAGTTTCATTGCTTCAGAAAAGATAATCAACCATTTTCGTTGTCTCAGAGATGATATTCATGTTCAGAACTGGTGCCCTTAATAGAGGTCAAGTCACAGTGATAGAAGCTACCAAATTCGCTATGTCAGAGATGATATGTAGAGGAGGGCCAGAGTTGTTTTAGATCATGGTTTTAAGCCACATTTCCATGCTTCAGGGTCTAGTACAGATCTCGGTTTCTTCCTGCACCTTTGTTGTATTAGATAGAGATCCTAATAAATTTTTGCTGAGATTTAAGCCTCAGAATTGGTGCCCTAATGAGGGCCAAATAGATGTGCTGCTTGAGTCCAGAACCTGAATCTTCCACCTGCAATGAATATTACCCAAACAAATCCCAAAACCAAAATAAAACAGAAGAAAAGTGCAACAAAACCCTGCCACTGAACTAATCCTTCTCAAACCCTCTCTTCTGATTTCTTCGCTGTATCCGTAGGGATTGAATTTCATAAATGTATCACAAATTGGGAGGGCTTAGACAACCTAAAAAAACCCTAACAACGAATTAAAATTCATTTTCAAGTCCACAAAACCGACTTTTTTGGGCCCACCGGCCGGCTGTTATAGCTCGGCCTGGTTGAATCGGGCTCGGCCTGGTCGGCCAGTTTGTTACCGAGCCGGCCGAGCCATTACAAAAATCGGCCGGCTCGGTAATAAAGCGGCCAGCATGGCTGGTTTTCTACCTGGTTGGACCGGCCACCCTACCGGCTCGGTCGACCAGGCCTGGTCGGTTTCGGTCAGACCGATTTTTAAAACAGAGTCGACACCGATGGAGCTCAACTTTAAGAAGTTGAGTAGCAGCATTGCTAGGCCTGTGCTAGCAAATCCTACTGAGTATCGTCAACTCGTAGGGGCCCTGATGTTTTTAGTGAACACCCGTCCGGACGTATGTTTTGCAATGAAAACTTTGAGTCAACATATGGTTGAACCTCATCACATTCACTGGGTTGGTGCCAAGAATCTATTGAGATATCTTTGGGGCACGATAAACCATGGGCTGAGATACATTGTCGGGAGCATTACACTCCATGGATATACTGATGTCGATTGGGCTGGCAGTGTGGTGGATCGTAAGAGCACATCAGGATGCTGCTTCACACTTAGGTCTGCTTTGATATCATGGATGAGCAAGAAGCAGAAGTCGGTGGCTTTGAGCACCGCGGAGGCCGAATACATTGCAGCGAGTATGGTCTGTTGTGAAGTAGTTTGGTTGCGAAAGCTCTTTAGTGAGCTATTCGGGCATGTGCTAGATACCACCGTGATACTCTGTGATAACCAGAGTGGGATTCGGTTGTCCGAGAATCCCATGTTCCACGATCAATCCAAGCATATTGATATCAGGTACCACTTTATCTCGGATATGGTACAGCAAGGCGTCGTAAGGCTCAATCATATATGAACTGATGAGTAGGTCGCGGACATTCTCAAAAAGCCCTTGGGGAAGGTCAAGTTCCTAACCTTCCGTGAGAATCTTGGTATCGTGGAACGACCCTATGCTGAGGGTCTTGTTGGACGATGAGCTCATGGAGCTGCAGGGGGCTTTGGGGATAGCTTCTCGGAGCTATAAGCACTCACAGGGCTAAGCTTGTCGAACCTTGTGGTACTTCTGCCCCACCATTATAATGATTGAGTTGGTTCACCTCTCATGATCTGTGCCCCGTATGCATCCTACCCATTGAGTCCTGGACCCATGGGAAGTACCTCTCGAGTCTCATTTGGTCAGTGAGGTGGGAAAAGCTAGAGACCAGTAGAAAATACTGATGGACGCATCATAGATTGCCGTACTCTCTATGTCTAGGATGGCACATGTCCAACCACTTGATCTGGGATCAAGTATAGTGAGGTTTCGGACCTCCAATTGACTTCGAGTCAGGTAAACCAACTTCGGGTTGGTATGAGACACTTTTTTTTGAGTCCCTATAGAGGTTTCGGACCTTTGGGCTGAATCTGTTAGTCAGGAATGATGTCTTTGTGACTGACCCACTTTTGTTCTTAAATAAAGAATCCAGCAAAGCAAGTTACGGCAGGATGACGCATGATGTTTGGATGGCACAGGTGGATGGGGAGTTCTCTCTAGTTGAGAGGGAGTCTTAATTTTGGACAACTAGGTCCAAACTCCATGTTGTGATGCTCAAATGAAGATGCCAATATTTTTATTGGATTCCTCCTTCGTAGAGGTGCAAGATCAATCTAAAGATCATCGTGATCCGCTGAGCAGAACATTTATTTTGAATTTATTCAAAATATGTACAGGTCGACCTAAAATGAAATGTAGGCTTAAAGCCCCAGCAGTTGTGTCACACACCCTCATTGATGGATATAAATAGGTCAACGTTGGAGGTCAATTTCACTCATCCATCACATCACATTCTCTCTCCTCATCTGATTGGTTCGATCACCTTGGAGTCTCTTCTTCATCCACACGTGGAAACACAGCAAGAAGATTTCTGTTTTTTGACCTAAGGTTTTTCAGCGTATAGTTGACCAGCGTTGACTTTGGTCAACACTTAGTCAAATTGACCCAAATCTATCCCAGAATTCTGATTTCTGCAGTCTGCATTTATTGGCACAGAAACTGAGTTGGATGTTGACCGTTGACTGGGTTGCGTTGACTTTTTGCTGCCACTGTTTGTGTTCACTGTTGACTGTGACAGTGTTGACTTTCGTTGACTTTTGGTTGATTGATCTGGATGTCCAGGAGCGTTGTATGACACTTCTGGTTGGCTGACCATATTGAGACTTTGTTGGTTGAAGCACCCTGCTGACCGCCGTAACGCACCAACACACATATATATTTTTGGCTTGTCTTCTGTCGATCTACTGGTATGTTCTATCTGCATTTTACTTTCTTGTTTATGTGATTGCTGACTGATATTGGGGATATTAAAGTAAAGTTGCATCAAGCATAGAACATCTACAAAAATTTACATCTATACACATCTGCCAAGTCCCATCCGTCTTTAGCACAACGATGATGGGACCCACATGGTGATGTACTCGGTCGAATGACACCTTGTTCCAGCAACTACTACAATTGTTTCTTCACCTCACTTTCTTCTATAACGGACTGCCTGCACAACCCAATATTTGGCAATGGGGAGTCTGGCAATAGTTGGATCTCGTGCTCCACTTCTCTCTTAGGTGGTAACCCTTTAGGCTCTCAGAACACATCCTTGTATGCTTGTAACAACTCCTCCACTTATTGTTTTTGTTTCTTAGTACACCCCTCCATGGATGCCTTGCCTCTTATTGACTCCTCTTCAGTCTAAATTTCTCTTAAAAACAATAAAACATACTTCTTGTCGGATCCGATCAACTTCTTGGCTTGGTTGGCACTTACCAGTGAAATTTTCGACTTGCCTTTGTGAGCGTTGATGATGAACGATTTTCCATCTTTGATGAGTCGATACTGGATAGCTCTCCTCATGAATATTGCATCATGCATGTACATGTATGGACTCCCAAACACAACTCCACATACATCAAGGGGAACCACATCCAGATCTACTTCATCAATAAAAACAACACTGATATCAAATCTAATTTTGCACTGTTTTGTTATCTTCAACTCTTCATCCTTATTTACCCATGCCAGTGGATATGGGTTTGGATGATCACGAACCTCCACCCCCAACTTCTTGACCAGCTCTGCTACAAAGAGATTCGCATATGATCCTGAGTCAAACAGAGCATCAATCTTTGTCTTCTTGACCTGTATCCTTATATGGAAGAGTTTTGTCATTTCTTTCTCTTCCTGTTGTTGAAGGCTACTTAGATTCACCTCCTTCTGCACTGATGTACAAACGATCTTCTCATTCACGTTCGAGTTGCTTTCAACTTGGTTTCTCGAATCAATGGCCAAGAGATTCTTCTTCTTCTTATCTTTCTTCTTGTTCTTCGGGTTTAGCTCTTGATGCAACTTCTAGCACTTCTCCTCTGTATGGCCATCAATGTTGTTGTGGTTGCAGTGGTTGCTAGGATCTTTGCACTGGTGTGTTGTGGCTGTCGTCCTTTTATCTTTTCCCCCTTTTTGTTGCTTCTTCCCCTCCTTAGAATCTTCCTGATGCTCCTTCTGCTTCGATCCACTTGATTGCGCTCTTTCCAAGCTTATGTTCTCAAGGTATTGTGCCTATACACAAGCCTCGTCCATCGATTTGGGTTTGAACAACATCACTTGCTCACGCAGATGGCGATGTAGAACCCCCAAATACTTGAGTACATATGGATTCTTTGAAGAGATACCCAGCATTATAGCCATCTTTCTGGATTTTGCAGTGTACTCCTGCACGCTTTGGCCCGACTTTTGCCTGAAGTAATGCCACCGGATCCACTGGTCCTCCACATACACAATGGGATAAAACTGTGACTTAATGTGGGTTTTGAAATCCTCCCACTTAGTCACTGGAGGTTATCCCTCCAATCTCAGGGTTTCCGTGTGGCTCTCCCAACAAGACAATGCATGGCCCTCTAATTTCAATCGCGTGATTGAGATATTTTTCCCTTCCTCGATCTAATGGACACTGAAATAAACTTATATTTGCTGCAACCAGTGGTTAAACTTCATAGCGTCGATCTCACCATGGTACGGCTTGATATCGAATTTTTGCTTCCATTTTGAACAGGGATTGATTCACGGCACTCGAACTGGGTTGATCTTTTCCGAGTTCTTTTTCGGCTGGTTCTTCGTGTCTTCCTGATCTTCTGATCCCCCTTCTGACTTGTCCTGTGCATTCGAACCCCCATCTTCTCCAAATATCCCCAGCTTATTGCTTAGGGCCACCATAAGGAGATTTACATTGTGGTTTATATCTGTGACTTGTTGTTCGAGCCGCAAAAACCTCATCTCTGCAAGATCACGAGGTTCGTTTACAAGTTCGTCGGCCATGATTAGGGTTTTACAATTTTTGACCCTGCCAACCTAGATCCCCTGCAAATATTCACAAATACCCAAAGAAACTTGCTCTAATACCAAATGATCCGTAAATTGTTGTGGATATTCCACCAGACAGTTCGTCACAACAAATCTAACAATATTATATTATAACTCTGAAAATTCTACACTATTACAGTTTATTAAACTTTAAGATTTGTGGATTTCACTGTAATTAGTGCGTGCATGCGAATGGAAATTATGCAGAAAAGTAGAGAACAACAAAATAAGCACACACACACACAAGACACAAGATATGCTCTTTGGGAAACCCTTTCGAGAGAAAACCCAACTGAAAGGTGAGACCGCTTCGCTCTCTTTCTCTGTCTGGAAATATGGCTGCAAGTACAAAGAAGTAATGCCTATGGCTCGTGGGCTGCTATAGTGCACAGATCCTCTTTGTGTGCACTACATCCTATATCTCCTAGCTATCTTTGCTCAACTATGGAACAAAATGCTCTCGAAAGAATGGAATGCCTCTTCCTCCTAGTGGCCTGGTTATAACACAGCATGATAGCCTACTAAGGGTTAATTTTGACTACATTGTTGATTTTTGGGTAGGCATCTGATGTGCTCTAGCTCTGAAATTTTGTGGAGGGGCTAGAACACATGAAATCTCCAAGACCCAGAAATCGTTTGGAGAAATTCCACCAGGAATGAAAGTTATTCAAATAATTAATTATTTTAAATGGAATCTAAGTTAAAACTTAAGAAATTAAAATAATTAAAGTGAATTAATTTAAATGTGAGTGAGAAGCTTCTAAGTGATGAGAATCAAGTCTATTTTAATCTTAGCCGTTGATTAAGAATTAGAACACGATCGTTGATTTCTCAACAGGAAAAGTATAAAAGAAGGCTTGAGGGTCAGTTGAAGAACACACAGTGAGTGAATTTGAAGATCGAATTCTACTGACAGAACAGTACTCGGACGAAGATAATATCTGAGTGATTCAGCAGCAGTGAGGGGCAAAAGAAATTATTGGTCGGAGGACCAAGAGTACATAGCAGAGAGGCAACAGAGACAACAGAGGAAGCAGCGCAGCCACAAGGAGAGGTGAAGCAGTCCCCAAAAGGGGTGATGCGGGCCCACGCAGGGGTTGCGCAGTGATTCCAAGGGATAGTCTGAATTTTGCTGGAGATCGAGGTTTCTGAGCTAGGAGGGTTGAAACTCAATTTTCTGAGGCAGATCAACGCAGAGAAGAGGTGACGCAGTCATCAGCCATCCCCACATAGGGCAACGCATCTACTGCGTAGAGGCAATGCAAAGGGAGCTAGGGTTTCGTCAGTTCTGATCTGGATCAGTCGAGACTTGCAGTGTGAGGTAAAACTCACTATTTTATCTGTCTGTCGGGATTTTTCTCTGTTGGGTGAGCCGGATTTGGCACCCTAGTTGTACTCAGAAAACTGTTGCTTAATAATAAAAACCGTCAGATATGCTGCACTGGTTTTCCCACATCGGGTTTTTCTAGGGATGTTAGTCCAAAAATAAGTGTGTCCTTTGCGTGATTGTCTCATTTATTTTTCAGTACTTGATTTGTATAATGGTATAGGCTACAGTGTATTTGCATTAATATTTACTGAATAATTGTGTAAATAAACTTGTTAATTGAAGAACACAAGTAGGCAATGCAAATCAGTTAACTGCAGTAGGATTTATGTTTGTTAGATTCAGAAATTTTCACATGGTATCAGAGCAATTGCAGATCAAGGAGGACTGAAGCCATCAGTGAAAGAACAGAAGGAAATCGGCTGCAGGAAAGCAGTTGTGCCGAGAGGCAACGTAGTTCTAAACCAAAGAAGCAGAGGAAGCGTGACGCAATCACCTGGGAAGGCTCACACAGAGCCTGCGTAAGCCTGCTAGGGTGGCGTTGTAGCTGCAGAAGGCAGCGCAGTGGTTGTTGGGCCAGCACAGAGGCTATTGAGTCTCAATTTTCCAGTTGTCATGGTTGGACGTGCAGTGTAGATTTTTAACTGAAGTTGCTGGTGGGGCATTTCTTATGTTGGTGCATAACAGTGTCTAGCGAGGAAGAAGCAAAGTAGAGGGAATCAGTTCCTCAAAAAATTTATTGCCAAGAAGTCTAGATCCAGTGTTGAGCAGCAGCAAAGATTCAGAGGGAGCTTGTTCCTTAGAGGATTTCTAGCGCCAAAGAAATCCAGATCCGAGTTTGTTGGGGCAGTAGCGGAAGAGGGAAAAAGGAACCTGTTCAACATTTAGTTGAGCAAAGATGGTCGTGAATGGACTGAGGGATCAGGACAGGTTGGATGGAGCATCCAATTTTGTCATCTAGAAGGCCAGGATCCTGGCAGTTTTGGATAAACATCGCATCAAGGATCATTCCTTGAACACAATTGTTGTTCTGGCTGATGTTGATCCTCTCAAGAAGTACGAGGAGGCTCAAGCAAAAGCAAAATGCATGATCATGAATGGAGTCAAGGATCATGTGATCCCACATATTGCTGAGAAGAACACAGCAAGGGAAATGTGGGAGGCCTTGACCACATTGTATGAGGGATCTTCTGTCCAACGAAAGATGTTGCTTGAGAACCAGTTGAGATTGTTTCAGATGCAAAAGGGAGAAGAGATCGATCCCTTCCTTATTAGATTGCAAGTGATCCGAGATTAGCTAGCTTCCGTAGGGGCTACACCAGATGTTGGATTTATGGTCAGGACTGCCCTGAATGCAGTCACTGAAGACTGGGAAACCTTTGTCCAAAGCATTTTGGGCAGGGCTGCTTTTCCAAGCTGGGAGGAGATGTGGGCAACTCTTCGACAGGAAGAGATCAGACGGTGGACCAAGGTAGGAAGCAGCGGTAAAGGGATCAAAGTCAAGGAGGAAGAGGAAGATGCGGCTCTCGCATCTAAGGGACAACAAGGGCAGCAAAGAAGGAAAAAGGACCTCTCGACGGTCAGATGCTTCATATGTGGAGAAATGGGACATTTCGCCACACAGTGTCCTCTGAAGAAGAAGGGCAAAGAAGAATCTTACTTGAAGGCTGCTCCAACTCAAGTTGATGAGGAAGATGGCGATGGATGCGCCCTGAGTGCTCATAGACCTAAGAAATGGGGCGATATGAAGTTGTAGATTGGAGCTATCCTTGAGTTGCTCAAACTCTTGGATCAAATATGGCTACGGGAGCCTTTAATGACAGTATCAGAATGTCAGTTGGTGCGAGAGATGATGGAGAACCGGAGCAAAGTTAGAGCGCCAAAGTCTAAAGCAGTGCAGTGGAGTGTTGCAGCAATGCAGGAGGCACAGAGCAGATACAACAGTAGTGCAGTAGCATCAAAGGGTCAACACAGATTAGCAGTAGAGTAAGCTTCAGCATCAAGGTGCATCCATACTGACCAATATGTCAGGATTTGGGATGTCTTTCAGTTGCTTAACTCTCAACAACTGAATTGCAGTGCAGCAGTTAACAATGGCAGTACTATGGGCAACATGATGTAGCATTTTGAGAGGGAGTTGTAGTACAAATGCAGCAGCAACAGTGGCAGAGTCATGGGCAGCAATACAAATTGTAGGAGCGCAATGGATGAGGGGCAGTAGACCGAGCATCAACAGCGCAGAGGACCGATGTCGTGGATTAGGGTGATGCTTCTGGTGAGAAGTATTTCTAGAGCACATTCCTCGCTAAGAGGGAGTGTTGATTTTTGGGTAGCATCGGATGTGCTCTAGCTCCGAAATTTTGTGGAGGGGCTATAACACATGAGAGCTCCAAGACCCAAAAATCGTTTGGAGAAATTCCACCTAGAATGAAAGTTATTTAAATAATTAATTATTTTTAATGGAGCCTACGTTAAAACTTAAGAAATTAAAATAATTAAAGTGAATTAATTTAAATGTGGGTGAGAAGCTTCTAAGTGACAAGGATAAAGTTTCTTTTAATCTTAGCCATTGATTATGTTAATCTAAATTGTCATTGATGTCAATAGTTGATGTCAATCATTGATTTCAGTGGCCGGGATGACAAATATCCTTGAAGATGCCAGAGGATGATTACAAATGATTACAACTCTTGTTTAAGATGTCAAGACACAAATGAAGTGTCAATCATGTATCTTGATGATCATAATAGAAGACTACCATATCACTGCACTTGATAAAGGACTAGAAGACATACACATGATGACATATCCTACCTCCAATGATCTTGATGATAACACTACATGATTACATGTCCTACCTCCGATAATTTGATGATGACATGACAAATCTCGAATGATGTGAAGCTTGATGTCCTTATGATGAAGACTACATAATGATGTTGCATCTGATTGATGAAATATCTCTGCACTATCTTAAGGACAACTGACCTAGTAACCCTATGTTGAAGAAGGAAAGGACATGATGATAGTGATCGTATGTTGAAAAAGGCTAGGACATAATTATGGAGACAATCAACGAAGAAATCAAACCATGAAGAAACCCTACACTCAAAGGCATTCTTCCCTCCTTCCATTTTTGCACTCATAAATAATCAGTCACATTAAAAAATATTTTTTGCTACCTTAGAGAAAATTCCATAATGACACCCACACCATCTTGAAGAGCATAATTTTGTCTTTCCAACGAGCTATTTCTCAGCCCGAAACTCCAAGCAGTTTGAAAGTTATTGATTTTTCAAGTTAAGAATATTATTCTGGTCTTGGAGCCGACCTGTCGTAGCCTTCCCATGTCGGCCTGCATGTGGAGACATATCTTTTCATTTAGCATTGAAATAAGACTATATATACAAGGTTTTCAGTCTTCATTTTGAACTAAAAAATTCGGTGTAAAAACACAGAAGTTACAGGAAGCCGAGGAGATTAACTAAGCATATTGTTTTGGGCAAATACCATTATATTTCTTTGATACTCGGATTACAAGCTTGGATTGATGAACATTGCTTAAGCTAAATTTTTAACGGACAAACTTATTGACTGTGGAGAACAGATTTCAGCCTCGAACCTGTTTTGTGGGAGCTCAGATCAGTTTATTTTTGGAGGACGGATCTGTGGTGCCTTAATGCTACACCAGCGATAAATATTGCTGATCTGTTGTGAAGATATCACTGCATTTCTGTGATTGCGGATCTGTGCTAGTTTACCACAGCAAAGAATAGACCTCACACAAGTGATTATCATTTGAAGCTCAGATCACTGTTTGAAAGGCCTGGATTGCAGCCTCTGTAACTCAGATTGTTCAACAGTTTTGTGGAGTGTTGGAGGGTTCAAACCTGCTTCTACACGGTGCAGTTTTAGTATCCTCAACTCAGTCCTGTGGCAATAAATTGTGGACAAAAGAGCTCAGATTATTTGCAGTGATAAAGTGACCTGTGGGTTATCTTATTGACACTTGTTGGAGCAGAATATGGCAAATTATAAGACCTTGGAGAGCAGTTTTTGAAGTAAACCTTTAAGCTGCCCTTGTGATCCTTGGTGAGTATCTTAGGGCAGACTTTTGAAGACTTCTTATCAGACCTGAAGCAGTTTGTTGGAGACCATTTTGAAGATAACTTTGAAAAAGGTACTTGAAGATATTTTGAGGAAGCATTGAAGGTATCCAAGAGTAAGCAGGTGTTCTGTTAGCTGATGAGAAGACAGCCTTGGAGACACTTTGTGAAGACAGATCTTGAAGCAGGCCTAAAGAGTATCTTGAGGACTTTATTTGGAGCTAGTAGTGTTGAACATTGTTTTAATAACTGCCTCGGAGACATTAATTGAGACCTCATAATGCATTGATGGAAGTCCTCATGATGTGACCTTGAAGAGTTTGTTTGGGTACAATGAAGAGCTGTGGAGACACCTTCATGTGAATAATAAGGTTGTCATTGATGAAGTGACATGGAGACTAAGAGAAGGCATTGCCGAAGATTGACAAGGCTCGTTGAAGAAGACATTCGGAGCTGTGAAGTATAACCAAACACATCTTGACGAAGTGAAGCCTAAGAGGTTGGAGCATCATAGAGACAAGGTCGATGCCTTGGAAGATAGGGTTGGAGCCCTAGAGGATTGGTGATTCGAATATGATCGAATAAAGTGCTTAAGCAGTTTGATTAGTTTGTCCTTTAGATTGACTGTTAACTGAAGTATGCTTTTAACTTTAATGAAAGACGACATAAACCAGCAGAAATAAATGATTAAATAACAACAATAATCAGAGAGAAGAAGAAGCAAACAGTTTGATGACGGAGTTCGTCCCTCCTGGACTACATCTCCGGGTCCGCTTTTAAGTGGGCGTCCATTTTTATTAGGATTGACCTTGGAATTTCTTTACACTGAATTGAAACAGAATGACTGTGCTCGCAGGCACTTCTGAACCCTGTAAACAGAAAGTACTCTTCCTCGCCTTTCCGACGCCTGTCTCTATGCTCAATTCCGACCCCCGACGGCTGAGCAATGCTACAAACAAAATCGCCTATGTCCTTTTGAAACTTAACTCAAAATGAACAATATGCCTTTACAAAACAAAGATGAATTCCATGAAGAATTTCCATGGCTTTATAAGTCTGCATCGAACCTCTGTTTGCCAAAAATAACAATTGGTTGAGCCAAAATTGTGATAAGGAGTTAGAATTGTTCTCCATTCATGAACCTAGGGATAACATCCCTTAACCTTAGCGCTGATTTAATTTTTAAAAACCCATATTTGGACTATATGTTAAAATCTTAGCCCGACGGTTAGGCTAACCGGCGCGCTTGTATAGCCGCCGCATGTGAACGGGCGGAAATCCCCCGGCGGTTGCGGTCAGGTCGTCAGTCCAGCGGTCACGGTAACACCTGGCGGTAACAGTCTTATCTGTTCACATAACATTTTAACCCGACGGCTTTTCTGCGTTTACAACTGTCACCCGTCATATTTTATACCGCGGTCTATTTCAGACCAGTCACATGGTTTGAGAACCCTGACACTGTTATGTATATTTTATTATTTATTAATTAGATTTAGTTATCTTAGGTTATTAACTGAAAAGGCATGATCAAAGATCATGCCTCTTCGCCAAGGGACACCTTGAGGCTATATTTAAAGCCTAGGCGATCCCTCATTGTAATCATCTCTTATCTTAATCATTAATAATAGATATTTATCAAGTTTACCAGAGTTTTTACACTCCATTGGTATCGGAGCTATCGCTCTTCGGGATCTGTGTGATCACCCAGGAATTACAGATTTCCAGAATTGCAATTTCAGAATTGCAGATTTTTTCAAGGCTTGTGGACAGTATTAGTTTTAAAAGGAAATTTGTAGCCATCTCCTCTCTCCTCTTATATCCGATCTATCCCTCACATCCTCACTTCACCTTACAGTTCACTCCCACTCTGCGTTTTAAAAAAAAATAAAAATAAATAAATAAATTTTTTTTTACAATCCACCCCCCCCCCACGCTATAGCGTACGGTCCTCATCTCACATCCACTTCTCAATATTAATTAATTAATCGACCAATTCCCTGCATCTTACCTCCCTCACCCATCTCTGCATTCTCCTTCCGCCCCCAATTTCCTTTCGCCAACACTCACGCTGCCCCACAATCAATCCCCATCCACTGCTATTTTTCTGCTTCCGGTTGCCTGGCTCTGCAAAAGAAAATCGAAATTCTTCTCAAACAACACCGCCAACAACAGTCCATCTACTGCCACGTTAATCGTCTGTATATATAAAAGGTTATATAAGTTGGATCGTCGTTGTAGAAGCAGCTTGCAGACAACAACTTATCCCCGCGTCTCTTGACACCGCCGTCCTGTCAGCCGTTCCTTACGGGCTGCACGACCCACCGCTCACAGTCTTCCGGACCTCTACCCCCGCGTCCCTGCTGCACTGGTCAGTGGTCAGTCTCTGTCGTGGCCCACTACAGCGGCAGATAAAACAATTGCCAACAAATAAAATATTTACGTTTCTAAATCGTGAAACTAAATCGTGAAACGGTGTAACGGTTGGTAAGGAAAAAACAATTCGATTTGTTTAAAAACTCGAATTGTCTGCACATAATTTTTCTCCGCCGCCTCCGCTCCTACCTGGCTTTCCCGACACCCTCCTGTCCACACGTCTCCCGACCAGCTTGCCTTCCGCCACTTCTACTGTTCCCACCGAAGCCGCAGTCAACAAATCACAATTATTCGTTGTTCAACTTGGTGGACGTTAAAAAAAATCGATTTGTTAAAAAAATAAAAATAAAAAAATAACAACAAAACATATATATATATATATATATACTAATTCAATTTTTATATAAATTTTATTTAAAAATTAATTTTTATATAGAGATTAGAAAAGAAATATATATATATATAATAATAGTAATTATTATTATTATTATTTCATTAAAAAAAAAATATTATTAATTAATTAATTTTAAAAAAAAAATTATTATTAATTAATTAATTAATTAATTCAAAAAAAAATAATTAATTAAATATTAATTAATTAATTTTAAAGAAAAAAGAGGAGAAACTGGCAGAAAGATATTCCCCACCT
The DNA here is from genome assembly GCA_034641835.2 of Pinus albicaulis. NCBI lineage: Eukaryota > Viridiplantae > Streptophyta > Pinopsida > Pinales > Pinaceae > Pinus > Pinus albicaulis. The sequence goes on from CM076575.1 coordinate 1,822,628,135, forward strand.
CATACACGCTCGATGTCTTCGTCAATGTCGATGGCGGAATTCCAGAAGAAATTGGGAGATCTTGAGAAGCAAATCAATAACAATTCCGAAGAATTCGGAAAAAGATTAGTCAATCTGGAAGGTACAGTTTCAGGGTACTCCAACGACATCAAAAAAATCCATGATACAACAAATCGAATAGAAAGACAAATGTGGCTAAATCATGACGAGACCACAAAAGCAATGAACAATATGACAGAACTCTTCAATAAGCTAAATGATAAGATAGATAAGTTAAGTCAAACACAATCCCCAACATCTCCTAACAGGGAACCAAATCAACAAAACAATTCCGCAGATTCAGGGAACTCAGAAGAGCATCAAGAAAAAACCGATTCCCCACATCATCAAGAAGATAGTAATGCAGATTTTCAAAACAAGCAGCTCTGGAATGCATTCGCTAATCAATATCCCCTTCTTGTTCCACCATTAGCATATCAGCGCAAAGCCAAGATTGACCTACCCAAATTTGATGGTAATGAAAAGAATAGCGTTGCATGGCTTAATAAAGTAGAAGAATATTTTGAGATTTATGACATTACTAGTGATGACGAAAAAATTAAGCATGTTTCCATGAAAATGGAAGGAGAAGCATATAATTGGTATATGTGGTGGAAAAAGACGACGCTCGCTATCAGTTGGAGGAAATTTAAGGATGCGTTCTTTAAAAGGTTTCAAGGCATAAAAGAAGAAAAGTTCTTTTCAACATTTATCAAATTACGCTAAAAAGGAGATATGGATGAGTACACGCGAGAATGGGAGACCTTGGCAACACGAGTACCCGGATTGTCGGAATCTCGTCTAATCCAGTCTTACATCTCAGGACTTAAAATCCACATACAGGAAGAGCTAGAACTACATGAAATTACGTCCGTAGAAGTAGCAAGGCAAAAAACAAAAGCTGCTGAAAAGAAATTTGAAAGATTATCAAAACCAGAAAAAGTATATTCGAGACGACGGTTTCCTCAATCTGAAAATGTAGATGACACAAAATATGTCCTTGTCCATCTTCGTGAAGAAGAAAAATCTAGTTTGGAAAAACAAAGAATGCGAGAGGGCAAGTGCAAACGATGCGGTGAAAACTGGGACCCTAAGCACAGATGTGCTAATGGAAAAGCGAAGAATCTATACAGTTGTGAAGCAACTAACGATGCTAACAGTACTGATTCATGTATAGAAGGATTAGAAGACAACTTAGAGTTCTCTCCAGAAGTGGATGGCGAAACTATTCTGCAAGTGTCCTTATCAGCTATGACAGGCATATTACAACCTCAAACCCTAAGGTTAAGAGGACATATTAAGAACAACAATGTAATGGTTCTAATAGACACAGGAAGCACACACAATTTTCTAGATTCCACCATGGCCAAAAGGCTCAACCTCTTTACTTTTCCCATGCCTAATATGAAGGTAATGGTGGCCGACGGTAAGAAGATTGAAAAAGTAGGAAAATGCCATAAAGTCAAATTGCGGATTAAAGACTTTCATTTAGAATCTTCGTTCTACATCGTTCCATTACGAGGAGTAGATGTGGTCTTAGGAATTCAATGGCTACGAACTCTAGGTACTTATTCTGCCAACCATCAGAAGCAGTTTATAAGTTTTAAGTGGAAAGGGCAGAAATACAAGTTGTATGGATTCCAAGCCCCAGGAAATCAAGTCGTATCTTCCTCTCTGATGACGAAGATGACTCAAATAGGAGCGCCAACATCTACAGTACAATGTCAGCAGTTAGAAATGTTATCTTCAAAAGGGAGCCACGAAGAGTCTCCAGAAGTCAAGACAGGATCCGACCCTGTCGATACCAGATATTTTCACTATCCAGATCAACAAAAGGTTGAAATCGAGAATATGCTCCACGATCTTTTTAAAATGTGGGAAGCAAGAGCCCGCCGCTCAAGAAACCCAGGCGTTCGTCAACATTGTCCATCGTTACATATGCTTTGAGGACAAAGCATCTTAAGAGAGGGACAATGTTATGTATATTTTATTATTTATTAATTAGATTTAGTTATCTTAGGTTATTAACTGAAAAGGCATGATCAAAGATCATGCCTCTTCGCCAAGGGACACCTTGAGGCTATATTTAAAGCCTAGGCGATCCCTCATTGTAATCATCTCTTATCTTCATCATTAATAATATATATTTATCAAGTTTACCAGAGTTTTTACACTCCAGACACGGTTTAAACCACGCGGTTAGCGCTGCGTTATGTTTTAAACTTTAATTTAAAGTTTTATTACCACCCAAACCTTATTATAAAGGTTTATGTAATAGTTTTAATAAACCCAACTCCCGAACCCCTTAAGGTTTTTGGTAAAGTTTGAAATTTGGATTTTATTTTGCGCTTAAGGTTTTCATAGGTTTAAGACTTAGGAATAAGATTTAAGACTTAGGTTATCACTTAGGACTTAGGTTTAGAGATAGGTTTAATGTTTAGGGTTTAGACTTAGGGATTTTTACATAATGTTTAGATCCTTAGTACTACTATTAGACCTTAGGATTTAGGTCTTAGCACTTAGGATATTACATCATCATTTTAGCCCAAAATTCACCTTCTCATCCACATGACAACCATAACATTGAAGGACCAAAACTGGTGAAACTGCGTGTATGAAGACTGAACTGGTCATCGAACTGTTGAAGTTGACTAGACCTTTCTGCTGAACTGTACTAATCAATATCCTCCTGGATCAATTGGAGTCCTCAAGAAACCAGGTTGGAGCCTGTACCAGAGATAGGGTTGGAGCCCTACAGGTTAGTGCCTCAAAGTGACAAGGTTAGAGCCTTGGAAGATAGGGTTGGAGCCCTAGAGGTCGGAGCCTCGTGAAGTCCAAGTAGGTGCTTGGAAAAGTACAGGTTGGTGCCTGGAAGGATTGAAGTTTAGTGTCTTCATCTAGGGTTGGAGCCCTACACATTATTGTACTTGATTTATTGTAAAGAAGATATTAATAAAAGCATTCACTCTTATTGTTCATTTTGTGTTCTAATTATAAGTGATCTAATTCGTAAAACTAACAATTGAAAAGATATACTGATTCACCCCCCTCTAAGTATTTCCAACAGATTAAAGATTATATCACGGTCATTAATTTCTCAACAGGAAAAGTATAAAGGAAGGCTTGAGGGTCAGTTGGAGAACACACACAGTGAGTGAATCTGGAGATCGAATTCTTCTGACGGAGTAGTGCTCGGACAAAGATAAGATTAGAGTGATTCAGCGACAGTGAGGGGTAGAAGCAGTTATTGGTCGGAGGACCAAGAGTACATAGCAAAGAGGCAACAGAGACAACAGCGCAACCCCCAGGAGAGGTGACGCAGTCCCCAGAAGGGGTGACGCAAGTCCACGCAAGGGTTGAGCAGTGAATCCAAGGGATAGTCCGAATTTTACAGGAGATCGGGGTTTCTGAGCTCGGAGAGCTGAAACTCAATTTTTTGAGGAGGCAAATCAACGTAGAGAAGAGGTGACGTAGTCATCAACCATCCCCACGCATGCCTATGCATCTACTGCGTAGAGGCAGCGCGGAGGGAGATGGGGTTTCTCCAGTTCTAATCTCGATCAGTCGGGACTTGCAGTGTGAGGTAAAACTCACTAATTTATCTGTCTGTTGGGATTTTTCTCTGTTGGGTGAGCCAGATTTGGTACCCTAGTTATACTCAGAAAAATGTTGCTTAGTAATAAAAACCCTCAGATCTGTTGCAATGTTTTTCCCGCATTGGGTTTTTCCGGGGACGTTAGTCCAAATATAAGTGTGTCCTTTGTGTGATTGTCTCAATTATTTTTCAGTACTTGATATGTATATTGGTGTAGGCTGCAGTGTATTTGCATTAATATTTACTGAATAATTGTGTAAATAAACTTGTTAATTGAAGAACACAAGTAGGCAATGCAAATCAATTAATTGCAGTAGGATTTTTGTTTGTTAGATTCATAAATTTTCACATACATCAACTCCTAGAGTTACAATATAGACTCTTCTAGAATATTTTACATCATAATCACGTGGCTAGCCCCTTTTCCATGAATAATGGGGGCTGGCGTGGCATCCTCCCGAACTATAGATGTGAAAACAAGAAGGTCAACTTCTAAGTGGCATAACTTTTGCATACGGACTCTGATTGACGTGCTTCTTGCGTCGTTGGAAAGATCTCTGTGTGTAGAATAGCATAAAAAGGTGCTACGCGAAAGCGAGCAAGTTTTACCCCCAAAAAAACGTTGTTTAATGCCTCAAAACGCTCCTGGAAGGTTTCAAACCCCGTTTCGCCACACTGGGTCCCACCGATAAAAACAGTCCCGTGAGCTGATTCCTCCACTTTTCCCACTCCAAATGCATCGAGATGGATGACAAACAATATAATGATCCAATTGAGATCAATAATTATATTCCAAATGGTGTTATTTTGGCTTATATGTAACATTCCACTTTTGGATTTCATGGTCTTGGTGGGGAGTACGCATAAAAGAGAAGAAGAAGAAGAGGATAGTGGTCCCCATATGAATGACCCAATGTATGATGAGGAAGGGTTTGAAGAGGAAGGTGATGAAGAGGACATTGAAATGCAAGGGGGAAAAGCTACATTGACACCCTTGTGGAATTATGCGACAAAACTTGAGGGGAGAAAAGGTGTTGGAAGCTAAAAGTTTGTGTGCCCTCATGATTGTCATGGAAGAAAACCTTAGAGTGGTTCATATACCTGTGTGACAAGGCATCTTTGTGGGGTGCTAGACAGTGATGACAAAAAGGGTCCCATAGGGATATCAATTTGCCCTAATGTTTCAGTGAAACAAAGAAGAAAATACATCCAAATAGAGAAGGTTGCACAAAAGAAAAGCAAGAAACAAAAAATTCCTTATGAATCAAGTGCAACTACAACCTCTAGATTTGGTAGCTCATCTCCTCACAATACCTCTGCAACCTCTAAAAATAGAAGAACAATAGCAAATTTCCTAAATGTTGTTGGGAGGGGTGATGTGGATGGAAAGATGGTCTGGTTCCTTTGTGCTTGTGGTGTAACATTCAATGTGCTTCGCTCTCCCTATTGGCATGATATGGTTAAAGCCATCAATGAAGCCCCAAAAGTATAGAAGAGCCCCAACTATGAGAAAGCTAAAATTGTGTTATTAGAAAGAGAAAAAGCAAAGGTTCAAAGGGTTTTGACACATTTTACAAATGAGTGGGTGGATTGTGAGGTATCCATTGTATCAGATGGTTGGACAAATGTTAGAAACCAACATTTGATAAATGTCCTTGTTGTTTCTACTAGCGGTGCAGTGTTTCTTGAAAGTCGCAACTCCTCCATCAATGCTTCTTCCCAAAACATTGTGGATCTCCTATTGAAAACAATCAAAGATGTTGGTCCTAATAATGTGGTTCAAGTTTATGGTTTTCAAGCTTCTGTGGTTATCATTTAATGAAGAGATCTCTAGATTATCCACAGTGTGATCAAACAATGGTCGACGTTTCGAATCCCGACGGGGATCCATCCTTAGGACAAGATGATGAATGAAAAGTGAAAGAAGGACGCAAAGGACAAGGTTTATATATAGTGAAAAGAGGAGAAGAAGAAGAGTCGACAGACTAATTAATATTCTATTAATTTAATTTAATGAATTTTATTATTATTATTTTTTAATAAATAATAAATTTATTTTAATAAATTATAATAATTTCAATAGAATATATGCTATCATACTCATTAATTTAATAATTATTATTATTAATAATAATAACTTTTTTGTTAATTACAAAAAAAAAATTCTGCCCGCGCGTGCGCTGAGCCTGCTCCGACCTGCGTGTGCAGCTTCGGCCTCTCTACTGGCTGCGCTGACCACGATCTGGTCTAAGGATCTCCAGCCATGGAGGATCTGGGTTCACCCCAGCCTCCTCTGCCTCCGCCGCCACCTATTGCTAACAAAGCCTTCAAATCTCTGTTGGCCTCACTCCCAAAGAAGAAGACAACTGAAGCGGCTAAGTTTGTGAAAAAATTTAATGACATCCCAGAGATCTCTCTGCCTCCTGAGGGGCCGATCCAAGTGGCCCTTTCTCTGGCAGATCATGCCCTTGTAGGACAGTTCACAGGTCTTTGGCCCTCTCCTAAAACAACTGTGACCTGGGTTGTGAAAAACTGGGTTCCTCTGATCAAGAACAGTGTTACCTCTTACTTTCTGGGCAGGGGCTAATTTCTGTTCGAATTCAGCACAAAAGAGGATAAAGATCTGATCTTTAGGAATGGCCCTTATTTCATGAGCCCTCAGGGGTTGTATCTCAACAAGTGGACGTCGGACTTCGACCCAGCAGTAGATATCCCAACGGCTGTTCCAGTCTAGGTAAGGCTGTCGAACCTACCTGTGCATTGCTGGAATTGGGACTCGTTGAAACATATAGGCAATGCTTTGGGAAAATTTATTGATCGAGCAAACAACAAAGACCAGTACGATTGTGCACGAATCTGTGTCGAGGTTGATCTAGAGGTGGGACTGCCAAAGGCAATAAAAATCAATGTAGGAAGTTGATCTCATGTGCAAAAGCTCGACTATGAGCAGCTTCCCTTCAAATGTTGAAAATGCCATGTATATGGTCACTTCGCCAGAGGCTGTCCGAAAAGTGGCGAGGCGGAGAAAGGAAAAGAGGAGGGCTGGAACCAGGTTAAGCGGTCAAAGACCAGTAAAAACCTAAAATTTGTTGGGGTTTCAAAAGGAAAAGGGCCTCAGCCTGCTTCTGATCAGCAAAACCCTAATCCTAAAGGGCAAGTAAATAAATTTGGGCCTCTCAGTTCAGCTTCAGTAGAGGTCCAAGAGATCGAGATGCAAAAAAAAGGGACTTCGGACAAAGGGACGCCCTTTAGATCGAAATAGGGTGAAAGCGCTTTAGAAAGATCTAAAGAAAAACATGCAGAAGTTGAAGATGAGGAACAAGCCTCAGAGGAATTTGAGGAGGAAGGAGAAATAGGGGAATCGCAAATCTCGACTAGAAGATCGACAAGAGGTCGACTCCCTGCCCGAGAAAAGAGAGAACAAGAAACATACAAAGACAAACTTCAAGGTACTCAACCAACTCTTGAGAAACTATTGGCAAAAACGCCCAAGACGACAAGAGGTCGACTCCCTGCCCGGGAAAAGAGAGAACAAGAAACATACAAAGACAAACTTCAAGGTACTCAACCAACTCTTGAGAAACTATTGGCAAAAACGCCCAAGACGACAAGAAATCAAACACAGGGCTCCAAGGGAGCTCACCACTCCCAAAAAAGTAAGTGATGAAGGTAGTCTCCTGGAACTGCAGAGGCTTGGGAAGTAAAGTGAAAGAAGAATCCATGAGAAGCATGCTTCAGATAGAAACCCCAGACTTGTTTCTAATCCAGGAGACAAAAAGGGAAGACAAAGTCTTCCTCCAAACAAGTAAGAAATTTTGGAATAAAGATGGAGGCCAGGCCATTTCTGCTCGAGGAGCATCAGGCAGACTAGGCACTCTATGGAACACAAGCAAATACTTGCTGGTCACTGAGATCCTAAACACTCACTGGCTGTATCTGAAACTCCAGCATATCGAAACAAAGGAGGTAATTAGCCTTTTCAATGTATATGTCCCGGTTGATGCAGGAGAAAAGAAGTCCTGCTGGGATTCTATCAGAAATATGGCAGACATAGAGAATCTGGAAAACACCATCATAGCTGGCAACTTCAATCTCACCTTGCTTATGGCTGAGAAGCGAGGAGGCAGCATAGTGAGAGATCTGGTAAGGGAATGGGTGGAGGATCTCATGCAAGATTGGGATCTACTCGACATTAAACCCTTAAAAGGTAAGTTCACTTGGTCAAATAAAAGAATTGGTCCAGGTCATATTGCTGCTAGATTAGACAGATTTCTTGTTCAAAGTTCATTTTTGCTTCTAGGACTAGAGACTAGAATGCAAATCCTCCCTTGCAGCGTCTCTAATCATAAGCCAATCACGCTTGAGTTGTTGACCCAAAAGGACCTGGGTCCTATTCCTTTTAGATTTAGCCCTCTATGGATTAGAAACCCAGACTTCATGGAGAGAGTCAAGGAAAGTTGGGACTACCCTGTAAATGACTCGCCCTTCTTTGTTTGGGAGGAAAAGCTCAGAAGATTGAAAGTAGAGTTAAAATGCTGGGCCAAAACCCTCCCCAATCCGGCAATATAAAGGAAACATGCTCAAGCCAGCCTTGAGACCCACCATCATCAAATGGAAGATGTCGCCATTACTAAAGAAGTCCTTGACAGGGAGTCTGATCTTCAACAAAAGTTCCATCAAGCCTGTTTGGCGGAGGAAGAATTTTGGAGGCAAAAATCTCGCAGTCTTTGGCTTAAGGCGGGAGATAGAAATACATCTTTCTTCCACAAGCAAGCCCATGCGAGAAGAAGCTTCAATTCCATTTCAAAAATCAAGGAGTCCACTACTGATAAGGACTTCATGAGTATTAAAAGGGTTGCCTTCATCCATTTTAAAAGCCTGTACAGAAAGAAGGTGTGGGGAATCAATCTACTAAATTTTTGGATGTGGTTCCCACAGAGATTACCTCCAAGATGAATCAATCCCTGGAGGCAAAGGTTCTAGAGAAGAAATAAAGGCTGCCCTCTTTGATATGGATCCCGACAAAACCCCCGGACCTGATGGATTCACAGCAATATTTCTTCAATCTTGTTGGCATATAGTGGAAAAGGATCTGCACAAAATGGTTCTGAAATCTCAAGCTTGCCAGAAGATTTGGGGCAACACAAACTCTGCTTTCCTTGCCTTCATACCAAAGGAAAAGGGAGCCAATGTCTTTAACAAATTTAGACCTATTTCGTTATGCAACATTGGATACAAAATTATAACCAAAGTGATAGCAAACAAGTTGAAAGGTATCCTTCCAAAAATTATTCTGGAAAATCAAGGTGGATTTGTGCATGGCAAGCAGATTGTTGACAACTTCATTCTTGTGCAAGAGGCAATCCATTCAAGCATTCAGCGTAAAGAAAAAGGAATGGTGGTTAAACTTGATCTCGCTAATGCTTTCGATCGAGTTAGGCACAGCTTCCTTCTTGGGGTTTTGCACAAGTTTGGATTTGGGGCTGATTTCATTAACTAGATCCGTGCTTGTATCTCTGAGCCCCGGATTGCCCCCTTGGTGAATGGGCGTGCTACGGGATTCTTCAAAGCTACAAGAGGCCTTCGTCAGGGATGTCCTCTCTCTCCCCTTCTCTTTGTTCTCCAAGCATCTGTGCTAAGTTTTTATTTGAACAAGAAGCTGCTTGATCAAGAAATTCTGGGACTTGATATAGCAAGAGGTGTAAAAAATATTAACCATGCTTTGTTTGCTGACGATACATTGTTGCTGGACGTAGCCTCTCTGCATTCTACCTCCAAATTTAAAGAAGTACTAGATGACTACTGAGGTACCACAGGCTGCAAACTAAACAAAGGGAAGTGTCATATATATAGCTGGAACATTTCTTTCCGCAATCTAAGTGCTATTTCTAGATGCATAGATTTTGCAGGGTCAAGTAGTTGGACTTCCTTCAAGTATTTGGGACTTCCTATTTTCAAAAATCCGCTTTCAGCAGAGATTGGCTCCCACTGATCGACAAATTCAAACTTAGAAACCAGGCATGGGGACTCTCCTGGCTTAATATTGCTGGTAAGACAGTGTTGATCAAAGCAGTCCTCAGCAGCCTTCCTATTTTAAAATTCTTAGTTTTGTTGGCTCCCATCGGCATTCTCAAGAAGATGGAGGAGCTCATTCGAAGATTTTTCTGGAAGGGAGGCCAACATAATGAAAATCGAATCCCTCTGGTCAGCTGGGACAATGTAACTAAACCTCTCTTGGAAGGTGGTCTAAATTTTAAATCTCTCTGAGCTCAAAATATAGCAATGGGAGCAAAAATCGTTTGGAGAATAATGGCTCCCAAGCCTCGCTGGTCACAAAAAGCGTTATGGCGCAAATATTTTACAAGACAGAGGATCCGTTGCTTAGACAACCCTCTTCCTATAGCTGGCATGCAATTGGCCAAACTCTGTTCGAAGACCATTCCTCTGATTCAATCCCAAGCATATTGGATCCCCGGAAACGGTAAATTAATCGATCTCTGGCAAGACAGAGTTATGCATAACTCGCCTTTGGCAGACGTTCCCTCTCTGCGTCCTCTGCGTATTTGGATGGCTAACGCAGGCCTATCCACGTTATGGGACATTTCACTTTGGGTTAACTGTCGCTGGACGTGATGGAAGGACATTCACGTCCTTGTGGAATTGAAACAGATTTCGATTCATTGCTTGCCCTTCTCCATAGCATGGCTCCGCTGCATGAAAGGCTGCTGGACAAGCGTGGCTGGGGCCAATCCGGCACTTATTTTGTTGCCATGGGTTATGCAAAATATTTGGAAGTGTCCCACGTCCCTCCAAACCCATTGACCTGGAAGGGGCTATGGTACCTCAAATCCATTCCTAAGATTGATTTCTTTTGTTGGCTTTCTTATGTGCCATAACAGGTACTTGACAGATGATAGATTAAAAAAAAGAGGTTTCCAAGGTCCCTCAAGATGTCGGATGTGCTGTGAAAACGAAGAGAACGTTCGCCATATTATGCTGGATTGTAAATTTGCTGCAGAAGTTTGGCATGAGGCTCTAGCCCCTTGGGGCAACAGCTTCGTTCTTCTGAGTTCCATACCGGATCTTTTTGCCAATTGGCTTCACAAATACCCCGGGGGGCTCCCTAAAAACAACAACTTCAAAGCCTTTTGTCTCTCTCTTCCAAAAATAATCTGTTGGAAAATCTGGCTCGAAGGGAATAGTAGAACTTTCAGAGACAAAGAGCAGACAGCAAAAATTGTTATAGTCAAGATTAAAAGCCAATTGAAAGAAAGCTTGGGTGGTCACCTTGAAACAGCGAATCTAAGCCAGCAAGATATGGAATGGGGCACCATGGTGGGCTTTAAAATCTCTGTGGAACTAAGGCAAAATAAGATAAGTGAAGATTGGCAAATTAGACTCAATGAAAAAGAATTTTCAGAATGGCTCAATAAGCAAGCCACATTCTCCTTGTTCTTTGATGGGGCTGCAAAAGGCAACCCCGGGAAAGCTAGTGCTGGTGGGGTTATTAAGAATCTGGAGGGCAGAATTGATCACAGTTTCACCTGGGGCTTGGGCCATTCCACAAGAATTCAAGCTGAAGCGCTTGCTCTTCTCCAAGGCCTCATGCAAGTAAAAAAGCTTGGCATCAAAGAGGTAATTGTGATAGGTGACTCTCAATCCATCATAAAATCCTTAGTGGACAACTCTGTTCCTAAAGATCTCAGATTTGCTAGATTGGTGAAGCGAATCAAATCAATATCAAAAACTCTCCAAAGGGTGAACTTCTTCCATGTTCTACGGGAGAACAACAAGGACGCAGATATAGAAGCCAACGAAGCAGCTCTCCTTTCCGACGGCACTCTTTTAAGTGATAGGGGAGATGAATGGGCTCCCATTCCTTAATTTCTTATCTCATGTTTTACTGCATTTTACTACAGCAGTTTGTTTGTATCCACAAGTTAGTGAAAATCTCGGAGATTGAAGCGACAAATAGTTGTAAGAAGCACTGGCATATTAATTATAGTGCCATAGGCATCACGACAAGCGAGAAAAATTGGGAACTGCCCCCAAAGCTTGTAATCTGTTTTGAGGCATTCATGCCAAAGATCTAATATAAAACCATAACCATTCTTGAAAAAAAAAAAAATTATTAATTGCTTAATTCTAAGTGATAAAACCTAAAGTAACTAAGGTTTTAAAAAATATATATATATATATTAAATTCTTATAATAGAATATATAATATCATATTCATTAATTAGATAATAATAATAATTATTAATTTAATAAATTATAAATTTTTATTAATTGCTTAATTGTAAGTTATAAAACCTAAAGTAACTAAAAAAAAATTTAAACTTTTAATTTTTTTTTATATATTAATTGCTTAATTATAAGTTACTAAAAAATTTTAAAAAATTGTTAATTGCTTAGTTATAAGTAATTTAATTTTTTAATTTTTTAATATAACTTACTTAAATTATCTAATTAAATTAATAATATAAGAGTTAATTCTTAATCTTAATTTTTAGGGAAGAATTTTAAACTATAAAATCCTAGAATATGAGAAACCCTAATAATACTATAAAGAATTATTTACAAAATTGATAATTATTATTTAATTAATAAAATTAATATTTAATAAAAATAAATAATAGATTACTTTAATTAGTATTAACATTCATTAATTCAAACAAGTAAATAAATGTTAATAAAATTAGTTATTATTTATAATTGTTATAAATTAATTCTATTAATCATTATTTATTCAATTAATTATTAAAATTCAATCCTAATTAATCTAATATTAAATATGATCATTATTAAATATAATTTATTTTATTATTTTTTTTTATTTTATTAAAACCTTTTGATAGTAATAATAATTATTAATTAATTTTTATTAATAGAAAATAAAAATTAATTAATAAGGATAATTATTAAAAGTAAATAATTTAATTAGATGTTCACAGAGACCAAACCCTAAAAAATCTTTTCGGAGGAGAAGCAAACCTAAGATACAATACCTGGGTAGAAGACGAACTCTAGGAGCACATCTGTCGAATTAGAGGCCGTCAACTGTCACGGATCTCGAATCCTCCGTCCCTGTTAATGTTATGCGGGTGTTTCATAATCTCGAGCACTTCTCTAATTTTTCTTCTTCGATAGTGTTCTCCCTGGCAATGATCTTACATCCTCAAGACATAAGTGATGTTTAGTTTTTGAGGAGAGCTCAGCAAGGGCCGAAGTGCGACATCGCTCATGCTTAATATCGGCACCATGCTCCTTAAGAATTTTTTGAAGAGAGCGCTCGATTTCACCAATGTAACTCTTCCCGCATGAATAGTCAATCTTGTAAACACCTTTAAGCTGCTCCTGACTAATACTATCCTTAACAGACCGCATTTTTTGCCTTATGGTTCCTGCTGCTGAAAATTGGGCGAAAATGTCATTTCTTCCCAAAACCTTGGCGATCTTATCCGTAACACCCTTAATGTATGGTAGAAAAACCCTACCACAACTCTCTTGAGGTCCTTGGTGCTTCTTGGATATGACCGAACCTTCAGCTCTTTTTATGGCTTTTCTGATTTCTCCTTCTCTATATCCTATACCCATGTAAACAGATGTCAAGTGAGTGATTTCCTCATTTAAATGCTCCTCATCGGATATCCTCAAATCTTTTACAGCAAGAGTATTAAGGACACAAAATTTCTTAGCAGGGTGATGGTAAGACTCAGCATGAAGGTAGCTGTCAGTATGGATTTTCTTCCTAAACACCTGATGCCCCAATGTTCCATCCTCCTTTCTGGTAACAAGGACATCCAAGAAAGGAATGCTCCTTTTTCTTCAATCTCCATAGTAAACTTAACATCTGAGGAAATTGAGTTGAGTTGATTAAAGAATCTCTCGAGACTTTCCCTACCATGCGTCCACTTTATGTTGGTGTCGTCTACAAATATTTTCCACCAAGCTGGACTTAAGAGAAAAGAGGCAAGGGCTTTCTTCTTGAAGTGCTCCATAAATAAGTACTTGGCGACAATAGGCGAGAGTGGCGATCCCATTGCGACACCCGATACATGCTCATAGGATTCTCCTTGGAAGCTGAAGAAGGTGGATCGTAAACAAATCTCAACAAGCTTAGCTGTTTCTGGATCCGTAACCTCATTAATAACCTGCACTGCTTCATCTAATGGAATTTTGGTAAACAATGAAACTACATCAAAGCTCACCACGATGTCGGTCTCCTCCACCCTTTCCTCCTTAATAAGTTTAACGAAATCATTAGAGTCCTTAATGAAGGAATCAGTGTTTCCAACAAGAGGCTTCAGAATTTTAGCAACGTATTTCGCCAATTCATAGGTGGGGGATCCAATAGTATTAATAATCGGTTCAAGTTGTTGAAACATGTAACTAGGTTCGATCTTCATAATGACATATGTAATCACGATTTTATGTATTATTGAAAAGAGAAAATTAAATTTATTATTATGAGACATGAGGCATGGGTTTCAAGCTCAAGAGAATTTATTTTTATAGGTCAAGCACCCATTGACTGCTTCTAGGTTTGTCATAAAGTCATTGAGTCATTGTCATGCATTGAAGACCCATTTGGGCATGTTACATATTGTAAAAGAAAATTTATTGAGACAAAAGACCCTCCAAGACCTTGTCATGGCACAATGATCAAGTCGGCCTACATGAGAAGGCAAGTCGGCCTAAAGGAGCAATTCGACCTATTGAGAAGCTTATCTAAATAAGACTTCGACCTCATTTGGACGACACACTTGACCCACACAAGTTCGATCACAAGGAAGAAAAGAAGTGTGAAAAAGAAGAGGACGAAGGAAGAAGAAGAAGTCTAGTTTTGGTATTGTTTTTGGGCTATTTCTCTCCACACGTGCAAAGAAATTAGGGTTCATGTTGTTGCAATAAAGTCGAGTTGCAGAAGTGAAGTTAGGTCATCAAGAAGAGCTATTTTGGAAGACGAATCCTCTAGGAGAGAGAATTTACCCAAGCGAAGACGAGAGGAAGAAATACACCATTATTTCTCTCACGTGCAAGGGTTAGGGTTTCTGTAGAAGAAGTTGTTGGACAGGTCAAAGTTGTAGAAAGAGTTGTTGGGTAGATCGAGGTTGCAGAAAGAGTTGTTAGGTAGGTCGAAGTTGCAGAGGAAGTTGTTGGGCAGGTCGAAGTTGCAGAAAGAGTGGTTGGGTAGGTTGAAGTTGCAAAGGAGGTTGTTGGGTAGGTCAAAGTTGCAGAAGAAGTTGTTGGGTAGGTCGAAGTTGTAGAGCAAGCTGTTGCGCAGGTCGAAGTTGCTGAAGAAGCTGTTGTAAGTAAGATTCGCATTACTTACTAGAAGCAAGATTTGACTTGATCTTGGAGAATCTTGGTCAAGGGTCAAAGGTCTTGGAATTTGTATATTATAGGTCTATAAGAAGAGAAGAATTCTGGCGGGTTTTCCTCTCAGCTGGAGAGGTTTTGGCCCTGGCTAATTGCCTACATCTTGTGTCCTATTGTCTCATTGTTCTTAATTATTTGGTAGTTGTTTGATGATAGAGAACACTAATAATGATAAAGGAAGGAAGTAGTTAATCTAGAAAAGTAAAAATGCGTCACAATCAATTATCAAAGTAAGAGAAATCACCTACACTTGTTGCCCCTAGATTTCTCAACATGGTATCAGATCTAAGGTGACAAATCAAGGAAGGGTAGCTCAAAAAAGGACCTCAAGGATCGAAGTTTGAGAAAAGTATCAAGGACATCAAAGCATCAAAAATATTCTCTCATCTCCAGGGAATTTCAAGGACAAGAATCACATCATCATCTTGAAGGAAGTCAAAACCCGAGTTCGTTGGAAGAAAGGCATTGTCAACATCATCAAATATATCAAGGCAATCTCGCAATCTCCCTGAAGCAAGGATTTCATCTCAAAGGAGAATCCTTATTTCAAACATCCTTAAAGAAGATCATCCATGAAGCATTAAGGCATCATCAAGAAGTCATCATCAATCATCATCAACAAAGGCATCAAGTTGAAGAGTTCATCTTCAGTTACAAATAAGTATTTTTATTCCTATAAATAAATCTAGTAAAATGACCTCATTTTGCAAGGAGAACAACAAGTTGGTTGGGTCATTGAACTTCCTTGCATGGAAAAGGAGGATAAACTTAGTCCGCAAAGAAAATGAAGTTATTGATCATGTCAATGGAAAAGTCTCCAAACCATATGAAGAGCACTATCTAAATATATGAAAAAGGATCTAAGGGCTCAAAGGATTCTTATAGAATCCATCAAGGATTCCCTCATCCCCTATGTAGCAGAGTTGGAGACATCAAAAGCCATATATGATAAGCTAGTAGAACTATTCTCTAAAAGCTGGAGAGGAAAAGTCATATCAATAAGATTTGAACTATACAAGTTGAAAGCATCAAAGGATGAAGGCATATCTACATGTCTTACTAAAGCATCACAAATAAGGAATCAATTTCAAGATCTAGGAGAGATGATATTCGATATAAAGAAATGATTACCATTCTTCTAAATGCACTGACTAATGAACAAGGTAACCTTGTATCAAAGGCCTATGAAGAGAAGAAAGCTATCACATTAAATAATTTGTGGCCACTATGCAAGATTGAAGAAAATAGGTTGAAGGCAAAAAGTGATGTAGGATCAAATGAGCATGTTCAAACATTTGTTGACATGTCAAGAAGAAAAGAGAAATTTGGCAAGTTTGGTCCTCAGAAAAATAAGAAGATCAATATGTCGCAGATCCAATGTTATAGATGTCAAGAATATGAGAACTACAAGAGAGGTTGTCCTAAGCTCAAGAAGGACAACAACAAACAAAGAAGGGAAGAAGCCCATATCATTGAAATATAGCTATCATGGTAGGAAGCATAAGAAGCATGATAGGATGCATTATTTTAGGGGATGGAATCATAGTAGCATATGATTGAAAACCAGAGCTCATGACATCATTATGAAGCTTGAAAGATACTTGAAGTCTATGGCAATCATTATTAAGGAAGTAGCTCTTGGTAACCTCATTAGAAGCATAAGTAGTACTTATAGGTAGAAGTGAGTCATCTAGTATGGAGCTCATCATACATCATTGGGAAGGAGCATCTGCAAGATCAGGATAAGCGCGATCCTCTACTGGAATCTTCATTAGAAGATTCATCTCTTGAAAGATGTCTCGCTGAGAATTCCAGTTTGGATGGGATTCATTGTTCGAAAAATGACGGTATGATGACAAAGGAATGCAACATGTCAAAGATGATTAAAGCACTCTCAATCAAGGACAGGAAGTTGTTGAAGGAAGTCAAGATGACCAAAGAAGAAAAGAGGTATGTATGCATATGTTTAATGAGTTAAGTCGTGTCATTATATAGTTGCAGATAGTAGGGATG
Source organism: Pinus albicaulis (assembly GCA_034641835.2). Lineage (NCBI taxonomy): Eukaryota > Viridiplantae > Streptophyta > Pinopsida > Pinales > Pinaceae > Pinus > Pinus albicaulis. The sequence goes on from CM076575.1 coordinate 1,822,645,164, forward strand.
CATGTTCTACTTCATGAGTATGATCAAAGGAAAGGGATCTCTCTCGCAAAAAGGATGCATAAAGGCATGGTTCACACATTTTCTAGGTGAAATCAACATAATAGGTCCTCATATGGAATATGAAGTGGTGGACAAAGATGAAGGAACTCCGATTGGAAGTTCCTGGAAAACAATGTGTGAATAAAGATCATGAAAGATGCAACTATGGAGAAGGCAATCAACATCCAATGACTAAAAGATTTGACTATGATATCTTTGTGGGAAAGATATGAAGACCTTGACGAATTTTGGAAAAGAAGGAGACCCTTGACATTGTATATCTTGGAGATGTGTCAAATATATGTGTGTGGTGTTGATATTGCAAGCAAACACATGTCATGATGAAAGGTCATCATAAAAGGTAACTTTGATTTAATGTCCATTTTCATTTTTGAAAAACATCTAGTTGGGTTAATACAAGGGTATTGAAAGAGAGTTGTAGATGTCACCTACAACTAAGCACTCATGTGGTTGAATGAAAGATCTTAGAGGAAACATGACGTGGAAGAGTGTTAAAATTGGACAACTAGGTCCAAACTCCGAGTTGTGCTGCTCAGATGGCGATCCCAATATTTTTATTGGATTCCTCTTTCGAAGAGGTGTAAGATTGATCTAAAGATCATCTCGATCAGATGAGCAGAACATGTACTTTGAATTTATTCCACTTATGTGCTAGGTCGTCCTGGAATAAAATATAGACTTAAATGTCTTAAAGGACGTGTCACACACCCCCAAAGATTCCTATATATTGGAGAGACTTAGAGTTCATTTGACACACATTGGTGTCGAGGAATTCTCTCTCTTTGGATAGCGTTGGAGCTATGATATATATGGATTGTTCTTTGTTAGGGTTGTTCTGGGTTATGTGTGACACGCTTGGCTGAATGACCTATTGAAGACTTTGCTAGTAGAAGCATCCTGCTAATCGTCGTAACGCCACCATTCATTATCTCTGTTTTGGCTTGTCTTCTATCGATCTATTAGTATGTTCTATCTTCTTCAGTATTGTGCCCTAATCTGTAATGGCATAGAACATATGCTGAAATTAACATGGTATCAAAGCTAGGAAAAGACAAAGCCCATTCTAGTTGAGAATCTAGGGCAGTGAGATAAGGATTGTTTTCTGGTAACTGAGCTGCTAGAAGAAGGCCGAGTGAGGAGACCTCGATTTCAGGTTTGTTGGGGCTGGTTGGTGCCCTAACCATCGGCATAAAAGAAGAGCCCTAGACAGCGGCTAGTTTTAAGTGGAAAAGCCTTGTATAATCAAGCTTGAAGAGATCTATATCTGAGGCTCAAAATCTATGGCAAAGAGAGATCGATTTGGCTAAAGGCATTATTTCAATTTGTGAAAATCGAATCGTTGCAGAAAGAAATTTCTTGTGAAGCATGAAGCATGTTTTCAATTTCCTGAAAAACAAATTTCTGGAATTGGAACCTTCCGAAGGTCAAATCTCGAGAACTCTTCTTAAAGATTCTTCTCACTGTGCAAAGATCTTTAGACGTCTGGCCTCTTTAGATGTATGGCCACTAAATTCTTGAATGCATTTTACATGGCCGTAAAGCACTAAGGTCGAAGCTTGGATGCTGTCGTTACTGCAGGAGATCGAATTGCCAGCTGGAGAAGAGAATATTTATCTCTGTGAAGGCCATCGTATCATTGCTACAAGAGCTTGAAGTTGACGTGTTTAATCCAGGAATGATTGAGGCTTATTCAAAAGGCCAAATTAAACAACAACAACAACAAAAATTCTCGCAGGAACAAGACTTCCGAACGACTGTGGCCGCAAAGAAAATTTAAGGGTGACTGGGTGAGAGCTAATGCAAGACAAGACAATGGACTTGGTATCACCAAATATTGGCTGCGGTGGTGCGTATGACCAAATTGTGCGACAGTCACATTTCCGTTGGGCTCCCTCCGCACCAAACAAACGTCGAAGTCTGCGAGCCATTCATATAAGTCGTGTCGCCGACCTGAGCGAGTGGGGAAAAAGAAGCTAACAGGAACGCATGCTTCGTTTTCCAATCTCATAACAGACCACCGAACCAGATTAAATAACCCTCGATAAAAGGAAATAAACAGTCAAATCGCTATGCGCCAAGCGATCTGTGCATGGCTTATATCACAATTCATATCACCAGAGTCGCCAGTGGGGATCGAACTAGGGACTTCAGTGAATGGAAGCAGCGGCGTGACCTCCGGAGCAAAGCCAGGTGAAAAAGAAAAAAATATGCGTACCATGCGCTGAGCGGTTCCCCAGCAAATTTAATATGGCGTGGATGGGGAAATGGTCCGCGTGATTGAACGAAAATACAGCCAAAAGAAAATATATAGAAGGGATATTCTTTCATAAGATTAGATTGACAGAGAAGTGTATAATCCAGAGACTGAAAACTTACCATTGCGAGATTTTCACAGGATCTACCAGCTGATTACTCCAGTTTCCTCGCCATCATGTGCGGAGTTGCAGGGGTGATGCTTTGGTACAAGCTTGGATCCTGGTTGGCAATAATTTTCTGTGCAGTCACTTGCAAATATGAGAAATATGGAAAATGATCTAAAGCAAATTATGATGGCTATGACTTTTTACAGTTATGATTATGCAGTAACATGGAATTTCAGATTTCTCATGAATTCTATATTTAATTGTGTCCAATCAAGATTTGGATTGAAAAGTTAAAACATCATTATGATAAATGTCTAGTTGAATTTGATCACACCAACGATTCAAAGATTCTCTAGAAAGAGCAATTGGGCATAAAAGAAGTGCAAGTGCAGGTGTTGAATTTGGAGCTTGGAAAATTGTGATTGCTGACAATGACATTGGTAAAAGACCTTACAATAGCAGGTGCGGAAATTTTGATAATGGATTGAACTTTTGGGGCTTTATAAGCAACCTGAAGTTCATGTCAAAGCTCAACTTTTCCAAGAGCGGCATGAAGAGATGGAAAGATGGCGAGGGGAGTTCCACTAATCACTACAACTATGAGCAGATGGTCATACCTTCTTCTAATGGGGTCACTTTGATGAACAAAGGAACACATGTAACATATATTGATGACTTGAGGGGCAGTGCAGTGCCTCATTGAACAGTATTATGATACTGTTGTCTAGTGACAGTGGTTGTGAACCAGCATATACCTAGAATCAATCTATTGGCAGTAACCTTAAAAAGTGCCTTGTCCAGTTTTATCCTATTGGATGATTGGGGCTGGAACATTGATGAGCAGGAGTACCATTATGACTGTGTTGGATCTGCATGCACTGACATGAAGAAGGGTAAATTTCTGTGTTTGGAACATCTGTATGATTTGTTCCTAGATCTGTGCAATTTAGGAGACAAATTGCAGAATTGAGATCTGAAGACTTGAAGCCCTAGATCAGTCAACTATTGACTGTAAATCTGAAATTGAGAAACAGTGCTAGATGAGATACCAGATATAGCAGATGAAGCTCTCAAGTGCAGAATTATGAAAGAAGGAATCATGTTTGGATTCCTAGTTCTGTGAGCCACAGTAAAGAGGGCTGGTTGAGGAAACTACAGCAGACCTCCTCAGAATAACAAGACTTCTAACACAAGCTGAGGCTTGTTGGTATATTCTCCCTGTTGGACAATGACATAAATAGATATCTTCTCTCAAGAGAGAACCTGGCATTAAGAGGGAGAATATATCTGTATATGCTCCTGAACAGATACCTTTGTTGAACGAAAGAAAATCCTCATGGCTCAGGGACATATGGCTTCAGAGGGGGAAATTCCGAAGGAAAACCAAGAAGCCATATAAATAACAGGGTATCTAGCAGCCATGAGTACTATTGTACAATCTGACCTTGGATCCTTTGAGGAAGTCGTAAAGCATCAAGTCTGGAAGGATGCTATGCACGAAGAGTATGAGTCCATTATGAAGAATGATGTATGGGATGTGGTTCAAAGACCATAGGACAAAGCAGTTGTCACCTCGAAATGGCTCTACAAGATCAAGCATTGATCTGATGGAAGTGCTGAAAAGTTCAAGGCAAGATTCGTTGCCCGTGGCTTCTCTCAAAAGGAAGGCATAGAGTATGATGACATATTTGCACCTGTGGCCCGATACACCACCATTCGATCTATTATAGCCCTTGCTGCTACGCAAGGATGGAGTCTTCATCAGATGATGTGAAGACCGCATTTCTGCATGGTGCGATAAAGGAAGAGATATACGTGGAGTAACCTCTGGGGTTGGAAGTCCAGGGTCGGGACACCCATGTCTGCAGGTTGAAGAAAGCCCTCTATGGACTGAAACAAGCACCCTGAGCTTGGTACGAGAGGATAGATAGCCACCTGATGAAGCTGGGCTTCACTCGTAGTATTGCTGATCTGAACCTTCACTGCAAGGTTAATAGAAAGAAGCCTCTCACTCTGGTGTTGTATGTGGATGACCTCTTCCTGACAGGTGCTGACCCTCTCACTCATTAGTGCAAGAGGGAGCTCGCTGCTGAGTTCGAGATGAAGGACCTAGGACGAATGTCTAGGCCTAAAGGTCTAGCAGAGACCTGGCGAGATTTTCCTTTCTCAAGGAAAATACATTATGAATTTTCTGATATGATGGACTGTAAGTCCATGGAACTCAACTTTAAGAAGTTGAGTAGCAGCGTTGCTGGGCCCGTCCTACTGAGTATCGTCAACTCATAGGGACCCTGATGTTCTTAATGAACACCTATTCGGACGTATGTTGTGCAGTGAACACTTTGAGTCAACACATGGTTGATCAATACATTCACTGGATTGGTGTCAAGAAACTCTTGAGATATCTCTGAGGCACGATAGACCATGGGCTGAGATACACTGCCGGGAGTATGACACTCCATGGATATACTGATGCCGATTGGGCTGGCAGTGTGGTGGATCGCAAGAGCACATCTGGATGCTACTTCACATGTAGATCTGCTTCGGGCAGGAATCTAAAGACGGTAGCCTTGAGCACCGCTGAGGCCGAATACATTGTAACATGTATGGCCTGTTGTGAAGTCACTTGATTGCGAAAGCTCTTCTGTGAGCTGTTCGAGCATGTGCTAGATGCCATCGTTATCCTTTGTGATAACCAGAGGGCGATTCATTTGTCATAGAATCCCAGGTTTCACGATTGATCCAAGCATGTTGATGGCTGGTACCACTTTATCTGGGATATGGTACAGCGAGGCGTCGTAAGGCTCGATCATATAGGAACTGATGAGCAGGTCGCGGATATTCTCACAATGCCCTTGGGGAAGGTCATGTTCATAACCTTCCGTGAGAATCTTGGTATCGTGGAACGATCCTATTCTGAGGGTCCTGTTGGACGATGAGCTCTGGGAGCTCTTGGGGGCTTTGGGGACAGCTTCTCGGAGCTATGAGCAACCTTGTTGGTGTGCTTGGACCCCACCATTATGATTATTGAGTTGGTTTACCTCTCATTATCTATGCCCCGTATGCATCCTACCCATTGAGTTCAGGGCTCATGGGAAGTACCTCTCATTTGGCCAATGAGATGGGAAAGGCTAGAGACAAGTAGCAAAGACTGATGGACGCATCAGAATTTGTCGTACTCTCTATCTAGGATGGCACGGTCCAACCACTTGAGTTGGGATCAAGTATAGTAAGGTTTCGGACCTCCTGCTGACTTCGGGTCAGATGAACCAACTTCGGGTTGGTTGGAGACTCTTTGTGAGTCCTATAGAGGTTTCGGACCTCTGGGCTGAATCTGTCAGCCGGGTATGATGTCTTTGTGACCGACCCACCTCTGTTCTGAAATAAAGAGGCCAGCAAAGCAAGTTACGGCGGGATGACGCACGATGTTTGGATTTCACTTGTGGACAGAGTTCTCCCTAGTTGAGAGGGAGTGTTGAAATTGGACAACTAGGTCCAAACTCCGGGTTGTGCTGCTCAGATGACGATCCCAATCTTTTTATTGGATTCCTCTTTCGAAGAGGTGTAAGATTGATCTAAAGATCATCTCGATCAGATGAGCAGAACATGTACTTTGAATTTATTCCACTTATGTGCTAAGTCGGCCGGAATAAAATATAGACTTAAATGTCTTAAAGGACGTGTCACACACCCCCAAAGATTCCTATATATTGGAGAGACTTAGAGTTCATTTGACACAAATTGGTGTGGAGGAATTCTCTCTCTTTGGATAGCGTTGGAGCTATGATATATATGGACTGTTCTTTGTTAGGGTTGTTCTGGGTTATGTGTGACACGTTTGGCTGAATGACCTATTGAAGACTTTGCTGGTAGAAGCATCCTATTGATCGCCGTAACGCCACCATTCATTATCTCTGTTTTGGCTTGTCTTCTATCGATCTATTAGTATGTTCTATCTTCTTCAGTATTGTGCCCTAATCTGAAATGGCATAGAACATATGCTAAAATTAACAAAGAGGTAGTTGTATAAAGAAAAAGTCGGATGGGGACTAGAAGATCACTTTCCAACAGAAAGAAGGATGACATGACCAATGTGGCTCTTGAAGGAAAGTGATGGATGGTCGATGCCCTACAAAGATGAAGGCTCCATAATATTTATTATTGAAGATAAAATTCATGACATCGAATGGAGGAGCACTACAGGCAGCTGAATGTCCCATGATCTCCACCAATGAATAAAAAATTGTTGTTGGAAACAAGTCCCTAATTAAGATGGAGCATGGAAACAAGTTTCTAACTTGGTAGAAACTTGGAAGCAAGTCCCTAGCTAAGAGCGAGCTTGGGTACATTCCTTCATTGGAATGTGTATATCCTCCCTAGTTGAGAGGGAGAGATAGACACATCATTCTTGTCTTCACTTGGGAAGAAAAGAATGGAGGATTGGGTAAGCATCTAGCATTTGATACTCTTTCAGGATATGTAGGGCATCCACGATAAGAGTAGTCGTAGAGGACCGATATGCCTTGAGGACTGGGAATCCAAGATAAGAATAGTCTTGGAAGGACATACCCTGTGAACACCCAAGTGGGGTATGCTCCTGGAGAGATAGTGATGAAGGTGTCTATAAATCATTGGTCTCCCCAACATTGTGCTCTGATCTTGTGGAGAGATAGGGTTTTTACTCAAGGCATTGCCATGTGACAATGGTGGATGATATGATGCTATACAGATGGGTAACCAATCTGACTCTTCTTATGAGAATTCTTCAAATTGAGAATGTCCAAGTATCTTGTATGGATTATGAATATCTTCTTATGAGGGAGTGTTGAAATATGTAACTAGGTTCGGTCTTCATAATGACATATGTAATCATGATTTTATATATTTAATGAAAAGAGAAAAATAAATTTATTATTGTGATTCTTGAGGCATGGATTTCATGCTCAAGAGAATTTATTTTTATAGGTCAAGCACCCATTGAGTGCTTCTAGGTTTGTCATAAATTCATTGAGTCATTGTCATGTATTAAAGACCCATTTTGGCATCTTACATATTGTAAAAGAAAACTTATTGAGTCAAAATACCCTCCAAGACCTCGTCATGGCATAAATATCAAGTCGGCCTACATGAGAAGACACGTTAGCCTAAAGGAGAAATTTGACCTATTGAGAAGCCTATAAAAAGAAGACTTTGACCTCATTTGGACGACAAACTTGACTCACACAAGTTCGATCACAAGGAAGAAAAGAAGTGCAAAAAAGAAGAGGTCGAAGGAAGAAGAAGAAGTCGAGCTTCAGCATTGTTTTTGGGCTATTTCTCTCCACATGTGCGAAGGAATTAGGGTTCATGTTGTTGCATTAAAGCCAAGTTGCAGAGGTGAAGTTGGGTCATCAAGGAGAGCTATTTTGGAAGTCGAATTCTCTAAGAGAGAGAATCTACCCAAGCGAAAAAGAGAGGAACAGAAATACACCATTATTTCTCTCACGTGCAAGGGTTAGGGTTTCTACAAAAGAAATTGTTGGGCAGGTCAAAGTTGCAGAAAGAGTTGTTGAGTAGGTAGAAGTTGCAGGGGAAGCTGTTGGGCAGGTCGAAGTTGCAGAAGAAGTTGCTGGGTAGGTCAAACTTACAGAGGAAGTTGTTGGGCAAGTCAAAGTTGCTAAAGAAGTTGTTGGAAGTCAGATTCGCAGAAGTTTCTAAAAGCAAGGTTCGACTTGGCCTTGGAGGGTCTTGGTCAAGGGTCAAAGGTCTTGGAATTTGTCAATTGAAGGTATATAAGAAGAGAAGAATTCTAGTGGGTTTTCCTCTCAGTTGGAGAGGTTTTGGCCCTGGCTGATCACTTGGGCAGCTTCTCTCTCTCTCACACGTGTGGTAGTAGAATAAGTTTTCTTGAACAGAAATTATAGGCCGAAAATTTCAGACTTCAGACCAGCATTGACCAAGTTTGACTGTGTTTGATCCAGGAGAATCTTGCATCAGTTCAAATCGACAGTGAAGTCCAGTTCATCTTCAATTTCTCCAGTGTTCTAAATGAAAGAGGAAGTCTTCATTTTATTTATGGTGTATGTAAGGTGGCAAATTGAAAGATCATGGTAAAAGATGATTAAAACATGTTCATGGTGAAAGACCTAAGTGAAATCCTAAATGGTACCTAAGTGATGTAATGTTGAACCTACATGGTCCTAAACCATACCTAGCGCATATGTTAAAAACCTATGTTATGGTCCTAAGTCACAAACCTAAGGTGATAGTGCTAACCATATGAAGCAATGTCAAACCTATGGTGATATAACCTTTTGGACAATGTTAAACTATGTAAAAAACCCATATAGTAAACACAGTCGGAATGTTATCACTCTAACTGCACGTGAAGGTTAACCGTCTGGCGGAGGGCAGCATGTGAACGCAGTCAGTGGAGGTTAATAGCGATATATACTATAAACGCGAAGTTTGGAGTTGACCGCAACCGTCGGGAGGTAAAGCTGTCACATGCGGATGAGTCCCCGCACAGTTTCCGAAACCATCGAAGCCTGACCGCCTATGTGGCAATCAGTGGTTTGACCGCCAGGCGCTGTCACATGTCAAACAGTTCAACCTCCGCCGATAGCCAAGACCGCCAGGTCTATTTTTAATATAAAGTTTATATTTGGGTTTTTTGTATTGTGCGCTAAGTTTAAAATCAACCCACCATTTAACAACTCCTAAGTGTTACACTACCATTGCTCATGATGAAGAGGAGGGGAGTGTTTTTGGAGGCTTGCATTCAGATTCTGTAAGAGAGAGGCGCATTTTCTTTCAAGTGTAACTTGGTCATCCGGAGGCAGAATTGGGAACCAAGACAGGCGTTGGAAAGCTAGGAGAGAGAGCTTTCTGTTGACAGAGACCAAAGGTGCCCGCGAGCACGTTCAGTCTGGTGTATTTCTATGTAAAGACTTCCTTGGATCAATCCTTAATAAATCAGACGCCCATCTTGAAAGAGGACCTGGAGACGTAGTCCACCAAGGACGAACTCCGTAATCAATGTTTGTTATCTTCTATCTCTATTCTTTGCTGAAATTTCATGTTTAATTATGCTTCTTAAGTTCTGGATTAAGTCGTAAAATCAATTACTTTCCTTTAGTCTTCCATACTAAGCGATCAAGTTAACAATCAATTCACTTTTGGCAAATATTCAGTCAAAACGCAACCTGCTCTGATACCAAAATATATGATCTGAAATAAATCTGAAATAATACTGAAGTAGGACTAAATATTTGCCAACATTGAATTGATTGTTAACTTGATCGCTTAGTATGGAAGACTAAAGGAAAGCAATTGATTTCATGACTTAATCCAGAAATTAATAAGCATAATTAAACATGAAATTGCAGCAAAGAACAAAGATAGAAGACAGCAACCATTGATTACGGAGTTCGTCCCTGGTGGACTACATCTCCGGGTCTGCTTTCAAGATGGTTGTTTGTTTTATTAAGGATTGATCCAAGGAAGTCTTTACACAGAAATACACCAGACTGAACGTGCTCGCAGGCACCTCTAGTCTCTGTCAACAGAAAGCTCTCTCTCCTAGCTTTCCAACGCCCGTCTCGGTTCCCAATTCCGCCTCCGGATGACCAAGTTACACTTGAAAGAAAATCTGCCTCTCTCTTACAGAATTTGAATGCAAACCTCCAAAAACACTCCCCTCCTCTTCATCATGAGCAATGGTACTGTAACACTTAGGAGTTGTTACATGGTGGGTTGATTTTAAACTTAGCGCACATAACAAAAAACCCAAATATAAACTTTATATTAAAAATAGACCTGGTGGTCTTGGATATCGGCGGAGGTTGAACTGTTTGACATGTGACAGCTCCTAGCGGTTAAACTACTGACTGCCACATAGGCGGTCAGGCTCTGGCGGTTTCGGCAACTGTGCGGTGACTCATCCGCATATGACAGCTTTACCTCCCGACGGTTGCAGTCAACTGTAAACTACACGTTTATACTACTTTTAACCTCTGCTGACTGCGTTCACATGCTACCCTGCGCCCGACGATTAATCTTCCCATGCGGTTAGACTGATAACATTCCGACTGTGTTTAATATATGGGTCTTTTACATAGTTTAACATTGTCTGAAAGGTTATATCACCATAGGTTTGACATTGATTCATATGGTTAGCGTTATCACCTTAGGTTTGTGACTTAGGACCATAACATAGGTTTTTAACATATGCGCTAGGTATGGTTTAGGACCATGTAGATTCAACATTACACCACTTAGGTACCATTTAGGATTTCACTTAAGTCTTTCACCATGAACATGTTTTAATCATCTTTTACCATGATCTTTCAATTTTCCACCTTACATACACCATAAATAAAACAAAGACTTCCTCTTTCATCCGGAACACTGGAGAAACTGAAGATGAACTGGACTTTTTGAACTGATGCAAGATCCTCCTGGATCAGTGTTTTAAAGGTAAAAATTCTGATTTTCTGAGGCCGCATTGTTGGGCACAAAAATCAAGAAGTTCTGGGCTAGTTGCCCTGCATTCACTTCAGAGTTGACTATTGTTTGACCACAAAAAATTACAGCAAGTTTTCTCTCTCCTTTGACTGAGTTTGACTTAACTCTTTGGGGCTGAAATTGACCTCCTGATCAGGCCGAGTTTGACCAAGGAAGATCGAGCTGCTTCAAGGAATATTTGTTGTTGTTTTGACCAACTTTGACTTTCTGGTTAGGGTTGAAGTTTCACTACAGTTGACTGCAGAATTTGACTGGGCTGATTTGACTTTGATTTGGGCAAGTCAATTTGATTTTTGTACTCTCTCTCTCTGCTGAACTTTTGAATAATAATAAGAAGAATTGATCAAAGGGTTTTCCCCACATTGGGGTTTTTCCCTAGCATCCGCCAAATCCAGTGTTATCTTGTCTTGGTTTGTCTTTTGCATTTTTTTATGTTCTATTTGCATTTACTATCAATGTGATTAGTGGTTAATGTGATTGCTACTGAAAATAATTGGATATTGTTATTGGGCTACTAAAGGAACATTGAAGTAAATTGTGCTAAGCATAGAACATACCATTGTTAACTAAAATTAACAAAAGGTTAATCCAAGACTTGCTAAAATCTGGAGTTATTACAAAGAGTAGAAGCCCATATGTCACTCCAATAGTACTAGTTAAAAAAAGGATGGGTCTTTCAGACTCTGCATAGAATACCACGGATTGAACAAAATAACTATTAAAAACAAATTTTTGTAGGAATTTACAGGCTAAGTTACCTAGATCAAACACCAAAGGTCACCGCTCACAAACAAATCACAGATCAATACACCAGTATTTGACGTGGTTAAAACCTTCAAAGAGGGAAACAGTCCACGGCCTGAGCCAACACGGCCACTTCAGGCAATTTATTAATATAAAGAAAGAAACTTTACATAAGCTTCTCTCATAAACTGTCACCGTACGAATGACCCTCCATGCTCTTTAAATAGAGATCATGGACCAATCGGGTGTTAATCCACGGATCAAGTGTCGGTAATACCGAGGAGAGAATGAACCGTCGGATCACTACATATCGTGACCGTTGGATTATAGGTTACAAATGTACATAGTAAAGAAACACACTTTACCTATCTCTACGCTAGACCAAGTTATACTTTACTATTTCCTATGTGTCGGAATATCCTAACAATTTCCAATTCCATTTATAGATGAATTGTTAGATGAGCTCCACGGCGTAAAGTTTTTTTCAAAGTTAGATCTACGATCCAATTATTACCAGATTCGAGTAAGGTTGGAAGATATAGAGAAAATTACATTCAGAACTCGTGAAGGACATTATGAGTTCAAGGTAATGCCATTCAGATTAACCAATGCACCAACCACCTTCCAAGCAACAATGAATGAGCTTTATCACCCATACCTACGGAAGTTTGTACTAGTTTTCTTTGACAACATCCTTATCTACAACAAAACTTGGAAGGAGCATCTCAAGCATCTAGAAAAGGTACTTTCCATACTAGAAGAGAATCAATTTTAGGCTAAGTTGTCAAAGCACACCTTTGGTAAAAAGGAAGTTGAATACATCGGATACATCATATCCAAGGAAGATGTCAGAGTAGACCCTAGTAAGATTAAGGCAATCAAGGAATGGCCAAATCCAAAAAACATACCGAAATTACAAGGGTTTCTTGGATTAATAGGATATTACCGAAGGTTTATAAAAAACTATGCACAATTAACTGCGCCCCTAACAACCTGTTAAAAAAATTCCTTTCAATGGGATAACAAAGCAAATGAGTGTTTTGAGTCATTAAAAAAAGTGATGTCATCTACCCCAGTGCTAGCAACCCAAGACTTCTCTAAACCCTTTGTGGTAGATTGCGATGCTCTAGGATTCGAGATTGGAGCAATGTTAATGCAAGATAATCACCCCATAGCCTTCAAGAGTTGGAAGCTCAGCAAAAGAGAAAGCTTGAAGTCTACTTACCACAAGGAGATGCTTGCCATCATACATGCACTAAATAAGTGGCGTCAATATTTATTAAGAAGCAAATTCTCGATTCGTACAAATCATAACAGTCTTCAATTCTTGCTACAACAAAAGACCTTATCAACAGAACAACAAAAGTGGATGGAGAAACTTTCCGCATTTGACATGGATATTTTACATAAAAAGGGGAGGGATAATGTAGTCGATGACGCTGTCTCTCAAAAAGACGAAGATGCCACAACATACGCCGTATTGGTAGTAATTTTGGAGTGGCTGGATGAGATTCGGACTGAATATTCCAAGGATCCAGATTCTTGTTCAATAATCGAAAATATTAATCAACACCCCAACTTCGAATGGAAAAATGACATATTGTTGTATAAAGGTAGAATCTATTTAAGTCTGTCAAATCAAATTTAAAATTAAGGCTCTAAAAGAATCACACAATTCCCTTGCAGCTGGGCATGTTGGGTTCTTCAAGACATGCTACAACACAGGTCAATCGCTCTATTGGAAAGGAATGAGTAAGGAAATTTAGAAGTACATCGCCAATTGAGACATCTGTCAAAAAAACAGAAGTTAAAACATCCCAACCCCTGGGTTGCTACACCCTCTACATATTCCAAATCAGAAATGGGAGGAAATATCAATAGATTTCATCGAAGGGTCACCCATGTCCAATGGTAAGGATAATGTTGAAAAATCCAAAGAGTGGCAGTTAAACGATTTCTCTTATTATGACATTATCTTGTGATGTTTTTCATTATTATTATTTGTTCTTTCAAATTATATTTTCTTATCATCAAGACTAATGTCAAGCAACAAATAGAAGAGAACACAAGATGTAGGCACGCTGCCAGGGCAAAACCCCACTCTAGGGGAAAACCCGGTCAAAATTCTTCATTTAGTAGATTCAAACAAGATGAAATGACCAAGGCCCTTACAACCTAGACCCAAGACACCCTCCATCAAGTCAACCTTGTTTGTTCTCCAGTTCTGAGTACACAGTCCAGTAGTATGCTTCATATAGTCGTCATTTGATAACTTGGTCACATAACTAAGTTATGTTTTTGTCCAATACTGTAATATATGCTCGGGCCCAGCAATGATGATATACCACTGCTCAAAACTAAGATCTTAGTCCAAGTTTCCTCACTGTATTATACCAAGACTTCACTGTAATACTTCAGACCTCACCACTGAGGTAGCACCGAAATTCAATAGCATATAACTTCTATATTGTAATAACACAAAACTGCAATAAACTCCTGTGATGGCATCGAACTGTAATAGCATATAACTTATGTGATGGCACCTAACTGTAATCCACATCATTGTTAACTGATCTGAACTTGTTCACTGTAATTGCAGCGAAATCTTTCCTCTGAAATCATCCGAACTTGCGTCTCTAAAATTAATTCGAACTTTTTTTGATCTGTGATTAATGCGAAGTCCCCATACTTATATATATAGTTGTCTGTCCATTTAAATAGGCCGACATAAGTGTCTTTATATTAGGCAGACATGAGTTTATTTGATAATTCCTTTGAGACCGACTTTGAAGGAGACTTTGATGATGATGTTGACTTGATGTGTTGAGAATTTGGAGGGTTGGTTATTAATACAAATTCTCTTCTTGATAATTACTTGTGAGCTTACTTGATTTACTTATGTCTTATCTTCTTAGTTTATTTAGTCTTTCATCAAGTCAATTACCAAAATACAAGAGACACAAAATTAGGCTCTTCAAGCCAAGGCAAAACCTCTCCCTCTTGGAGAGGAAAACCCGTAAGGAATTCTTCTTATAGATATTCAAATGATAAGTACCATGACCAAGACTCAGACCCTTGACCTAGGAATGCCTCCAAGACCTTGTCACTGCTTCATTGTCTGCCTACAATGTTGATCCTTCTTTTCTGCACCAACTTGCACTGACCTGCACCACCACTAGAGAACTCGATCTCTAATTCTATCTTCCTTGATTTAGTCTTCGGTTGTCAAAACACTTCTTCTTGCTTCATATTCAGTTGAGATATATTGGTTTCTTTTGTGTACTGAAGATAGGAAATTTACCTTCCTTCTATTCTCACACTATTAAATTAGACTTCAGTCTTTTAACTTCGTTGCTTCTTATCACTGGGAATTATCTGCACTTCTTATTCCACTTTGATTGCAGGTGTATTCATCACTAGATTGACCGCACTACTATCTGCAGCTTCTTCACACAAATCTGCATTCACTGCTTCAAAACAATCCTTAAAACTGAGCCGCACCTTATAGTTGACCACTGCCTTTTAACTCGCACTTATTTCAGACTTTGTCACGCTGTAGTATCTCAGATATATCGGCACTGAACCCTGTCCTTTACCCGCACTTATATCCTTCCTGAAGCCCACACTAATCACAGATGTATCCGCAATTTTTGTGTGAACAAATGAGCCGCAGCTCCAGCACTATATATAGTGGTATCATCTTTGT
This sequence comes from Pinus albicaulis, assembly GCA_034641835.2. NCBI lineage: Eukaryota > Viridiplantae > Streptophyta > Pinopsida > Pinales > Pinaceae > Pinus > Pinus albicaulis. Next base: position 1,822,660,542 of record CM076575.1, read on the forward strand.
TTTAGGCCGACCATACAACCAGTATGTAGACCGACTTTAATCCCTGATTATAGGCCGACTAGATCACAGCATATGGGAGCTTATCTTCCAGCGTTGAGTGAGGGTTGTTTTAAGCCATTCCTTCATTGTTTTATGACAAGGTCTTGGAGCATTCATTTTAGACTAGCACTTCATATACATGACACTTAATTATACTTATAACTAGAAGACAAACCCTAATAGACATCAAGAAGAAGTCTATTGACCTATAATAAAAATTTCGCTCATGAAACCCATGAAGCAAGTACAGCAAAAATACATTTTGTTATCTTTGTCTTCTTTACATAAATACATAATTACATAGTCAATATGAAGACCGATCCTAGTTACACTTTCCAACATGATGGATGTTGAAAAGTGTAACTAAGTTCAGTCTTCATAATGACTAGTAATTATGAATTTATGTAATGAAGAAGACAGATAATAAAATGTATTTTTGTAAAACTTGCTTCATGGGTTTCATGAGCAAGGAGTTTTTATTATAGGTCAAAGACTTATTCTTGATGTCTTTAGGGATTTGTCATCTTGTCATAAATGTATGTTCTAGAGTCATGTACATGAAGTAGAGTTACACTTGTAAAGGTCAATGTGTTGATAAAAATGTATGCTCCAAACCCTTTTCATTCTCCCCCAAGAAGTCGGCTTAAATAGTGTTGGATATCCTCCTTGTTAAGTCAGCCTAACATTCATGTCGGCTCACAGAAATAGTCACATCCGTTCACAAGTCAGGTTGGCTAATAAACAGTCGCAAACAGCTATAAATACCCAAGTAAACTGTGCATAACAGATAGACAGAACAGTTCGGATACCTCTGAAATTCTCAGGCTTGATTACAGGAAGACAAGTTCGGATAAGCTCTGGAGTTCAAGGTGAATTAAGGGTATAGTTGGTACGTTGAAAAGGAGACAGAACAGCGAAGGGAAGGAGGTATAAGTTGCCTCTGTTTTGGGTTCAATCTGCCACGTCATATTCCAAGATTACAGTGCAAAGAAGAGTATGTTTCTGGGTGCGTACAAAGGAGTCAATACAGCAAAGAAGGATCACAAGATAACAAAGTGATAGGCTCTCTCTATTGTGGAGTATACATCTACCTCGCATATCTGTAGTAACTTCAGGAAGGCTGAAGTAACAGGATTGTAATCAAGTTCGTAGACCGATGCGTAGAAGAAAGACAAGCCAGCAAGGATAATCACAGATTGAGCATGCGATTTCGGTCTTGAGATCAAGGGTATAGGAGGCCAAGGCTAGAAGAAAAGAATTCACTAGGAACCAAGTTTCCTAGGGCCCCTATATGAGCCCCTTGCATCATTAAGGAACCCATGATTGTCCCAACTCCTGGTGGGCGATGAACTACCCAACCTTAAGGAGGTATTTACTACTATATCATTCACATCATGCTCTCATTCCCTGGGGCAACCCCGAGCAGTTATAAAAAGAAAAGTCAATAAAAGGCAAAAGGCATATGAAGAATGGTGGAAAAAAAAAAGGTCGTGGCAACTCATGTACCATGATTGCTCCCTTCTACATCTATACACCCATGTGTGGGCTTCCCTCATTATAGCTACCCTAGTACCATGGCATGTCACTTGGAGCCTTCCCCTGCTACCCCACTTCGTTCCACCATTATTTCAGATGACACCTACTATTTGACAGATGTACCATGGACCTGGCACTCCCTTAGAGGTTGAAACCACCTAATAGGGTCCTTGATTAACCTCCTTCTTGAACCCAGGGACACATGTACATTCTAAAGCCCATTACGGAAGGGCATGCCACTATGAAGTGCCCACTTGGTTCAATGATTTGTAAGCTCATTTGCTCACTTGCACTAATGAATTATTGTACTAGAAGGCGAAGAGACGCATTGGATCTTATACAAGATTGCAGATGGGTCTTCATCTTGGGGTTTGGTCTCCCTGTACGAGATCCAAGCCCTCTAGAGGGTTTTAATGGCACTTATAGGGTGAGCGTTAAGAGCCATGGGCCTCCACTATAGCAGAGAGCAGATAGCCACGTCATGGGATCCTCAGCACCGCTTATTACTTGCTCGTGTCCCACTTGTTCGATGATGATAATGCACCTAGACCACCTTGCTCGGCTACACACTTGGGAGTTGATCCAGGGCCCAGATGGGGTTTCGTCTCACCTAGGGAGACAAGGGAGGGCTTGCATCATTGTTCCAGCCCTTACGGATGGAGCACAGGCTTGTTTGATTCAGTTGGAGACCCAAGAGGATATTCTGTGTGCCCCCATAGCCACTTGGGAGCACCACAAGTCATTTGCTTGGAGATCAAGGGGCCACCTCCTTCATCAGTGTTATTGGAGCCCTCCTATTCATCATGGAACATGAGGGATTTCATTTGGCCTTCCAATGGCCCTTCTAGCTAATTTTCTATCATTTCGGCCCTCTTGAGAGACTAATTATTCATGTTATGGAGCTATTTGGTGGGTCTGTCACCAAAAGTGTTGTTATTTTGCACATTATTTTATTATAGGGGCATCATTGCGATAAATTAGGCTATTCGAACCCCTTAAAGGATTTGTGACGTCTGCCAACACAACAAAGGGGAAAGAGTGAAGACTCCAGGTATCTTACAACCCTTGTCGCTACCTGCTTCTATATGGATGGATGTCTCCAGGGACTTCATTACAAGTCTCTCTAAATCAAGCAACAAGTCAGTCATCATGGTGGTAGTGGATTGACTTTCCAAATACACCCATTTTTTTTCCTTACCGCATCCGTTCACTCCAACTTTGTTGGCTCAAGTCTTCATGGATCTTCAAACTGCATGGCATGCCTACTTCTATCGTGCCTGATCACGATCCCACCTTCACTAGCAAATTTTGGCAGGAGTTGTTCAAGCTACATGGCTCACAACTCCAAATGAGTTCAGCATATTGCCCCCAAACGGATGGTCAAACAGAAGCAGTAAACAAATGTTTGGAGACCTACTTGCAGTTGGACACCTAATCCGCCAAGGGTTAAGGTGTGGGAGTTGAACACTCAAGGGGAGTCCAAGAGACGTTGGAATATGACTCCAACAGTCACCCCAATGTATTATAAATGTACATCTATGGTTAATAGAAATGATATGAACTGTTTTATCATTCATATTTTGTCTCGACTCTCTGCCATGCTTGTGTCTAACATGATATCAGAGCCAGGTTAATTTTGGCCCTGCTCAAGCATGAGCCACTTGTTATTTTGTGGCCATTATAGACCTGCGCTAATTATTCACTCTGAATCTTCTGCATGGTTGCCTGTCCCACTGTATCTCCTCTGTCAATTCAGTGCCTAAAACAACTCTCTATTAGCTGTCAGCGATTCTAGGTTTTCTGACTCCCTCTCTCCAATCACCAGTCCATACCATAGTGCTCCTCCATACCATAACGCTTCCACACCTGACAGCAAATTCTTCTCCCATCCACCGCTTTATAACGCTGCTTGGACTGCTGCGAGGGGATCGTAACACGGAGGCAACGGAAGACTGTAGTTGGAGGAGCAGTCTGGGTTACAGTCCTCCTCTACGAGAATGTTGAAGTGCCTCTGCGAATATCATCTCACTGTGCAAATTGGGAGCCATGCGAGTTGAATTTGCAATTTGCATTTAAAGAAGGTTAAAAAGAAGGATGTTTAATTGGACTTGTAAGTAACCTGAAAAGATAATGTATGGAGACAGAATTGACAGCAGCCATTGAAATGGAGGTTTTATGCCTTCAATGTACCACAAAATTTGGCGATTCAAAGTGCAGGAATCTTGTCCCTGGATGTTTACAGTCAAAACGAATGTATTAAAAGTTTGTGGAAAGGTTACTTTGTTATTCGAGAGGGGGCAGCTCAGCGCCTGGATATAACCATGACTGTCGATCAGAACATCTGTGCATGCGTGCAGAGTCCGATGGAAATTCTAGAGCATCAGTCTCTGCGAATTTTGAAGACGTGAATTATATGCTCTGTGTGTTATTTATAAACTAAGGAGCGTAGTTGTATTGTCTCATGTGTATTACCTGTTCGTTAGTCAAATAAATAAATAAATATGTTGAATGGTGAATGCGTTGAATAATTCAAGCAATGAATGCAGCGGCGTGGAGTTTCAGTTAGTTTAAATATGCTGAGTTTGCATTTTGTGAGTCTGCTACTACTGAAGGTGAAGTCAACACATTGGATCGTGCAACTCAGAAATTACAATAGTCGTCGACCAGAAGGAAAATTGCGTGCGACAGCATTGGCAATGTTGCTTAGTACATTTATTTTCTAATAATTGAGCTTGATACTTAGTTAAACTTAAATACCTGATATACTGGCTTTTATGCTTTGGGTGCATATACCTACAATTTTCCCTCTTTCCGAGACATAATCCTTGCTTGCAATCTGTGCAAGCATAAGATTTGTTTTAGATTTTGGTGTAACAGTTGCTGAATTAGGGAGGATTAAGGGACTATTTATCTGGTTATAATAAATTTGGACACAGTTTCAGGCGTTCAGAAATTTTTTCAGAAGGTGAGAAGTCTCCAGCGAAGAAAGCAACAGCAAAGGAAGCAATGTAACAACAGTTTCATAATTACAACCATGGTTAGGTGGTACCAGTGCCCACTGCACACAGAGTTGTGTCTTTAACCTCCGAAGGTATTTTCTGCATTTTATTTCACCTGATGTCTTGAAGATTTGAGAAAAAAAAGGCTTTGGTGAGTTGCATTTGATATTGAGAGAGATTGCTTAGGTGTAGGGCACTAATTTTGGACAAGTTGTGTTTAACATATCAGTCTTTGTGGCCAAGCAATTTTGCTTAGCCAAGAAGACAGAGCGAATATCCAAATATCAATGATCTTGAAAATAATGCTTGAATTCTATGCTCAAGAAAAATGAATTAACTAGTGTTGCCTCCAAACATAAGTAAGATCATTGGAAGATTATTTCTTTGCTCAGCAAAATCAATAGCATATGAGTTGAGACCTCAAGTCGGTATTTATCTTCCTCATTATTTTGTGATTCGTGGAGTGTTGAAGCATGGGGTTACCCAAGAAAATTTTGAAGTTTAAATGGCTCAGATTGACCCTCTATTAGAGTTATTAAGAACTCTAATCATGTCTACTGGTGAAAGCACAATTGAAGTCAGCAAAGACACTCTCACACATATTTAAATCTCTCTGCAACATGCACAAGAAAAGATTGACTTTTTGCAGCTTGAGTCACAGCTACAACGAGATGAACTTCAGCACAATAGTTTTCATTCTAAATTGTTTTATGTCCAGCAACAAGAACATGAAGTTGAGGTTGATTCAGATATAGTGCCCAATGAAGGAGCAGATTTGCATGAAGATACTGAAGTTCAGTCTGCACTTCCCAAGCCCATCATCAGACCTTGGAAAGAGCTTGTCACTAACAAGCACAGAACTGGTCTTGGATATGACAAGGATGTGTCCTTTCATATTCCAGACTACTCCAAGCCCATCAAATTTCAGAGTGTCGGATTTCTTCATGATAGCTCACCTTCAACTATTCCAGATTTTGCTCCTCTTTCACAGCAGCCACAACATATTGTTATATGCCAAAATTGTGACCGAGTTGGCCATGTGAAATATCATTGTCTTGATCTTAACCCGTGCAAGCATTGTGGTCAGCACACTCATTCTTCAAACAGATGTTTCAGAAACAAGCCTTCTACAAGAACAAAGATTCATCTTGGATGGATCGCTTCTTGGAAATGGGCATCAACAACCAAGAAGATGTTTTAGTCATAGGTCAGAATCTCTTCTATAATATTAAAAGACCTTGCAGTCGAGTTTTCTCCATCATCGCACCCTGTATCTGACAGGAGGGAAATGATGGTCATCTACAAGCTTTAAAGCCACATCAAGCGAGCCTGAGCCACAACTTGCCATACCAGATTTAGAGTTGTAGCTAGAGACACAAAAGTTCAAGTGAGCCTGAGCCAAAACCTACCATACTAGATTCTGAGTTGTAGCCAGAGAAATTGAAGTTCAAGTGAGTCTGAGCCACAACCTGCCATACCAGATTCAGAGTTGTAGCCAAAGACAAAGATGCCCATGAGCATGTCTTTGGTTGGTGATCAACCTTAAACCATCTATGTGAGGTCGAGCTTCTCCCTCTTCAAAGGATTGGGGACACTTCCTCTAGCAGAAAACTTCAGCTTCTTGCCAGTTTTGGAAGAGTTCCAGGAATTGCATCAAGCATTCCAGAGTTGGTGGTCATCCTTAAACCACCGCAGATTGAGACCTCCCTTTTCAGGCTGAGGTTCTCCCTTTTTATATAGGTTGCAGACCTCCCTTTTCCAGGTTGAAGGTCTCCCTCTTCAAAGCATTAGGAGCACTTCCTCTAGCAGAAGACCTCAACTTCTTGCCAGATTTGGAAGAGTTCCAGGAACTGCACTAAGCGTTCCAGCGTTGGTGTGCATCCTTAAACCACCTCCTTGTACCTACATCTCAGAGAGCACATTCAGCCTAGTGCTGCCATTTTGTGTTACAGCTCTCTTCTTGGACTCATACATACCCCTTTGGATTAAGGGGGAGAATGTTGGACACCTAATCCGCCAAGGGTTAAGGTGTGAGAGTTTAACAGTCAAGGGGAGTCCAAGAGAAGTTGGAATATGAATCCAATAGTCACCCCAATGTATTATAAATGTACATCTATGGTTAATAGAAATGATATGAACTGTTTTATCATTCATATTTTGTCTCTGCCATGCTTGTGTCTAACACCTGCGGTGCTTGGCTTCAGACAGACAATATCATTGGGTGTCGTGGTTATCTTAAGTTGAATGGTGGTATAATACTAATTATCATGAAGCAACCAAGATGACACTGTATGGAAAACTCCCACATTCGCCAACTTCTTATCTTCCAGGATGTTCCAAAGTGCAGGGAGTTGATAAGCTGCTTCCGAGTCGCCACTCTCTCTCCTCTGAAGGATAATCTCCATCAAGCACAAAATTGAATGAAGCAACAGGCTGACCAACATCGCTCAAAAAGGTCTTTTCAAGTGGGTGACCTAGCATTTCTTTGACTCCAACCCTATAAGTAGACATCTCTCAAAGTAAAGGGCTTACAAAAGTTAGCTCCAAAATTTTATGGGCCTTATTAGGTGGTTCAAAGTATTGGCTCCATCGCCTACAAACTAGCCCTGTCGGCCACTTCCAAAATCCACCCCATCTTTCATGTCTTGTCTCAAGAAATTAGTGGGGCACAATTGCAAGGTTCATACCATATTGCCTTATGTTAATTTTGGGCAACTAGGTCCAAACTCCATGTTGCATTGCTCATATGATGATGATGATATTTTTGTTGGATTCCTCTTTCGAAGAGGTGCAAGACTGTTCTAAAGATCATCTTGTTTGGATGAGCAGAACTTATATTTTGATTTCATTTTCCACACGTGCAAATTATCAAGGTCGGCCTGATTTGTAATGTAGGCTCACAAGCCCCAAAAGATGTGTCACACACCCTCATTGATGGATATAAAATTATAAATTGCAGAGAGATGATGCTCATTTCATCATCATATCATCACACACATTCCTCTTCATCTGATTGGTTCGTACAGCCTTTGGAGGCTTCTCTCTCTCTCCCATGTGTGAACCTGAAGCTAGAAAATTTCGCACTGTTTTTAGGGCGTTCTAGACAGCATTGACCAGCGTTGACTTTGGGTCAACCCTTGAGCTTTGATTGCGATTTGAGGACAGAAATTTCGATTTTTGGAGGCCATACTGGAGGGCACAAAAATCGAGGTTGAACATTGACTTTGACCGAAGCCCCTTTGACCACAGTGTTGACCTACGTTGACTGGTTTCTATTGACTTGCGTTAACTGTTTGAGAGTTGTCTTTGAGGTGTGTGTGACTCCTGGAGGAAGGCTAATCTTGTATGTTGGAAGAGTTGGTTTGGCCAGCCTAAGTCTTTGCTGGCTAGGGCATCCTGTTGACTGTTGTAACAAACATTTCCCTCTATATTTGTTGGACAAGGAGAATTACAAATTCTGATATATTATTTGGCTTGTCTTCTATTGATCTATTATTATGTTCTATCAGCATTTTACTTTCATGTTTACGTGATTGCTAAATTGAATTGGGCCTATAAAAAAGATTGAAGTAAAGTTGCATTAAGCATAGAACATACCATGGTTATCTAAAATTAACACCTTAATTGGACGAGGAAGGTTCTATTTGGCTCCAACCGGAACAGGTCCTGGATTCAAGGGAACAACGTCTTCACAACCGCACTATAAAGGAAGACCTCATCCAGTAAAAAGACACCTTACCAGAAGATGCGACATGGGAACCAACAACTATTCTCTAGAAATTTCCACAGCTCCAACCTTGAGGACAAGTTTGTTTTTTAAGGGGGAGGGCATGTTAGGGTTTTACCTTAACCCCTTTATTAATGTAATAAGCCCAAGAGGCCCCGTAAGAATCATGATTAATTAGTTTAATAAATAAAGCCCGTAAGCATCATAAGTGGTTGACTCACATTATAAAAAAGGGACCACAATTAGTTATAACAGGCCATAGCTAATAAATAAAGTGGTTAACCCGCATTATGCAAGGGACCACGAGTAGTTAGGGTTTTGGGTCTCATGAAACCAAAGTTTTAAAAATCGGCCGGACTGGCTCGAAATCGACCGAGTCAACCGAGCCAGACCCCCGGTCGGACTGACTCGGTGGAAAAACCGATCCGAAGGCCGGTTTGTGATCGAGCCAGCCGAGTCATACACCGAATCGGCCAAGCTGACTGAGCCAACCGAGTCGTACACCGAGCCGACCGAGCCATTGTCCTGAATTGCAAAGATTTGCTGCAATCCACATTTTGAGTCAAACTTGCAGTGCTTCTGGGTGTGAGCACAATTGGTCCATCTTTGAGAGGATTCACACAAAGAAGAGAAACCGTTTGGAGCCAATGCAGATCCACTAGTAGCAGGCCCAGTCCCAACTCCAAGTCCTCTAGTTGCAGCCGCAGGGACTTCCTCTAATCAGCCACGACAGAGGCGCATAACTCGTATATCTCAGGCTCAACGTGTTACAATTCTAGTTGAGGATGTTGATTCAAAGGAGGAGGAGCGAGCAGTTTCCCCCTCTGGTTCAGAGTTTGAGGCAGAGGATATTGTCTTGTCAAATGTCTAGCAGTAGTGACTATTCATGTTTTATTGCAGAGGCCATTTAGAACCTCCTTGGTTATATTTTTTGTTTTGATCTCTATATCATCATCATGTATTGGATAGTGCACTGTGTTGATCATAATCCGTTTCCCATAAAATTCCACAAGAAATCTGGCTCAGAGCTCTCAAATTCCCCCTTGCAGTCTTGGAAAACCATCCTCAAATCTACCGTTACCGTTTCCCGCCTCCAAAATACATTATCAAAGGCTGGAAATTCATATTTGAAAATATTCGAGGCATAGCTCCTTCAGCCCTAGCCCCTCTGTTCTTTTCTCCACGAGACCAAAGGCCCGAACCAAGTGCTAACTCTATACGCACTTATCAAAGGGATATCGGGAGTATTTCGAGCCGTAGATCTGTATGAGATTGGACGGCATTTATTCGTCTCCACTGCGCCCGCAGACCTCCCAACAGCCGTCCGATTAGACCACGAGATCAACGGTTCGCGATGTGCCTGTCCTGGTGGTCCCCGCGCCCAAAACACTGTTCAAAACCAGCGGTTTATATCGCACCGCCTTTCGACGATAGGCGGTAATTCCCCTTGGCCAACGATTCCACTCACCGCCCGCCGCGTGTCTCCACGTACGGCCCCAAAACCGCTCTCCATCGCACATTATCGTTCGGTCAAAGTCATGCAGCGATATTCGTCACAGCCGTCCGATCTGGAGGTCATCATCCAACGGTTATCGCGCTCCGAAGCTGCACGAGATTTAGTCCAAGTGTACAGTGCTCCTAGCCCACGGTCCATCGCCTCCGACGCTCTTTCGACCGTCGATCTCCTCCCGAGATCGGACGGTTAAGATCTGCTCACCCCGCTTTTGACCAGCTCCCAAAGTCAGTCCTCCACGTCATCCATTCCTCGTTGCTTTGATATCGTGCCACCTGTCCTCCAGTTTTCCTCCACGTGCTCTCCGCCACCCCAGATCTATTCTTTGCTCATTTCTTCGTTCCTTACGTATTTTCACGTTCATTTCCACATTCCATTAGTTTGCTCTATGGTCATCCCACACTGTTGTGTTGCATTTTCTTCGTCACCACCCTGCGCCGCTTCACCATTTCGCTAGTCTGTACGACCGCTTCCATTAACCCAGCCACATCTTCCATCCTCATATGCTTGGATTTCTTAACATGTTCTCGGGTTTTGCAGGTCTATAGCGACGAAGATTTATCATAAGTTCCAGCCTCCATTACAAAAGCCGAGTATGCTCCAAAGGACCATTTATTAGAGGCAGAGTCATGGAAAAAGGATTTGGGTAGCTGTTACGACACGGCTTTCATTAAAGAAGCAGGGGTAAAATCTGTCAAACCTCCTAGAGTCATTCAAAGCACAAATTGCGGCAGATGGAAACATTAATGTTGCGGCAAAGAGTATCAGTCAAATGATAGATGAATTCAGCGTTCAGCATTGAAGATTTTAAATCTTAATTCAAGATTTAGAAGGCAGAGGGTACAATGCACAAGAAACAATACCCTCCAGGTTTTATTTCAGCCGAGTTTTCTTTCCGGAAAGGACAGAATGTTTATATGGTTTTATCTCAATACCGTGTTCCTGAGGAGGCTTTCACCCAGTGCATTTATTTCAGAGAGCAGGCTACAGAGTACCTACAGCACCACCTAGTCATTCTGCAGTATGGGCTCGAGTGTTTCTGCCATTTTGCTTTAATTATATAAATTAAATGTTCTTCACCTACCTTTTTGGACTAGGTTTTGTTTTCTCCTATAAAAACCATGAAGAAACGCATTGTAGGGGTTCCAAATTTTTTATCAAAAAATTATGCAGTGAAAGGCTTTTTGCATACAATTTGTAAAATTCTTGTATGAAGGCTCAGAGCCCATAGGGTCTCAGTGAGGAGGAGTTCTATCTGTCAAGAGGATTCTGGTCTTTGGTATTTCACAATCTGTAATCTTCTTTATTGTGTTATATTAATAGAACATTTCATTTCATCCATCTTCTTGTATCATGTTTTGGAATGCGAGTGGCTCACTGGTTTCTGGTAAGGATTCATCCTAGTTGATGCCCATACTCGGATCAGTCAAGCGCTTTAAATATGGGTCATGCATGATATTCTGTTTCATTATTCAGCTAACCACACTTCTGCTATATTAATTGCTTTGGGAGGGTGCTTTTAAAATGCTATTATCATGTATGGATTCTTAGATTGGTAAGCCCATGCATGGTGGTATTGTATATCTGGGTATCAGCCCAATGTTAACTAATATCTTCTCAATATTTCTTTCACTACATCCACCTTCTGATAATTTATGTCTGTGAAGTATTTTTGAATCGGCCCGCTTTGCAGTAAACTGTCTCTGAATTGTCTGCTGTCTTTGTATTAGAATTTTACATCTTGCCTCTGCAGTATTTCTTTTCCTGTATCAGTTTCTGAGAGTTTGGTCCCATTCTAGTTTATATTTTGTTTACAGGAGATAGCATGAGAGCTAAAGTTGACAACTTCATACATATATTATACACTCCTTGCTATGCTAAGATGTCCTAGGCACTGGTCTATCACAACTCTAGGCTGTCTCTAGGAGCTACAACACACTGGGTGCAATTTTGATATAATGGATATATTCATGCTTTTTGTTTGGAAACATGAATGAAAATCTTTAAAATTATGTTTTTTTTTTTTTTAAATTAATATTTAATGTATTTTTTACAAAGACTGAGTCATTGAAACCGAACCGGCCGAGTCGATACCGAGTCGGAGTCAGAGTTGGAGCCAACCCTCGACCGTTTCGGAACCCGAGTCCGATTTTTAAAACACTGCATGAAACTATATATTGTCGAAGATAATAAGGGAAGTCTTGTCTTGTGTTGTGTAATTGAGCTCTCCTCTACTACAGGTTGCCCCCTTGCAAAGGCAAGTGAACAGTGTTGTTGGATATCTTAATAGAATATTTCCATTTTTATCATCTCATTGTGTTGTTTTTTATGGTATCTCTAGCATATTTCACACTTTTGATATTTTCTATAGGTCAAGCATACTACAGGGTGCACCTATGTCTTTCTGCATGGATATGAGTCTATCAAATCTTTACATGGCCTTGGCTTTGGTGTTGTATCCCTCAGATGTTTCTCAGATATAGCAATCTCACAGTCAATGACATTTTCACACTTCTCAATGCAATTCATGTTTTCCAAGGCAAAGTGGTCCCAGAAGTAAAATATTCAACAAGGTCCCAAATTATAGCTTAGCGAGAGTACGACATGCCACGAGAAATTTTTCCATTTGGTGAAGGCATTCTCAAGATATGGTTGGTCAAAGTTGGTCAAGTAATGGTGTTACATGTCTTCTAGGGGCACCATTGGGCAAATTTTCACATGCATTACGTCAAAAGTGGTCTACTTGTCGAGAGGAACAAAACCCATTTCTCAAAAAAAAATTATTCTCAAGGGCATTAGAGACTATCCACTTGGGCATACGAATGTGGCAGGGCAGTTTTTGCACGTGGAATAACGGGGGCAGATTTTGTCAGAATTTGACATATAATATGCAAAATTCGTCTATAGAACGAGAGGAACAAAACCGATGTCTTGGTTTTTACAAATTCACAAGGACGTTATAGATCTTGAGGTGGTCGAAAATGCACTCATTAATCCATGGAAAAGTCAAGTCAATTGAAAAATAGTCATTGGAAAGGTCAATATATTTGTTGGAGGTTACTATTTCCAAGAAAATTAAGATAAGGATAAGAAAAGTAGCTATTAAAAGTCAAGTAATTACTCTTCAACTGATGGAGTGAATTCCCAAGGATGATCACTCTCTTTCCGAAGATAAATCAACATTATTCTTCATGGTTTTGACTTTCGGGCATTTTCCTTGTGGAACGTTGGATTACTTTGGTGGTGATGAGGCAATGACAAGTCAAATATTATTATTTTAATGGAGGAAAACTAGTCATTAGCAATGAAAGTTATAAATTGCTAGTTCCTCCTCCTATTAGAGTTGTTGACTATAAGATCATTTATGCTACGCGATAAAGAAACCAATTGGCAAAATACTCTCTTATGTGTATTGGATTGATTTTTCTATGCTCTCTTTTCTTAGTTTTAGCCTTTAATTTGTGCTTAATAGACTAACTTGCAGGTATAAAATTAATCAACACAAAATTGTTGCAAGGATCCATTGAGTGACATTGTCACGTGGGGAGCTTCTCTCGCCCTCAGCTCTCACCAAGAAGACACATTTTCAAGTATTGGACAATCCCTTTCAAGGGGAATCTTCAACCGAATTTCTGGGATATTGGTGACAATTATTTTTGTTACTAGAAGTAATTAGAGCATCTCGAAGGAGTAGATCCTCCTAGTGGAATTCAATTTTTCTTGCAGGTTATTCTACACTAGTGTGAGTGGGATAGTTTCACCCCAACTCTTCACTCATTACTAGTTCTTAAGGTGGAGCTGACTTAAGGAAGATTGTGATCAAAATCTGGTGGATTGATAAGATTTAGAGCAAAGGTAAAGTCTCATATCTTAGCCATTTTATAAATAAAATTCTCAAAAAACACTTTTTTTCGTGTTCAACATTTTATTTTCAGTTTTACTTTACTAGCTTGTTATAATTTGCATATCTTTTACCTAGTAAAGCCTTGGAGAAAAGGTGCAGAAATTTAGTTTTTAACCAAGGGATGGGTATATTTGGTTTCCTTGAGTTATTTTGCATATTTTACATTGCTACACCTAGTTTTATGTGTGCAAATTTACAACTACAGTTTGTTGTTCTGAATTTCCATATTGTAGATTTCACCCAAAGAGGCATTCTACAAGGCTCAATACACCAAGTAAGTCTTTATCTGTGCCTTGTTTTAGCTCAGATTACTCTATATTGTTTATTTCTTGCATCTGAAGCTAAATTTCAAGTTTTTTCAATCCTAAAATTCATTATCAATAGCTGAAATAATTTTCTAAGTTATTTACCCAAGGGGTTTTGACCCCAAGACCTCCAAAAGAGAATTTCCAACTAGCTAGAAATTTATATTAGAGCTGGTCCAAGGCTTAAAGTTGGCCTTAACGGGCCAAACTTTAGTCTTTCAACTTTCCCACCATTAGATTTGACATTCGGAAGTATTTTGATACTTTTGGTTGACTTTTCAAGGGTCTTGCTTGTTGATTTATGCATTTTTTGCAGAAATATAGACCTATCAAAACAGGGCAGTGAGCAACTTTACATAGAAACCCTCCTAACCAACCATTAAAACTCATAAATTGTTTCAGTTTGGGTTAGGATATTTTAACTAAACCAAAATCCATTACTGATATGCTATATCTAACGAATGTTTTGAGTCTTAGCTTGCTGTTAGAAATTTTATTTGCAAATTTATAGACCTGTTAAAATAGGACAGCAAACATTTTTGTTCAGGAGCTTGTCTAACCAGGTATCCATTTATAGAATAGACACCTTTTTCTGGTTGGCATATTTTTAGTACACTAATTTTTATTATTTACTTGCTAAATTCTATTGAGTTTTGGTGCACATGAGTGTTGGTTTAGCTAATCTTGTGTTACAGATTTATATATTAAGCTAGCGGGACAGAAAACACAAAATTCTTCCCTTCAGCCATCAGAGTCTCAGACCCATTATAAGGCACTGGTCTTACAGTGGTTAGTTGAAATTGTACTACAAGAAGCCTCCTTTGGCCTTGTAGTAGGAGTTGAGACCTGAAGAGAGAGGACTAAGGCTGAGGTGCTAAGTTGCACGAAACGGGGAAACGGAAATGAGTTTCTGAAATGGGAAATGATACAAAACACGACCTCCCCAAATTTTGGAAACGGGGAAACACGATATATATATATATTCGAATTTAGGACATTTAAGAAATGTTATGTGAAATCATAAAACATACATGATAAATTATAATTTATTACATTCAAAGCATAAACTATTACAAGTTACAACACATTTACTCATAAATGATAACAGACACGAAATGAAAATAGCAATATCGGAATATCCAAAACCAACGTTTATTATATATCAAAATCTCAACATCAACCTTTATCATATATATGAGGCTGCAATTACAATAAAGTCAAAAGACTAATACTCATTATCAAAATCCACATCAAATATAGCAGCAGAAGCATGCTCAGCAGTGGATTGTGCAGCTGAAGAAGATGTTTGGCCAATTCCACTTCTATGATCCTGGTCCTCAATATTCAAGGCAGCAAGAGAGAGATCCAAATCAAGATTTTATGGATCCACATCCCATTCTTTAGAAGGACCATTGCCATATTTTGAACCCTACGAGATGCAAGGCGAAGGTTGGAGGGCACATAAACAAGATCCTCTGCCTTCTCTGAGCCCAACCTGTTGCGCTTCATAGAATGAATAATACCAAAGGTGCTCCAATTCATTTTTGCTGATGAAGAGCTTGCCACTTGTGAAAGGAGGCGAATGACAAGGTTTTGCAAATGTACACTATTTGCTCCATGACAAATCCACCACCTAACTGGATTCATGGTGCTTCTCTCCTCCAAAGATGATATATCTGAATAATCATCTATTCCTGCAACAAAATTGGCAAATTCTTCCTTCACCTCCATGTGTAGATGAGTTGGAAAAATTCTCATAAGGGATATTTTCACCCCATTAGCTACCTCTCTATCCTTATGGGGTGCCTTCCTCTTCCCATTGCTTTGAGCAATAAGCTCCTCATCATAAAATTTTGGGTTCAAGGCATGTGCTAAAGTGTGCAATGGAGTGTTGAAATTGTTCCACCTATCAACATTGATTTTCTTGATTAATTCAACAAAATGAGCATCTACAAACAAAAGCTGTGGAAACTCTTGTGAAATGATTTCCATAGTTTTCTCAACCATGGAATCCATACCATAATATACCTCTCCTAAGAAAGGTTGGTTAGTGTCAGCATTCTGAAGAAGCTCAAATGCAGGGGTTGTGAGCATTAGCAAGAAATCTATCTTGCTCCACCAATCCTCATCAAGGCACAATCTACGCACTGTATATCCCCGCTCTTAATCTACCTGTCTCCACTCAACCCAAAGTTGACTCACCACCATAGACACTAATGCTTCCTTAACCTCAACAAGGCGGTGCAACATTATGAAGTTTGAGGCATATCTCGTCTCAGCAACTTTTAACAAGTCCAATTTGGAGTCCTCTCGAAATATTGCTTGAGATTGGTGGTGGTTGGTGATGAATTTAACAATCTCCCTTGCTTCCCCTATGAGTTCCTTTATCCATGGGACTTTAATGTCAAACTCCTCTAAGATCAGATTCAGATTATGGGCAATGCAGGGTGTCCAAAAGATGTGGTCATACCTCCCCTCAATAATCAAACCTGCAGCTTTGCATACTGGTGCATTATCCGTGATAACTTGCACCACCCTGTTAGGACCTACTTGTTCAATAGATTTGATGATAACATGAGCAATGAATTGTGCATCTTTTACCTCTCTCTAGTAGTCTTCCGCCTTTAAAAATATTGCTCCTTTTGGTGAAGTGGCAATGATATTTATCAATGGTCTACGCCTTGTATCTGTCCATCCATCTGAGACTATGGTAACCCCAGAGCTACTCCAAGAAGAACGAATTGGTGATAAGACATCCTCCACAAGGTCCTTCTCATTTTTGAGAAGCTGAGTTCTAACTTTCTCATAGTTGGTTCCCTTGCACCCTTGAGGAGCTTTGTTAATTGCCCTTATCATATCTTGCCAGTAAGGAGAGCGAACAACATTGAATGGGATACCACATGCATAGATGCACCTAGCCACTCTGGAATCAGCTTCTTCTCTTGCTTGTACATTCACCAATTTAGCAATTTTGCTATCTTGAACTGTACTGGATGCCCCTCTGGATGGTGGTTGTTCTGGTTGTTGGGTGGCTCTCCTCTTCCTTGCTTCGACTACAATCCTTGGCTCAATGTTTGCTGGATTTTTAGTAGTAGCTTGACTAAGATCATCATGCTTTCTTTTAATTCCATCCGCCTGATCTTGCTCTCTTTGATATTTCCTCCTCACCACAGGGTTTGATGTTTTTGTGCAACCTGCAATCCCCTGTCCTCCTGCATGGAAAATATGTGCCTTCACTCTTGGGTAAGAGCCCTTGTAAGAATTACTGCAAATGTTACATCACCATTCTCATGAGCCACCACCTCCACGTCTTTGAAGCTTCTCAACATGCCTCCAAAAAGGATAATATTCAGCCCTTGGGTTGGCCTTAGGGTTTGAACTTGAACCTTGGATGGAAGCCATTGTTGCAAAAAAAAAAAAAAAAAAAATATATATATATATATATATATATATATATATATATATGTAAATAAAGAACGTTTTTTATAATCTTGGTGGCATAAACCCTCGAAAAATAGAAGAAACAATGGGAAAAAACCAAGAAATTGAATGCTTCTTACCAAAATTAATTTTGTGTAGTTGAGGCTACCCCAAAATGCCAAAAAAAGCAAAAGAAATATGGTTGTAGCTGAGCCAAAACCAAGAATGTCGTAGCTCGAAACTTTGCACTCCAAATCTTCTTTTGAAATCTCTTTCTCTTGTTGCTGAAATCTCCTTTGCTCACTAGTGAAAACACCCTAGCTGAAGCACTACTCTCTTCCTCTTTTCTCCTTGCTAAAATCGCCCTTCTCCAAGTGAAACGACTTGCTCAATTCGTGTGATGAAATAATGAGGTGAATTGTCTTTTTATAAGTTTAGAAAGCCATCTAGAAGCATCCAAAAGACAAAGTAAACAATTAAAAAAATATTAAAATGCACGCAAACCCAAAAAAAAACACAACATAAGTCGCTTTAAGTGGAAGGAAACGCGTTTCCAAGTTGTACGGTACGTAGAAACATGTTTCCGTTTCGGGACCCACGTTTCCTGCAACATAGCTAAGGTGACAATGGGCCTTTGTCTTGTGTGTGTCGGCCATAGTGGATTGTATGATCTTCCGCCTCTGCAAAACGGAGCAGTAACAATGATTGTTGACCTCCCCTCAAACCTCAATACCATCTCCCACACATCGTTCCTCATTCTGGAACTATGTTCTTCCACCATGTCATCCCTCTAAACTTGTTGGTCTACTGCCTCTTCAAAGGTAGAAGGCTTGGACTCACTAATGCTAGCTGGTGGTTTACTCTCCCTAAAGGTCCCACTAGGAGCATCCACATGTTCCTCTACTTTCTTCAAGGTTTGCTTGGCCCATCTTGGTCGCCTCCTAGTAGAGCTAGAAGGAACATCTCGCTTTTCCTTATTGAAACCCAGGTGTCACTAGCTATTGGTTGGTCGAAGGGTACAAGACCTGACAGGTAGGTAGCAGTGGGATCGCCAAGCAGAACCAGAGTGGAGGAGGATCTTTACAAGGAGAGAAAAAGGACATGAGAAAAGTTAAGTGTTTTGCATGTCACAAGTATGGTCCTATGCTAGACAATGCTTCAACAAAAATAAAGGCAAAGAGAAGAGATCAATAGTTACATCTACGCAAATGGATGAGTTACCTGAGAAATTCAAGAAAAAGTTTGCATTGGTCTTATTTCTCTCAAGCACCATGACATGTGGTGTATGGTTTGTGGACAGCGGAGCTTCTCATCATATGACAAGATCTTGTGAACTCTTCACCGAAATGGCCAAGGAGCACAGTGATCCTCATGCGGAGCTTAGTGATAATGCCACATATGCAGTGGAGGGTATTGGCAACAACTAAGAGAAGTAGACAAGGTTATGCGAGTTTTCTGGTCGAGATCTGTCGGAACAGACGGACCGTGAGTCTGAGGGTAGAACTAGAAGAGGGTGTGCTAAGGAGGGTGATGCCCTCGACAAGGATAGTAGGGAAAATTTGTCGACTAAGCATGGAAACCAATGACCCAAGAGATGCAAGAAGTTGGATAGAAGTGTGCAAGGTCGTCAGGGCTATGGGATGCAGGGTTACCCAGCTACTACAAGGAGTTCAAGCTACGTCGACGAGAACATGTGGAGGCGACAGGAGCAACAAGATGGTTGCATATAGGTTGTCAAGGAGATCGACGTGCAAGTAACAAGTCTGCACCAAGATAGAGCTCAGGGAGACAGGCCAATGGTCTCAAGTGAGATCCAACTAGTGGACACAAGAAACTGCCAGCTATGCGGGGGAGCAACAAGACTCAAGAATTGAGTCAAGGAAATAGTCAGCAAAGAAGACGTGGTCAACCACGAGTAGGGCTAAGTGGGTTGTGAATGGACCAGTGACAACAAGATATTAAGTTGTTGGGCAGGAATTTGTTAAGACAAGCACAAGCTGGAAGTGGCTGACTGAGCATGGTACAAAAGAAAATACCAGCAGGATTAGCAGAGTTCAACCCTCATAGGGAGAGAGGGAGACCATACCAATCGAGGTATTGGCAACAAACTTATTTTTAGTGGATGTCTCAACGAACCAAGACAAATCCATGAGGAAGATCTTTACAGCTCTATAAATCAACAAGTTTCTTGTGCGTGTTAGAAGGACTTAGCACAAGGGCCACAAGGAGAAGCAAAGCAATGGCAGAGAACAAGAAGCGAGAAGCTTCGCAGGTTGAGCAACTTAGAGGGAGTCAACCTTCAGGTTCAAGAGGGGAGTTGTCGACAAATTCCTCCTAATCTATCAAGAAGATCTCTTGGTATGAGATGACCTTACAAATTGTTAAAAAACAGGAGAATTCTATGAACTAGGCCAAGGATAGCAGGACTTCAAGGATGCTTCCAGACCAAATGGCAGGGAAGGCTTCTAGTTCAAAGGGAGCAGCAATTGCAATGGATGCAATTTTAGGATCGGAGTCAATTCCCGGGGGCAGAAGTACCTTTGTCACTAAAAGGGAGTGTTGATTATTGTACCTTGGGCGAGTACTTCTACAAATGCCTAAGTTTCTAAGCATGTAGAAGCCACCCACAGATCTCCTTAGGACACTTTCTCTAGTGTGAGCAAGTTGCATTTGTGATTTAGCCTAGATATAACTTAGGAAAGCGCATATTTATTATGTTGGCTAAGTGAGCTAAAGTAAACTTAGGAAAAGCAAATAATTACTTTAATGATTATGTTTTAATCTCAGCCCTTGATCTCAAGTGAGGCAAGATCCAATCTCAGTCGTCAATCACTTTGGAGACTAGGATTAGGGATTTAGTTCAATGTAAAGTTACAAAAGTAAGGCTAAGGAGAGGGAGAAGACACACCATACAACAGCACAAGATTGAGAGAGGCATCTCAGTGAGGAGAGTGATGTTGATTTTGTAGCACTAGAAAGTGTTCCAAGTCTCATATTTTGGGAAAAGGCTTGAACATCAGTATTCTAGAGAACCCAGAGACCGTTTGTGGAAATTCCACTCGGATTATGCTTTATTAAACTAATTAATTATTTTAAAGTGATCCCTAAGTCTAAACTTTGGGAAATTAAATAATTAAAGGGTATTAATAAAGTAGAATGTGAATCTTCTAGAAAACGAAGATCAAGTCATCTTTTAATCTGAGCCATTGATTAGAGATCTAATCTGGGTTGATGATTCATTAGCGAGAAGGCTTGAGGGTCATTTGGAAAGCAAGTCGGGCACACTCTCAATACCCGAAGGAAATCGATCCTAAAGTAAGAGATTTCGATATCAGAGATTGAAGTTGTAGAGGCGGAGTTGCAAACACAGAAGGCGGAAGGGGAAGTCAGTAGAGAAAGAAGAAGGCAAAAGGAGGACGCAGAGGGAGTAGTGTTGAGCAGCAGCACTGGCCCTCCACGCAGAGTGACACAGTCCAGCACAATGACTGCGCAGAAGGCCACACAGAGTGACGCAGAGGGAGGAAGGGTACCTCCAGTGTGTCAGAAATTCTTCCGAAGTGTTCGGAAAAATTATCTCAAATGTATGCTAGACATTTGCTCGTCATATTTTCTGTAAAAGATTTCCACTGCTGAAGAATAATATAAACCCTCATTTGTTGCATTGGTTTTCCCACATTGGGTTTTTCCGGGGACAATTATCCAAAAAGAACTGTGTTCATGTGATTGTTTCTATTGTGCTATATGTGTTCTATTTGTTCTTCTGCTTTTGATTAAGTGAATGTTGCAGCTATGTTTATTTCAGAATTTACTGAAGCATCTGTAAATAACTTATGATAAATAAGTAGGCGAAATAAATCAATCACTGCAGTAGTATTTCAGATTGAAAATTTCACATGGTATCAGAGCAAAAGGCGAAAAATAGAAGAGGAGGTTCTACAATGGAACTGAGATCCGACATCGATGCAGCAGCAGCAGCTCGGAAGGGTTAACGCAGTCCTCCAGAACACATGGAGAAACAGTTCAGTTCTGGCACCCAAACTAGAAGAGGATTTTGCTTGTGTGTCAAGCACGGCCTCTCCAAGGGTCTAGTATATTGACAGTGGAGCATCTGCTCACATGACAAGAGTTCAAGAATGCTTCTCAAGCTACCAGGAAGAGCAGATGAATTTTCAGATCACGAGGGGAAACAAGGCCAAGTGTACCCCCGTCGGAAGAGGAACCATAATATTTCAAACAGAATCTGGTAACAAGCTTCGGGCCAACAACGTACTGCATGTACCGGGATTGGCGATGAACTTGCTCTCGGTGTCTCAACTTGAGAACAAGGGTTACGATGTATACTTTATTGGAAATAAGGTTTATGTCAAACACCTTAGTTGGAAAAGGAAGGCACAAATTGGAGTAAGGAGCCATAAGCTGTATAAGTTACAGCTTGAGTCTCCAATGGCACTGATAGGCAGCACAGATGAAAGGGACTTAAATGAATTATGGCACAGAAAAATGGGGCATCTACATCATGGAGCCTTGAAGATCCTCAAGAAAACTGTCATGGGAGCTCCAGAACTTAGCTCAAGGAAATACGATGTCTGCAGGGGGTGCGTACTAGGGAAGTATGCCAAGGCAGCATTTCCAGGAAGCAGCAATAGGGCCAAGAGTGTGTTGGATTTGATACACTCAGACATCTGCGGACCAATGTCCACGAATGCTCTCAGTGGTGCAAAAGTATTTTGTCACCTTTATTGATGACCATTCCCGGAAAACATGGATCTACTTTCTCAAGACCAAAGATGAAGTCTTTGAGCGATTCAAAGAATTCAAGGCTTTGGTAGAAAATTTAACCGGAAAACGGATCAAGAAATTGCGATCAAATAATGGTGGAGAATATATTGATAAAGACTTCACAAGATTTTGCGCAAAGGAAGGCATCAAGAGAGAATGGACAGCTCCATACAATCCGGAGCAAAATCGAGTTGAAGAAAGGAAGAATAGGACCATTGTGGAAGCTGCGAGGGTGATGTTGTATGATCAAGACATGCCCAAATTTCTGTGGGCTGAAGCTTACAACACAGCACTGTATGTGCTGAACAGGGTGCCTCATAGCATTGGGAAAAGTGACTCTTGAGAGTGTGTTCACTGGCAGCAAGCCTAAGGTGAGCCACTTCAAGATATTTGGCAGTATAGCACATTGACACATACCCGATGAGAAGAGAAAGAAATTAGATCAGACCGCAAAGAACGGATACCTTGTGGGATATAGAGAAAATGTGAAGGCATATCGCATCTATATTCCCGAGAACAAGAAGATCGCAGTAAGGCGGGACGTGAAATTCATGGAGGAGAGAGTCTTCAGGAGATCCTGGGAAATGGCTACAGATATGCAATCTGAGAAGGATCCGCTAGTACAGCCACAGCGGCCTACAAAAGATGGCTCTAGTGCCTCTCCGCGGCACAAGGATTCTGAGGAAATTTCTTTCAAAGAAGTGCAAGAAGGAGAGCAAGATAATCCACCCACCACCAGTGGAAGGACGAGCAGAGAACTCCAACAGACTTTGAGGGATGCAGAAGAATTTAATGGAGCCCCTAGAAATGAGAAGAGGGTACGCAGGCAACCAGACAGGTACCAAGCATTAGTAGCACAGGTTGGAGAACACTCTAGTTTTCGATAGGCAGCTCAACATCAAATGTGGGTAGATGTTATGGTGGAGGAGCACAACTCCATCATGACAAACAATGTGTGGGAAGTAGTCCCTAGACCTTAGAATAGATCGGTTGTAGGATCAAGGTGGATCTACAAGATCAAGTATGTTGCAGATGGCAACATAGAGAAGTTCAATGCTAGGTTTGTGATTAAGGGGTATGCATAGAAGGAAGGGATCGATTATGAAGAAACCTTCGCCCCTATAGCTCAGTACACTTCAATCAGATCTGTCATCTCTATTGCAGTGCAAATGGGACGAGAAATTCACCAGATGGATGTCAAGATAGCGTTCTTGAAAAGGGTGATAGAAGAGGAAGTGTACATAGAACAGCCAGAGGGCTTTGAGATGCATGAGCAAAAGAGTCATGTAGCAGGCTTAAGAAAGCCTTGTACAGACTGAAGCAAGCCCCTAGAGCATGGTATGGGCGAATTGATAACTACCTACAAAAGATGGGATTTGTCAAGAGTGACGCAAATCCCAACCTCTACTATCTAAGAGTAGGTGATGAGCCGCTATTTCTGGTATTATATGTAGATGATCTGTTCTTGACTGAATCATCTAAGCTCATCAAAAACTGCAAGGAGAATCTGTCTACCGAATTCGACATAAGGATCTGGCGCAGATGCACTATTTTCTTGGTTTGAAGGTCTGGCAACAAAGGGAGAAATATTCCTTGGGCAAGGAAGATATACTACAGAGATCCTGAAGAGGTTTCAAATGGAGGACTATAGACCCATGGGTACGCCAATGATTACAAACTGGAAGAAGATCGACACGTCCGAGGATGATAAGGTTGATCGTACCTTGTATAAGCAACTCATAGGATCATTGATGTACCTGGTCAATACTAAACCAGACATTTGTTATGCAGTGAATACCCTCAGTCAGTTCATGGTAGAACCAAGGAGGGCTTACTGGGCAGCAGCCAAACATGTTCTCAGATACTTGAAGGGGACAGTCGAGTATGGGTTGAAGTACACCAAGGGCAATGAAATCCAGTTGAGTGGGTTCACTGACGCGGTTTGGGCTAGAAGCCCAGTGGATTAGAAAAGTACCAGTGGGTACTGTTTCAGTCTCGGATCAGGAATGACTTCCTGGTGCAGTAGGAAACAGAAATCTATGACACTGAGTTCAGCCAAGGCTGAATATATGGCTGCTAGCACAGCATCGTGTCAGGCCATATGGCTTCGTAAGTTGCTCATGAACTTGCTCAAGAAAATTATGGAACTAACCAAAATTATGTGTGATAATCAGAGTTGCATCAAGCTCTCTGAGAATCATGTACTTCATGACCAGTCGAAGCACATTGACATTAGGTGTCACTTCATCAAAGACTATGTCCAACGAGGAGTTGTACAGTTGAAGTGCATTCGTACAGGAGAACAGGTGGCTGATATCCTCACAAAAGCTCTGGGTAAGATTAAGTTTACTTACTTCAGGGAAAAGATGGGGATGGTCGAGAACCCATTCCAGTAGAGGAATGGGTGGACTTTAGATTCAAAGGGAGCTGCAGTACGGATGAGGCAGTGGCAGAGATGGTGTCATAGGCAGTAGTATAGAGGGCAGCAGTGCATAGATGAGGGGTAGCAGCCAAGACATCAGCAGCACAACAGATGCTTCAGGTCAGAGCAAATACAGTTGATACCTTGCCTGAACACTTTCTTCACTAAGAGGGAGTGTTGATTTTGTAGCATTGGAAAGTGTTTCAAGTCTCATATTTTGGGAAAAGGCTTAGACATCAGTATTCCAAAGAACCCAAAAATAATTTGTGGAAATTCCACCCACTCGAATCATACTTTATTAAAATAATTAATTATTTTAAAATGAACCCTAAGTCTAAACTTAGGGAAATTAAATAATTAAAGGGTATTAATAAAGCAGTGTGTGAATCTTCTAGAAAACGAAGATCAAGTCATCTTTAAATCTGAGCCATTGATTAGAGATCTAATCTGGGTCGTTGATTCATCAGCGAGAAGACTATAAGAGAAGGCTTGAGGGTCATTTGAAAAGCAAGTCAGGCACACTCTCAGTAGCCGAAGGAAATCGATTCTAAAATAAGAGATTTCAATTTCAGAGGGTGAGGTTGTAGAGGTGGAGTTGCAGGTGCAGAAGGAGGAAGGGGAAGTCGGCAGAGAAAGAAGAAGACAGAAGGAGGACCCAGAGGGAGCAGCACTGGCCCTCCACGCAGAGTGACGCAGTCCAACGCAGTGATTGCGCAGAAGGCCATGCAAAGTGACGCAGAGGGAGGAAGGGTACCTCCAGTGTGTGAAAAATTCTTCCAAAGTGTTCGGAAAAATTATCTCGGGTGTATGCTAGACATTTGCGCGTCATATTTTCTGTAAAATATTTCCACTACTGAAGAATAATATAAACCCTCATCTGCTGCACCAGTTTTCCCACATTGGGTTTTTCCGGGGACAATTGTCCAAAAAGAACTGTGTTCATGTGATTGTTTCTATTGTGTTATATGTGTTCTATTTGTTCTTCTACTTTTGATTAAGTGAATGTTGCAACTGTGTTTATTTCAGAATTTACTAAAGCATCTGTAAATAACTTATCATAAATAAGTAGGCGAAATAAATCAATCACTGCAGTAGTATTGCAGATTGAAAATTTCACAAGTGATACTCTAAGTGTGTTGGGTTCGAGGAAGGGGGCAGCAAGAAGATCCAAATCAGCTAGGGAAGCCTTGATCAGTTGGATCAGATCCAGTGTTGTACACGTACTTTCTCAATTGGGCCATTATCACAAGGCGAGAGCCCAAGTAGGTTATGAATCAAGTTAACAATGAATTGAATTGATTGGAGAGTGTTGTCGCATAGATTGTCTAGGCACCGCGACAACGGCTCAAATCGGGGGTTGTCACCCTGATCCCCAATCTCTCTATCTAAGCCGTCTCCTTGCAAGCTAAGGGAGGTAGACCCTAACGAAAATAAAGAAGGAGAACTGGTTGAAAACCAACCAATTCAGAAGACACGGTTAAATGACCAAATACTTGTTAACAAATGACCAAATATTTTACTGACATGGTGGGTAGTTCACTTATTCTTTGCAACTGATATGACATCTTTCACTCATGGCATGACTGGTGTTACTGCAAAATCAGGGTTTCAAGTCACATTTTTTCTAAGGTTTAATACACACCTTCATATCAGCTCTCTTTCTTGTGTATTTTGAATTGAATTTTTTGAAGATCTTGTGAAGACTTCCTCTACGCTGTTGTTGGACTTGATGGTGATGCACTTCGCATATCGTGCCTTACCTATTCCAGGATGTGATGACATCATTATTGACCCCACCACAACTGGAGATATAATATACACCTTCTTATCAGCTTTCTTTCTTGGGTATTTTCAGTGATAATTTTTGAAGGCCTTACGAAGACATCTTCTACGTTGTTCTTGGACTTGATGGCGATACACTTTGTATATTGTGCCTTATCTATTCCAGGATGTGATGATAACATTATTGACCCAACCACATCTGAAGACCTTCTTTATGTTACAGAGTTGTGGTTTTATCGTGGATTCTGTCATTTAATGTGATGTCAGGCATGCTATTGGTTCACAGTGACATTTGAGGGCCTACAACCACTTACTTCAAGGGGGACCTATACGCTGTCTCACCATCTTGGACAGAAATTATACCTGTAGGTTTGCAGATTAGTCCAATTATTTTTTATAGATGATTCTTCCACGGATGAGTCTGAACCTAGATGCACATCTAGCAGGATCCCTCTTGGCCAATGTGGCTACCAGTTTTAGCATTTGCCCACTGCCCAGACTTAAGTGTTCCACACATGCTTAGTGGATATTTTATGCATTAATTGCACCCTGAGGCACCCATTATCAGATACATAGTCGTGTCATCCCCATATAAATTAATGGAGGCGCCCATAATTGGATACACAGTGGAGCCATCCCCAGAGCCCATATAAATTAAAGGGGGGACATGAGTGCTGCACTATTGTAATCTGTTTGCTAAGGCGGGAATCCTAGATGGTTGTAATCTGTTTTTCCAATCAACCATCTAGGATTCCCGCCAAGATTACTATGTCATGTGCTTGGATTTTCTGTTTTCATGTTCATCTTTCCTTGCTTTCAGTTGTTCATTTTCAGTAAATAAATTGCTCAAACACTCAGCTTAAATCATTGATTGATTTTTCACATGTAAGACCATCTAATTGTTGGTCCATAGTTAACAATTACCAACATTCCTTGATAACTATTATTCCAGGGAAAAATCCACCAAAACAATCTAAACAACAACAAATGATTGATATATCATATTATCAATATAAATTGAAAGCAATGTAGAACTAGCAATGAATTAAAAATTTAAGAAGTGTAATAAACCAAGTAGCTTCCTTCAAATTGGCAAATACCCTTGATAAAACCAAGATGCTCCACCATCTAAAGTAATGATGATATCCTTCACAAGTGTCCCACACTCCATTGAGATCAAATATAAAGTTCCATTTTGCTCATCCAATTGAAGAGTGCTTCCAACTTCTATTCCTTTCACCTTCATCACAGAAAATTCCCCAGTTAATTTTTTTTAAATCTATGAATAAACATAAGCATGTTAATGAATCTTTGTAACTCTAGTAAGAACTTGAAATAGACTTCTAAAGATGTTTCCAAATTTACCTTCATTTTGACTACTAAACAAACAAAACCCATTCAATAGAGCATCAACTAAGTTTGACTATCATGCCAAAGTTGATGTATGATAGTTCTTTTCTTAATATATCATATCTAAATCTGAAAGTGATTTCTTGCATAATAAATAGGAGTCAACAACATAGCCAACATGCCTAGTTGTTCGTCGTTCCTCTGTTATATTATTTCCCTTCACAGTTGTGTAGTTTGTCAACCTGTGAATGCAACTAGAGTGGACACACTTTCATCCATCCAATGAGGCATAACCGGCCAGGCAAGAATAGGTCAAGGAGATCTCCTATATGTTCATTCAAATCACCATCTTTTATCCCAAACATAACACAAATACAAGTTTAGTGATTGTAGGATATGGGAATATTGGGGACTCCATAAATGACAACTAAGTTGCACAAATAAGGATACGAGAATAGATACAGATATGGTATCTCAAATGCATGTGACATATTTTTATAAAATCAGGATATATTAAATATATATACCATCCGCCACATGTTGCCAATAGGGAGGCCATAGGTCCATCCTCCCAAGGCATGTTACCCACAAGAAGGCCATAGGTCACAAGTTCAATTCCAGTCGAGTCCCTCGGGGTTACTAGCCACTATTGTGCTAGCAATCATGTCACCTTCCATTTGGATATTCTAAGGAAAAGGAGGAGGTCCCTTGAGGTTTCCTTTGGAAATATAATTTATATATACAGCCCCAAGGGGTAACTCAATTCACGGAAACATTAGCCCAAGGCATGTCACCAACAAGAGCGAGATAGGTCACAAGTTCAAATCCAATCAAGTCGTTATTAGTTTCTATTGTGTCTAGCAATTAAGTCACCCGCTATCTAGATATTATGGGGAATAGGGGGGAATTGGCAAGGTTTTCCTTTTGAGAAACACTTATATATAGATATTGCATTAAAGTAGTCAATTGGGTCTAGCTTGGATGGTTGGGAGGAATGATTTTTATCTTCCCTACCCAAATTCAATTCCTACTAGTGAAAAGTTGGGCTCTTAATGAGTATATTGTTGTAATTACCTTGAGCGCTATGTTGGCAAAGCCTCGAGCTTCTACAGAGTCCAGTTTAGCATGGGTACTATCTTTGGAACCAAAACAAAACAAAACAAAACAAAAAAAAAATATATATATATATATAAGTCAACTAGATATAGCTTGGGTTGTTGGGAGAAATGTTGTTATCCTCCCCACCCGATTTCAATTCCCACATGTGACATGTTGAGCTCATAATGAGAATATCTTCGTAATGGCTTTGAGCTTTGTTGTCTAAGATTGAAACATATATATTCCTTATGTAGAATATAAAGCCTTGTATGTGGAAAATGTTGGCAAAGCCTCAAGCTTCTACAAAATCCAGTTTAGCATGGGTGCCATCCTTGGTATATATAAGTCAATTGGATATTGTTAAAATTGGCAACTAGGGCCAAACTCAACCTTGGACAGCTCATATGATGGAAATGATATTTTTATTGGATTCATCTTTTCGAGAGGCACAAGATTGATCTAAAGATCATCTTGTTTGGATGAGCAGAAGTGTGATTTTGAATTTATTTCTCACACGTGCAAATGTCAAGGTCGGCCAGAAGTCAAATGTAGGCTCATGAAGCCCAACCGATGTGTCTTTTCACCCTCATCAAATTGTATAAATAAGAGTGACCTTTTGCCTCATTTGGACATCATTCACTCACACATTCTTCTCTCTCTAAATCAGATTGGTTCGTAGTACGTACAACTTGGGTTTCTCTCTCTTCCTCTCTCACGCGTGTGGCTGAAAGACGAATTTCAGGAGCAGATTGCAGGTCAAAAATTACAAGGCATTGACCAGCTTTGACCAAGCGTCCATTGACCAATTTTGACTGTGGTTTTTAGGGCAGATTTCTGATTTTGTGAGGCTGTACTGCTGTGCACAGAAATTGAGGTGATTGGGGCAGTTTGACCTGCATTGACTGCAGGCTTGTTTGACCGCAGCATTGACTGAAGTTTGACTGAGTTTGATTAAAGTTTCAGGGACTGTTTTTGGGCTGACTTTGACTCTTCTTGGAGGTCGAGTTGACTGACTTTGACCAAGCTATCTTGGGGACGATTTGTTGTTGATTTGACAAGTGTTGACTTTTTGGTTAGGGCTTCTGGTTGACTGTTGTTATGACAAGGCTGATTTGACAGTGTTTGGGCATGTAAGCTTGTATTATGTACTCTCTCTCCCTCTGCTGCATTATTGAAGTATAATAAGAAGAATTTGATCAAAGGGTTTTCCCCACATTGGGGTTTTTCCCTGGCATCCGTCAAATATTGTGTCCTCTTGTCTTGGCTTGTCTTCTTCTTATTGTTTATTTCTATCTGCATTTAGTATCAATGTTAATGTGATTGCAATCTAGAAATTGATATTGGGATAATAAGAAAAATTGAAATAAATTGCTCTTAAGCATAGAACATACCATTGTTATCTAAAATTAACATGGTATTAGAGCCAGGTGAAGAAAAAGCCCAAGCAAGAGTAAGAAAAGTAATGACTAAGATCTGTTGGACAAGGACAAGAGTCAATGGCTTCCTCATCTTACTTCAAATCTGAGGACAAGCTCGATGATAAATCTGATTATTATGCATGGAAGATGTCTCTAGACTTAACTCTGGAAGAGAATGATGTCATGGATTACGTGCAAGGAAAGATTGTTAAGCCTCCTTCAAATGCATCGGCTACCACTAAAACAAAGTACAAGAAAGGTGAGGTCAAAGCTAAGAAGATCATCAGGGATTCCATTCAAAAGAATTTGGTTGCTTACATTTCTGAGTTGGGCACATCTAAGGAGATGTATGACAAGTTGGTTAGCATGTTCAAACCTAGCAACGCAAACCAAATCCTCTTTATCAAGAACAAACTGAAGGACATCAAGATGGATA
Source organism: Pinus albicaulis (assembly GCA_034641835.2). NCBI lineage: Eukaryota > Viridiplantae > Streptophyta > Pinopsida > Pinales > Pinaceae > Pinus > Pinus albicaulis. The sequence continues at coordinate 1,822,691,270 of CM076575.1, forward strand.
GAGGGGAATCCTCCAATCCTACTTCATGACGATTACCGAAATCAAAAATGATCTTCTATCTATTGGAGAGATTATTGTTGATCGAGAACTCACTCTTATTGCCCTAGGAGGTCTTCCCTGAGCATGGGATGTATTCAAGACCACTATCTGCGAAAATTCCACAATGGGAATCCCTACTGCAACAATGTGATATTATTTCTTCTACTTGTTTATTCTAAATCAAATTATTTATGGTGTTGCACAGTAAACATCGAAATAAATACTACTGCAGCCTTCACAACATAAAAATACTACGAAAACGAAATACTGAGCAGGAAATAAATAAACACACGCATATACACCGTTGTTTTTGGACAATGTCCCCAGAAAAACAAAATGTGGGAAAACCAGTGCAGCAGCTAAGGATTTTAATTATTATGCAGTAGTTTCTAAATACAAATATTTGGATGCCCAAACTGGCAATCTGATACAGAGAATAAACGGGTAAAAATATAGTGAGAAATTATCTCACACTGTCACTGGCGATCCGGTAGTAATCCAGCCTCTGAATGGCTAGTCCCATGCAACCTCTGCACTGGCTCTGCATCACAGCCTCTGGGGACTATGTCACCCCTCTAGTTGATCGATCCACTGAACTAGATGCTTAGATCTTTGACCCTCTGGTTTCACCCCAGCTCCCAGCAGTAGATCTGGACTGCTCCTCAGCAAAACTATGGATCTCCTCAGAGGCTCTGCGCTGCCCAGTGTGGCACTACGCAGCCTCTCTGAACCTCTCTCTGATCCCTCTACCTTGCACTCTCCAGATCTGGAAAATCCTCCACCGGCAAACTATCCCTGCCCCTCACTGCAAGAAATCAACTTGATCTCTCTCTGGCAACTGCTGCGTTGCTCTCTTGAGAATTCGATCTCTAGATCTCTCACTCGATGTCACTTCCAAATGCCCATCAAGCTCCTTCTTATAATCTCTCGTTGACATATCAACGGCCAAGATTAAAACATAATCAAAAGCTAAGATTAACTGGGAGTTGATCCATGTCTTTATCTAGAAGATTCACACCCGATCTAATTAACACACTTTAATTAATCACATTTCCTAAGTTTAGACTTAGGAATACATTAAAAATGATTAATTATTTTAATTAAATCCTCTCTGGATGGAATTTCCCAAAATGCTTTCTAGGTATTGTGGAATGCATGTGTCTTAGCCTCTCTGCAAAATCTTGAGGCTAGAGCACATCTGATGCTACAAAAATCAACACTCCCTCTTAGCGAGGAATGCGTTCAAGTGTTGCAACCTCCTGAAGCAACATTCTGACTTTTGCACCATCCCAGTTGCGCTACTGATGTCTGGCTATTGCTGCCCACCAACTACTGCGTAGCTCTCTCTACGCTGCATTTGTGTTGCTGCTGACTCTGCATGTTGTTGTCAACTACTACAACTCTATTTTTGTTGCCACTGCAACATCCCCAACTCCCTCTCATCTGTTGCTACTGCAACTGAGAGATGTCCATCAACTGAACCCACTGTATTCAGATTGATGCATCTGTCCACCGAGTTCTGACTGTTGTTATCCTCTGCGTTGTCACTGAAGCCTCTGCGTTGCTGCTGACTCTGCACTGCACTGCTGCCAACTCTGCTCTGTGCTACTCAGTTCCCAACACTGCTAACCACTGTTATTGTCACTCTGGCACCTGACTGCACCATCTATCACTGGTCCATCTTGCTACTGTTGTTATGGGCTCCCGTAGCAAGGAATCCTCAAGGATCCTACCCATCTTGTAGCTCTCTGAGGCTACAAAACCATATCACCCCACCTCTCCCCTGGAGGTATATGGGCAAACTCGTCCTCCAATCTGAAGGACAATCTATCGATCTCAACGGTAGCAACTTGTTGATCCTACTCCTTCTCCTTATCCTTCTTCTGAAGATGACACTGAGAACTGAAGTGGCCCATCTCACCACATCGGAAACACTTTATCTTCGAAATATCCTTCTTTTGCCCGCGTTGCTCCTGCTACCCCTTTGATGTGAGGGTTGCATATTCCTCTTCCTTCTCGATCTTCACCCCACTGCTGTTGCTGCCACTTCACCAAATCACACCTCATCTCTTCTTGTTGTAGATCAGCCCAAACTCTCTCCCAATCAGGCAACTTCTCTCTGCCCGAGATACTCTGGACAAAGACTTTCCACTCCTCGGAAACACTGTTAAGGGCCAACAATACAAACTCAGTACCTTGAGGCGCTGCTCCTATAGCAGCCAGTTGATCTCGAGTACCCTGAAGTCTCGTTAGAAAGGAGTCTATGCGTTCCCCTTTCTGCATCCTCGTGCATCTCATCTTCTATTCCAAGTACATCTTCTGCTGCTCGAAAGATCCCTGATATAACATGGCCAATGCATCCCACAATTTTTTTGGTTGTGCCTTTGCCTGCTATGTGAGATACAACGTAATCTCTCACTCTGTCGAGGATCAGCCTCTTGGCCTTCACCATACCCTTCTTGTAGGCTTTCAATGGATTTGGATCTGCAGGGACAGCTACCACACTATCGATGAAAGTTTTAAAATCATGCTCATCTAGAAGAGGGAGATCCTTGCCTTCCAGATCACATAGTTGGAGGCACCCTCCAACTGATCCTGATCTCTCAACCCAGTTGTTGCCATTTCGCCAAACAAATTTCGAACTACCTCCTCTCTCCTCTACACAATTGCTGACTAGCTCTACACACTCCTTGCTAGAGTAAGTAGATATGTTCCCGGCTACTGCTGCTCTGCAATGAGAAATCAAATTCCTTGGCTAGGAATTCTTTGAGGAAGAAATTCCCTCAGTAAGTGTTCTTCTTTCCTCTTCTGGCGCTTTTCTATCCCAGCAAACTACTATAGAAAACTACGTCCCAGTTGAATATCTGCCAACACTGAAGTTGTTGCGTTGCTCCCTCTGCCTCTGGCAAATATCGATCCGGAAAATCTTCTTCTCTGTCGACTCTCTCAGAGAAGGATTTTTCCATGAAATTTTTTCCCTCCTGGCAATAGACTACGTAGTCCCTCTGGGGTTTCGATCTACTTCTTACACAGTCTCTTCGAGCTCCCTCTTCTGCTCAGCACTGGGCTCTTCCTGCGCTCTAATACCATGTGAAAATTTCACAATGGGAATCCCTACTGCAACAATCTAATATTATTTCTTCTACTTGTTGATTCTGAATCAAGTTATTTACGGTGTTACACAGTAAACATTGAAATAAATACTACTGCAGCCTTCACAACATAAAAATACTGCGAAAACAAAATACTAAGAAGGAAATAAATAAACATACACATATACATCGTTGTTTTGGACAATGTCCCCGAAAAAACCCAATGCGGGAAAACCGGTGCAGCAGCTGAGGGTTTTAATTATTTTGCATTAGTTTCTGAATACAAATCTTTGGATGCCCAAACTAGTAATCTGATACAAAGAATAAACTGGCAAAAAGATAGTGAGAAATTATCTCACACTATCACTGGCGATCCGGCACTGATCCAGCCTCTGAATGACTAGTCCCATGTTGCCTCTACGCACTCACTATGTTGGCTCAGCGTCACAACCTCTAGGGACTGCGTCACCCCTCTAGCTGATCGATCTGCTGAACTGGATGCTCAAATCTCTGACCCTCCGGTCTCACCCCAGCTCCCAGCACTAGATCCGGATTACTGCTCAACAAAACTACGGATCTCCTTAGAGGCTTTGCGCTGCCTCAGCGCGGGTCTGAGTTGCCCAGCGTGGCACTACACAACCTCTCTGAACCTCTCTCTGCCTCCTCTGCCTTGCACTCTCTGGATTTGGAAAATCTTCCACCGGCAAACTATCCCTGCCCCTCACTGCAAGAAATCAACTCAATCTCTCTCTGGCAACTGTTGCGCTGCTCTCTTGAGAATTTGATCTCTAGATCTCTCACTCGATGTCACTTCCAAATGCCCATCAAGCTCCTTATAATCTCTTGTTGGCATATCAACGACCAAGATTAAAACATAATCAAAGGCTAAAATTAACTGGGAGTTGATCTGTGTCTTTATCTAGAAGAATCACACTCGATCTAATTAATTAATACACTTTAATTAATCACATTTCCTAAGTTTAGACAGAGGAATACATTAAAAATGATTAATTATTTTAATTAAAACCTCTCCGGGTGGAATTTCCCAAAACGCTTTCTGGGTATTGTGGAATGCATATGTCTTAGCCTTTCTGCAAAATCTTGAGGTTAGAGCACATTCGATGCTACAAAAATCAACACTATCGTCAACAATGACAAGATTCCAGGTTTTGATGAATTGTTGACTAGATGCACTCAAGAAGAGACAAGGACGATGGAGAGAGACATGCCTTCAAATAGGAATGATCCCATTGCATTCTCCACTCATGCTAAAAGGAAGAACAATGTTAGTCCAAGGAAATAAGGTCAAGGAAGACAGGGATTCAAAGAATGAAAAAAGGTAAGATGCTTCAATTGTAATACGTTTGGCCACTATGCTAGAGAGTGTCCTAATAAAAGGGATACACCACGAGATGATGATCACAACCACAACCATTTCAAGGGAATGGAAATCAAAGAAATAACAGGTTCAACAACAAAGGAAAGAGAAATGCTCCAACTGCACAATATGGAAATGGTCGACCTACTAAGAAGTCAAGAAACTCCAGGTATGAGGAATCTAATGTTGTAGATAAGCAAAATAAATTTATATTATCTTTGCCCTCACTACTGCCTCTCCTCCGGACACATTAGACAATTGGTTGATTGATAGTGGTGCCTCAAGGCACTTCACTGGGTACAACGAAGCCCTCTCAAATTTGATTGAAAAGGAAACCAATTTGGAGATCATACTTGGAGACAATGCCAAATCCTTCATCTACAAGATGTATTATATATACCTGACTTGAAGAAGAACCTAGTACTATTTCGGCGATGGAAGACAAAGGATTCAAGGTAGCATTTATTGATGGGAAGGTACGCATTTGGCAAAGGAACTTCAAAGATGCTTTTACTCTTGGATTTAGGGTTGATAGCCTTTATCAGGTTGGAGGAAGTCCTTTGGGAGCCATGACATGCAACACTTCTCTTCAATTCGAATTATGGCACCGGAGGTTTGCTCACCTTCATTATAAAGCTCTACCTGATGAAAGGAAGATGGTCACAGGTATGCCCAAATTCAAAGTTGATCATGAAGGAGTTTGTCAGGGTTGTACCGAAGGGAAACATACAAGGGAAGACTACCGACATTCTACAATTGATCCATTCTGATTTGTCTGGTATGTTTCCCGTAACATCTTTGGGAGGATATTTGTACTATGTTATTTTTGTGGATGACGTCTCTCGCAAAACTTGGATCTATTTCTTGAAGAAGAAGGACGAAGTGTTCAAGTGGTTCCGCTCTTTCAAAGCCTTTGTTGAAAATCAAACAGGGAAAAAGATCGAAGTATTGATGTTAGGATATTCCGACACATAGGAAATAGTTAAGAATAACTTAGTCTAGTGTAGAGTTAGGTAAAGTGTGTTTTTTTACCATGTACATTTGTAACTTATAATCCGACAGTCACGATTTGTAGTGATCCGACGGTTATCTCTCACCTCGGTATTAACGACACTTGATCCGTGGCTTAACACCCGATTGGTCCATGATCTCTATTTAAAGAGCATGGAGAGTCATTTGTTCAGTAACCGTTTATGAGAGAAACATATGTAACTTTTCTTTTTTAATTAATAAATTGTCTGAAGTGGCCGCGTTGGCTCAGGCCGTGGACTGTTTCCCTCTTTGAGGGTTTTAACCACGTGATTATACTGGTGTACTGATTTGTGATCTGTTTGTGAGCAGTGACCTTTGGTTCTTGATCTACAGAACTTACCCTGTAAATTCCTACATGGTATCAGAGATATTTTGAGGGTCGTGTCCGTTGTTGATCAAAATCTGAAGCCGGTTTGACTGCATGCGAATGTCGTTTTGTAGATCTACTATTTCTGAACATTTTTGGGCTTGGAGAACTGCTCGGTTGTGTTCGAAGCGTCTGTTACAGTGAGGAACGCCTTTCATTTCATGCGAAAAGGTTTCTGACTGCCCAATTTATGACAGTTTAGATTTGGAGGTATAAATCATTTGTTTTGCAGTTATATTTGTTAATAGTTCTGCTTATTTCGATTCCCTCTTTTTATTTTCGGTTTTTAGGTTTTATTTATTTGCCGGATCTACACCCTCTTCTCTGTGTATACTCTTTGTTGTGCGTTGCGTGCGATCTCAGCAAATCAGAAACAGGGAAAAGGGATTTTTTTTGCTACGTATGCTCTTTCCCCGCATCTTTGTGCGATCTCGGGAAATCAGAAATAGTGAAAAAAGTGATAGTCTCCGGTAAGGCTAACCAAGAATCTAACATTATGTCGTAAGGCTTTGCATTTCGTTTTTTGTTGCTCGGTTTTTTGTGTTTTTTTGTGCAGGAAAAGGCACACACACTGAAGAGTAAAAAAAAAAAAAACCCCTTCCTCCTTTCAAACAATAACGTGATCCTTTTACTATCTCACTTGGTGAGGGGTTAGTTTATGAGAATAGAGGTCTTGAGTTCAAGTCTCCTTCTCAAGCTTCTTTTGTAAAAAGTTTTTGTTCAAAGGGGCAGAATTTTTTTTAAAGTCTCACTTCATCCCGTTCCTGTAACTATTCGGCATCTACAACTCAGATTTTTCATAAGGCATAACTTCTTCATCACGAAGCCGTTTTTTGAGCCGTTTTTTTTTAAAGCCTAATTTTTCGAGATCTTTCCATTGGAGCAGTTAGTTTCAGCTTTTCTCAGCTTCATTTTAAAAAAAAAAAAAAATGGAAAGTGCATGCCTGGTTATTCTTAATAGCCACCAATTATTTCCAATGGCTACCTCACATGGTAGATATACTTAGAAGTAAAGGGCTTTATAGAATAGCCACAGGACAAGAAACTAAACCTTTTGATGATGATAAAGCCACTAAATGGAAAAATAAACAAGATCAAGCACGAGGGTTGATAGGAATGTCCATTGCTCAAGATCTTTGATTTCATATCCTTGACATTGACACCCCTGATGAAGCCCTAGAAAAGCTAAAAACTGTTTTTCACATTCAAAATCAAATCAGGACCCACCAGCTTGAAAATGAGTTGCTTACTTTGGACCCCAATAATTTCTCCTCCATTGAAGATTTTTTGTCCAAATTCAAGACCCTCAGAATTCTTTTAGAAGGTTGTAAGATCAAAAAGGACGCTGGTAGCCTCATCTATTGCATTCTTGCTAAGCTTGGCCCTGCATACTCTATTTTTGTTTCCGCCTTCCATTCCACCAGAGAAGCCATCATTTCTTCAGGAACCACCTACAAGAATCCCTCTTTTGATGCCTTTTGTGATCCTTTGATAAGAGAACAAGAAAAACTTTTACACCTTGGTCTTATCACTGCTGGAAACGCTTCTAAGAAAGCCTTAGCAGCCCAACAACAACCATATCATAAGAATCTCAAGAAGCAGTATCCTAAAAAATTTGGTCCTAAACCAAACAAGGGCCCTAAGCAATTTCAGCCACAAACTAAAAAATCAAATCACCAAAATAATAAGGCAAATCAAAACAAAGGGAAGAAGATAGATAGACATTGCAACTTTTGCAATCGGGATGGCCATATAGAGTCCAAATGTTTTAAGAAGATAGAAGCCTTAGAAGCAGCAATGAAGAAGCACAACATCAATTTGGAGCACTCTTCACCTTCATCTTCAGGAATGGCACTTTCTGCTTGTGGTTTTCAAGCATCAAGATCTGGTTATGCATTAAATGTATCTTCTTCTTCTTATTCTCATGAGTGGCTCGTTGATTCTGGAGCTTCTTACCACATGGCTAAAAATAAATCCATGTTTTCTTCTTTAAATGATTGTAACACCAAACATATTTATGTTGGTGATGATAGATCTCTTAGTGTTGTAGGATCTGGAACCATTCATCTAGATAATGGTCAGTTTAATGATGTACTATGTGTTCCTACCTTGTCATGCAACCTTCTATCCGTTTATCAGATAACTCATTCAGGTGAAGGGAAAATAGTAGAATTCTCACCTCATGATGTTGTAATCAAGGACCTCAAAGATCCTAAACATATTTTAGCTACTAGCATTGCTGATGATTCCACAAGGTTGTATAAGTTTGACAACTTTGGGTCATCATGTCTTCCCTTTGTTTTTGTTGCTCATAATGATGACGTGAGCAAACTTTGGCATGAGCGATTTGGTCACTTAAACTATCGCTCTCTTCAAACTCTATGTAAGGAAAATATGGTGACGGGCCTTCCTATGGTATCTTGCCGAGATGGTGTTTGCTCCGGATGTGTACTCGGAAAACATCCTCGGGATAGTTTTGACAAACGTGCCTCTTGGCACGCTTTAGCCCCTTTGCAGCTTGTGCACAGTGATTTATGTGGTCCACTTCCTGTTGTTTCTTTCTTTGGTTGCAAGTACTTCTTAGCTTTCATTGATGATTTTTCCAGACGCACTTGGGTATATTTCTTAAAACTCAAGAGTGAAGTTTTTAACATGTTCTTGGCCTTTAAGGCCTTTGTTGGAAAAAAATCTGGACATCAAATTCTTAAGTTAAGATCAGACAATGGCGGAGAATATGTTAACAACAAATTTATCAACTTCTGCACTGAGCATGGCATTCAATTGCAACATATTGTTCCATATACTCCACAACAAAATGGTGTAGCTGAAAGGAAGAATCGCACCTTAAAAGAAATCGCTAATTGTATGCTTCAATCTAAAGGACTTGGTCTCAATTTTTGGGCAGAAGCCATTAACTGCGCAAATTACATAGTAAATCGCACTCCTACTAAGGTTTTAAAGAATATAACTCCAGAAGAAGCTTGGAGCTCAATCAAACCAGATGTAAGTCACTTTCGTGTTTTTGGAAGTGATGCTTGGGCCCATATTCCAGATGCGAAACATAAAGCCTTAGAGCCTAAGAGTGAAAAATGCATTTTTGTTTGATATTCTGAAGATGTCAAAGGATATAGACTTCTTCAACCAAAATCCAAAAATATTATCATTAGAAGAGATGTAAAATTTGATGAAAATATATCGGCCTGCGAGCCTAGTCCAGCAAGTGTGCCACCTTTGGCCTGCGAGCCTAGTCCGGCAAGTGTGCCACCTTTGGCCTGCGAGCCTGATTCGGCATATGTGCCACCTCTCTCTCTCTCTTCTATTTTTAATAGCATTCCTTCTAGATAAGATGATGACAGCAAGGATGACAATCCTCCTCCACCTCTTGAAATTGTTCCTTAAACTCCACCGCTTCCAAGATGGGTCCGCTCTACTCGGGATGCAGCGGGTTCTCTTGCAGGTGACCCTGCCGATCGACGACGTACACGTTCTCAGTTCGAAAGAGCTTCTTCCTTATTGGCTCAAGTTCCAGAAAAACTTGATCCAGAAACCTTTGAAGAAGCCTCCGGTCATCCAGATTGGGATGAAGCTATGAATGAAGAGTATCGTTCCTTATTGGCAAACGATACTTGGGATCTTGTTCCTCTTCCAAAAGGAAGAAAACTTGTTAGATGCAGATGGGTTTACAAAACAAAGTTTGGACCAGATGGAAAAGTGGATAGACATAAAGCTCATCTTGTCGCTAAAGGATTTTCACAAGTTGAAGGCATTGACTATACTAAAACCTTCTCCCCTGTTGCCAAAATGAATTCTATCTGCCTTGTTCTTTCCCTTGCTGCCTCCTTTAAATGGGAAGTCCATCAGATGGATGTTAAATCCGCCTTCTTATATGGAGATTTGCATGAAGAAATCTACATGGAACAACCCCCTGGCTTTATCCAAAAAGACTCTAGCCTTGTTTGTCGCCTTAGGAAGTCTCTCTATGGTCTCAAACAAGCTCCTCGGGTTTGGTATGCCAAAATGGATAGATTTCTCTTAAATAATGGCTTTTCTAGGTGTCACTCTGACAACACTGTCTTCACCAAGAAAGTGGGAAATTCCTTCACCATCCTTGTTCTTTATGTTGATGATCTTATCCTTACTAGTAGTGATCCAAACCATATAAACCATGTGAAGTCTAGCCTCAAAAAGAAGTTTGAAATGACAGACTTAGGACACTTGCATTATTTCCTTGGTCTTCAAGTCTTGCAATCCAAGGAAGGCATTACTCTCTCTCAGTCCAAGTATGCCCGTGATCTTCTACACCACTTTCACATGGAAGACTGTAAGCTAAATTCTCTCCTTTCTCACCGAGTCAAGCTTTCACAAGTTTGTACTACCCCCGGGTTGATAAAGCCTTATATCGTCAACTTGTTGGTAAACTTCTCGTATCTAACCCATACCCGTTCCGACCTTTCCTTTCCATTGGTCTTGTCGCCGTTTATGCACCAACCTCAAGGAAAGTCAATGGAAAGCGCCTAAAAGAATACTTCGACATATTCGAGGTACAGTTCAGTTCGGGATTCATTACAGTGCAGGAGCATCTCCATTGTTGATTGGTTTCACTGATTCTGATTGGGCTGGTGACCCTGATAATCGAAAGTCTACTGCAGGATATGTATTCACTCTTGGTTCAGGACCTATTAATTGGTCTTGTAAGAAACAAAGTGCCATCTCTCTTTCTTCCACAGAAGCAGAGTATCATGGTGCAGTTGAAGCTAGCAAGGAAGCCATGTGGCTTCGTCAGATCCTGTCTGAATTTGGTCTCAATCAGCAGCATCCAACTACACTTTGGTGTGATAATCAGAGTGCCATTCAGCTATGTAAAGATCTAGTTCAGCATCAACGTATGAAACACATTGAACTCCACATACACTTCATCAGAAAGCTCATTCATGATCGTGTTCTTGAAGTGCAGTACTATCCAACCAATGATCAAGTAGCCGATATCTTTACGAAGGCTCTCACAGAAGCGAAGTTTACCAAACTTCGATCCATGCTTGGAGTTCAGGAAAGTTGTCATTAAGGGGGGATAGGCTCTAATGCCTCCTTCCTTCTCCTATTGTGTCACTTTTGTAAATCCTTCAATCCTATCCCAATTTGTTCTTAAGGGGGATGTTAGGATATTTCGACACATAGGAAATAGGCTCCTTTTGTGTCACCTTTGTAAATCCTTCAATCCTATCCCAAGTTGTTCTTAAGGGGGGATGTTAGGATATTCCGACACATAGGAAATAGTTAAGAATAACTTAGTCTAGTGTAGAGTTAGGTGAAGTGTGTTTCTTTACCATGTACATTTGTAACTTATAATCCAACGGTCACGATTTGTAGTGATCTGACGGTTATCTCTCACCTTGGTATTAATGACACTTGATCCGTGACTTAATTTAAAGAGCATGGAGGGTCATTTGTTCAGTAACCGTTTATGAGAGAAACATATGTAACTTTTCTTTTTATATTAATAAATTGCCTGAAGTGGCCGCGTTGGCTCAGGCCGTGAACTGTTTCCCTCTTTGAGGGTTTTAACCACGTGATTATACTAGTGTACTGATTTGTGATCTGTTTGTGAGCGGTGACCTTTGGTTCTTGATCTACGGAACTTACCCTGTAGATTCCTACAATTGAGGACCCATAATGGAACCGAATATGACTCAAATGAGTTCAATAACTATTGTAGAGAAGCTAGCATTAAGAGGGAGACCACTATTGCATATACTCCTGAGCAAAATGGAGTTGCCAAAAGGAAGAATCGAACCATCATTGAAGCTACTCGTGCCATACTTCATGACCAAGGCCTACCAAAGTGTTTATGGGGAGAAGCTTCCAACATTGTTGTGTACGTTCAAAATAGATGCCCACATCAAGCATTGGACTTCAAAACTCCTGAAGAAGTTTTCACCGGTAAGAAACCTGATGTTTCTCACTTTAGAATTTTTGGTAGTCCCGTGTATTTGCATGCGCCGAAGGAAAAGAGAAGCAAGTTGGATGCATTAGGAAGAAAGGAACATTTGTGGGTTACATTGAAACTTCAAAGGCATATAGAATCTATGTGCCTGGTCAAAGGGAAGTGGAAATAAGCCATGATGTCACCTTCGATGAAGATGCTGCCCTTGGGAAGGTTAGAGATCTTCCTATTTCAAAGAAAGACAAAGATGAAGATGCAGGAAAGCAGGAAGAACAAAAGGATGAATCGATGCCCGATGTTGAAGGGTCGATGGATCCCATTGATCCACCTCCTAGTGAGCCCTCTTCCTCGAAAAGGAGACCCTTATGGCTCAGAGACACTCTCGAAGATGTCGAGAGACACATTGCACCAAGGGGGACATTTCGTGAAAGTAAGAAGCCGAATAGGTACCAAGGGTACTTAGTTGCCATGAGCACCATTGTTCAATCTGAGCCTAGCACGTTCAAAGAAACCATGAAGCACCAAGTTTGGAAGGATGCAATGATCGAAGAATATGAGTCGATTATAAAGAATGATGTCTGGGACGTGGTCCCTAGACCCAAGGACAAGTCTGTTGTCACCTCTAAATGGCTTTACAAAATCGAACATGGAGTTGATGGGAGTGTTGAAAAGTTTAAGGCTAGGTTCGTTGCCTGAGGCTTCTCTCAAAAGGAAGGTGTGGACTATGATGCGATATTTGCATCGGTTGACCGATATACCACCATCTGTTTGATTATTGCCCTTGTTGCCTCTCAAGGATGGAATCTACATCAAATGGATGTCAAAACTGCTTTCTTACATGGCTCGCTTAAGGAGGAATTTTATGTAGAACAACCCGAAGGGTTTGAAGTTCTAGACCGAGAGTCACAAGTATGCAGGTTGAAGAAAGTCCTCTGTGGGTTGAAGCAAGCCCCTAGGACTTGGTATGAGAGGATCGACAGCTATCTTATGAAGCTGGGATTTATAGGAAGTGAAGTTGATCTGAACCTTTACTTCAAGGTTGAAAATGACAGGCCTCTCATTTTGGTACTCTATGTAGACGATCTCTTTCTGACAGGTGCAGACTCTCTCATTCATCAATGCAAGAGGGATTTGGCTTCTGAATTTGAGATGAAGGACCTAGGGTTGATGCACTACTTCTTAGGCTTGGAGATCTGGCAAAAGCCAAGTGAGATTTTCCTTTCTCAAGGAAAATACATTGTGAAGTTGCTTGAAAGATTTGGGATGGTGGACTACAAGTCTGTGACTACTCCGATGGAACTCAACTTCAAGAAGCTATGCGGAAGTGTTGTTGGGCCCGATTTGGGAAATCCTTCTGAGTATTGTCAACTCGTGCAGGCCCTGATGTTCTTGGTGAACTCCCGTCCGAACATATGCTTCGTAGTGAATACGTTGATTCAATTTATGGTCAAGCCTCACCACATACACTGGATTGTTGCCAAGAATCTTTTGAGATATCTCCAGGGCACAATCAACTATGGATTGAGATACACTGCCCAGAATTTGAGGCTCCATGGATATACTGATGTTGACTGGGCTGGCAGTGTGGTGGATCGTAAGAGCACATCTGGATGTCGCTTCTCACTAGGTTCTGCTTCGATATCCTAGATAAGCAGGAAGAAGAAATTGCTTGCTTTGAGCACCACCACGGCCTAATACATTGCAGCTAGTATGGCCTGTTGTGAAGTTGTTTGGTTGAGGAAACTCTTTAGTGAGTTGTTTGAGCATGTGTTGGATACCACCGTGATCTGCTGCGACAACCAAAGTGAAATTCGCCTTTCAAAGAATCCCGTGTTCCATGACTGCTCCAAGCATATTGATATCAGGTACCACTTTATCTGGGATATGGTACAACGGGGAGCAGTAAGGCTCCATCACATTGGGACTAATGAGAAAGTCGCAGATATTCTGATGAAGCCCCTGGGGAAGGTCAAATTTTTAACCTTCCGTAAGAGACTTGGAGTCGTGGAAAGACCCTCCTATGAGGGTCTCGCATGAGTTGAAAATTGAGCTCTAGGAGCTCCGGGGGGCTTGGAATTACTTCTTGGAGCTATAAGCAACCATAGGGTGAGCGGTTCACCTTCCCCTAGTGGTGCGCTATGTACAGGGTGAGTGGTTCACCTTCCCCTTTGATACCCCATGTTGGTTGACATATGCATAGGATGAGTGGTTCGCCTTCTCCTATGGCATATGAGCAGGATGAGTGGTTCACCTTCTCCTGTTGGTGCCCCAGCATACATCCTACCCATGTATAGTTTGGGACTCGTGAGAAGTACCTCTCATCTGGCCAATGAGTTGGAAAATGAGGATAGAGACCATAGCACTACCAATGGACGCATCGTGTACTGTCGTACTCTCTATGCTAGGATGCATGGTGTTCAACAACTTGATCTGGGATCAAGTCTGATTGAGGTTTTACCTCTGGACTGACTTTGAGTCAGTGGAGAGTGGCAAGGTCTTGTGACTCACTCTCGATCAATTCTTCTTCATTATTTCTTCATGGTTCAGAAGAGCAGTGCAGGGATGACAGAGATGGTATAGATTGACAGATGGATTAGCAGGTGGATTTCTCCCTAGTTGAGAGGGAGTGTTAAAATTGGAAACTAGGGCCAAAATCGACCTTGGACAGCTCATATGATGGAGATGACATTTTTATTGGATTCCTCTTTTCGAGAGGTGCAAGATTGATCTAAAGATCATCTTGATTGGATGAGCAGAAGTATGATTTTGAATTTATTTCTCACACGTGCAAATTGTCAAGGTCGGCCACAACTCAAATGTAGGCTCATGAAGCCCAACAGATGTGTCTTTTCACCCTCATCGAATTGTATAAATAAAAGTGACCTTTTGCCTTATTTGGACATCATTCACTCACACATTCTTTTCTCTCCAAATCAGATTGGTTCGTAGTACATACAGCTTGGGTTTCTCTCTCTTCATCTCTCACACATGTGGCTGAAGCTAAATTTCAAGAGCAGATTGCAGGCCGAAAATTACAGGGCATTGACCAGCGGTGACCAGCTTTGACCAAGGGTCCATTGACTGATTTTGACTGCGGTTTTCAGGGCAAATTTCTGATTTGGCCGTACTGCTGGGCACAGAATCGAGGTGATTGGGGCAGTTTGACCTGAGTTGACCGCATGCTTGTTTGACCGCAGCATTGACTGAAGTTTGACCGAATTTGACTGAAGTTTCAGGGATTGTTTTTGGGTTGACTTTGACTCTTCTTGGAGGCCGAGTTGACTGATTTTGACCGAGCTGTCTTGGGGACGATTTGTTGCTGATTTGACCAACGTTGACTCTCTGGTTAGGGCTTCTGGTTGACTGTTGTTGACTGCTGTTATGACAGGACTGATTTGACAGTGTTTGGGCATGTAAATTTGTATTATGTACTCTCTCTCTCTCTCTGCTGAATTATTGAAGAATAATAAGAAGAATTTGATCAAAGGGTTTTCCCCACGTTGGGGTTTTTCCGTGGCATCCGCCAAATATTGTGTCCTCTTGTCTTGGTTTGTCTTTTGCTTATTGTTTATGTTCTATCTACATTTACTAACAATGTTAATGTGGTTGCTAATCTGGAAATTGATATTGGGCTAATAAGGAAAATTGAAGTAAATTGCTCTTAAGCATAGAACATACCATTGGTATCTAAAATTAACAGATATAGGATGGGTGGTTGGGAGAAATGTTGTTGTCCACCACACCTAGTTTCAATTCCAGCATGTGACATGTTGACCTCATGTTAAGAATATCCTTGTAATGGCTTTGAGCCTTGTTGTTTGAGAATCCCTCTAGGACCAAAACATGTATATTCCTCATATGTAATATAAAGATATTACATCAAGAAGAAAAAACACACACACACACACACATATATATATATATAGAGAGAGAGAGAGAGAGTCATTAGAGTTGTGGTCTAGCAGCAACTTGGAGCAATTGTTGTAACAATTGGATACAATAGGATATAGTTTTGGTGGTTGGGAAAAATGATGTTATCCTGCCCGCCTAGTTTTAATTCCAACATGTAACATGTTGAGCTCATAATAAGAATATCTTTGTAATGGATTTGAGCCTTGTTGTTTGAGAATCCCTCTAGGACCTAGACATGTATATTCCTCATATGTAATATAAAGATATTACATCAAGGAGAAAAAAAAGGAGAGAGAGAGAGAGAGAGAGAGAGAGAGAGAGTCGTTAGAGATGTGGGCTAGCAGCAACTTGGAGCAATCGTTGTAACAATTCTTCATGTTCATATCCTCGTGAGCATGCTACTCCCCTATATTGGTTCTATCAGATGTGGTTCTTGTGATCTAGCCATCTTTCTTGGCACTTGTACTTACTAGGTGTTGCCTTAGTGCCTTCATGGGCCTTTTGCCAATTAATGTTGTAGCCTCGAGAACTTTCAGCAACATTTTAAAGGTTGACATGATGTGGAATGGTTTTCTGATCGGCAATAACAAAATCAGTTTTTGATTGAAGATAGAGCTGCACAACTGAAGAATTGCTCTACATAGCCTTACAGTGGAGGCTTTCACTAGCTCCAAATGTTACGTCTGCTTGAGGTTAAATAAGCTTCCGTACATCAAGATACAGAAGCCCACATGGCCACCAGATTCTGGGCCACTGTATCAGAACTAGTAACAAAATACGGTGAATCCTCATTATTCCAACTGCCTGAGGTTTAAATCTACTTCCATGCATCAAGATAAAGGAGCCCGTATGACCACCAGACTCTCGGCCACTGTATCAGAACTAGTGCACCGTTTTTTAACCTTTTTTGTTGACCATATAAAAATAACCAAGAAACAGACAAGACTGGACTAAAACTAGGGTTAAAAACGGTTGATTTTCTTACCCAATTGATGACATTTGGTAAAGGGAATGCAAAGCATTCAGATTTCGTTGTGAACGTGTATTTCTTATTAGGGATTTTTTAATTTATTGCGTTTATTATAATTTTTTATATTTTGAAAACCGTGTGATTTACCATCTTTTCCATATCTCTGGTAGTTGTTTGGTTGACCTTGTTCTTTTACATATTTGAGGTCCACCATATTGAACACATCATACAAAATTTGTAACTATAATATCAGACCTTCTCCATGGTTGATGTTGTCCTCTTGCTGTCATTGTTCTCTGGTTTTATGGTGTTCCGTAACCAGCTAACAGGTGGGCTGTCAGACAACATGTTGTAACTTTCTTTTAGTTTCTTTAATGTTGTTTAACTTATTGGTATATTTATCCAGGTTCAACTCTTGGGGACATGGACTGCACAGAGTAGTTCATCACATATTGCAATTGCAAATGGTAACACATTTGAAAAACACAGAACGATGTTGAGGGTTCTTTTAGTTTCTTTAATGGTGTTTAACTTATTGGTATATTTATCCAGGTTCAAGTCTTGGGGACATGGACTGCACAGAGTAGTTCATCACATATTGCAACTGCAAATGGCAACACATTTGAAAAACACAGAACGATGTTGAGGGATTCTCGGTTTGATAATTAAACATGGGTGGGGATATTCCCTATAAAAAGTTCAAAACCCCTGGCATCATGTTTCACAAGGGTTGATGAATCATCCGTCTCGTGCAAGCGAGCAGATTCAAGCGGCTGAGGTCAAGTGTAAGTCTGGGGTAAAGAGGGCAGCTTCTCAGCCGAAGGGATCTTTCGAAAGTGTTGTTAAGCGATCGCAGTTCAGAAGCATCTTGTACAATATAATAATAATAATAATAACTCGAGGATCCTACGAATAGGGCTTATATGCCTCGAAAGGCTGTAAACGAAAATAGGAAGAACTTCATACCTTAACCAGAGCGCGCCCCTTGTCAGAGATAATGAAAGGAATGAGCGAACTCCTGTACGAATACTTCCAATTCATTGTCAAATTCACTTCTACCTGAGAGGCTACTATATTGATTCCACTTTGCCCCAAATTGAATGTGGAGGAAGGCACCATAATATTGTCAAGGGTAATATTGGACAACTTCACACGCACAGCACCGATAAATGGAACTTGCTCTGATTTCTCCATGTCCGATACACGCAGGCTAGTTAAAACTTGCAGAGCTTCTGATACCAATAAATCTTTGGCGTAATTTAGGCCCTTTTCAGATATGGTAATTTGCATGGAACCCTCGTCTTTATCCAAATATGGAGGAGATCCATGGGGAATTTTTGTCCCAGGGAAAAACATCTGAGAAGCATTGGCTTCGGAATTGTCAATGGCCAGCAATAAAAGGGTCAGTGTTATGTGTAACATGAGGTTTCTGATAAGCAAATCCATTGCAGTTTTTGTTTTGAGAGCAAACAGAGAAATGATAAATGCATTCATAGGATTTGAAGTGATTCCGCCAGGCAGAGAGGCAGCAGAATCTTCATTGGAAGGGGATGATGAACAAATGAGCCATGGCCTCTGATTTCTCCATGGTCGTTCTTAAAATTGTCACGCAAGCGAGCTAACATCTCGGAGATGCCCACCTCACGCCATTGTTGTCAGATCATGGTTGAGTGTTCAATATGCCTGGCATATTCTTCCAAATAAAATGCAAGAAAGCAGATTGTGGGATCAACATCACAAAATACGGCTGTATATGCATTTCGGAAGTGGATGTAATTCTCCAGGTGTTTTGGAATTATTTATACAGCATAATTACCTTCTTATCTCAATCATTACATGTGAGTTATGTTCTCATCTCTATCAATAAATTCGATATATTGTTTTTTTTCCAATATATTGTTTTTTTTCAACGGTTTATAGTTTATACGGTGTGAATATTAAAATAAAAAAGCGTAAAGTGACTTGAATGGTTTGAGTGATGTGATTTATAAGTGAGAAATTTTGGGTCAAGTATCTTAATGAAAGTGATAGAATTTAATATAGATTGATTATCAAAATTATAAGTGGCGAGATCTATAGGATCGAGTCTGAGTCTGTATATGTTTTGTGTGTTTAAAATTTTTTGAGATAGAGTTTGCATACAGCCAGGAAGCCTCTAGTAAGCCATTTCATTCATTGAGAAGCATAAGTCTGGTAAATGTTGGTGCAGTCAATCTCTGGAAAGAAAGACTGAGTCCAAAACTCTGATGTAATATCATTTTTAAATCAATAAAGAGAGAAGTTTTCATTCCGCATTCTAAATAATTGTCACTCTGAGCATATCACTATATGTTAAGTAGTATTTGTCTCTCTCACCTTCATTCGAAGTTCGCCAGAGATTCGCCAAACCATCGAGGGACGCCAAGGCCGTAGAAAGGCGAGGAAGCCGTGTGTGAAGGCCGATAGTTGCGTAAACGTGGAAGTAGGTTTGTGTATGGGTTCGTGTATGGGTTCATGTAGAAGAATCTGAGAGACCAAGACAAAGAAGGGACTTAACAAGGCCAAGTCAGCCATTGTTGCTGTTGCAAGCTTCAGTTTGAAGCCCCTGCGTAAAATGGGTATCAGAGCGAGAAAGGTTATCTAGTTCACGTCAAAAGGTCAGTATTCAGAACTATCCTCTCTTTATTCCAAAGTAATATGGACTCCTTCAAAAAGTCAGTTTCTTTCAGAGAGCTAGAAGAAAAGGAAAGGGCGGAACAAGATCCGCTTAGAGATATGTTTGCTAGTTCATCTACTAGAGTTTTAAATTCTTCAGAGTTATTATATGAAGAGGCTGAGCCCTCAGCTAAATGGGTTCTCCCTAAGATCAATGCATCAGAAGTCTATGCTAATCTAGGAGTTTGGCACTTAAAAGCTGTAACTAGAATATCAATTAAAGAATCCATTAGTTCCATTGAAGAAAACTCTGAATGTGTACAGTCTATTCCACTGTTAGACCCAAAACAATTTCAAGCAGAAGCAAGAAAGTTGGGGACAAAATATTTGCATTTAGGATGCATAAGGGTGGGAATTCATGCTCTTACACATAAAGGTCTAAATACATATGTGTTAGCTACTGTCAGAGACCTGACCCATAACAAATATATTGATTCCCTAATAGGAGGAATTGTTGCTCCTTTGTCTGATGGACCAGTATGGTTTGACTGTTATCCAAGCTTCCCGATATATGTTTTTGATGAAACAATAGCCGATATACTCCAGTTACAAATCCAAACTTCAGGATTTGATATGAAAAGAAAAAGAAATAATATTGCTATTCAAACTCGGGGATGTTTTCGTCATACCACTACACTTTATCCAGCAGTCCTCCATGCCCCAAGCAGGGATTCTAAAACCAGTGTGGTCGTCCTTACTGATCCTAAAAATCAAAAAGTCGAACACCAGGCCATAAGATGGGAAAACCTTACTTTTCCAGAACATTGAGTTGTCCCAAATCCTAAGCCAATATCTGCCCGGAATATTACTTCTGCTAGCATTTCAGAAAATCAATCCTCAGCCACTCTGTCATTTCCTCGAAGATCTACTATAGACAGACGCCGGATTGAAGAAGTCTGTAAAAAGTCTCCATTGTATATAAATCCAGAAGTTGTAGATACTGCTTGTTCTAGTATTGTTTCTTCTACCTGTAAACATGTTGCTTTATTTGAATTTGCTTAGTTAGTCAATTTCCAGCCGATTCAAGTCTCATGTCCACAACGTGAAAAGTTGGTCAACCTGAGTCATCTTGCCTACATGGTCATACATGAGGATCATAACCCAAGGACCGGTGAAGCTCCTGCCTCTACCTCAGACAACCCTTGTCCCAATCCGAAGTGTTCTGATATTCCATTTCCACATGATTCAGAACATGTTCTCATGATGCATCAATTGCCCAGTCTTGAAGAAGAAGACCCAAGATTGACTACCCTATTCAGTAACATGAGACCTGCAAATATGCCAAGATATGGCCTTGGATATCTTGAACAGAAAGATAATCTGATTCCAGATTGCATATTCAGAGATCTACCTGCTGACTGCAAAAGACCATTAGTCATGGAAATCCAAAAGTTTTATACATTGATGGATGGATGTCCTAAATACAGAATCCCAGCACAATGGATGAAGCAGATGCTTAACTGGGATATCTATACCCATCCTGAAGCTGATACTTTTGGTTCATCACATTCTTGTGAGGAAAAAATCAAATTAGCCAATGAATGGAAAGAGTATATGGAAAGAAAAAATGTTTGGATCTCTTTTTATTCTTGGAGAAAGGCTAAAGAATCTGAATCAGTTCTAATGATTGATTCTGCATCATCTTCCTCACACTTATGGTCAACAATAGATGGTAGCAAAATAGAAACAGCTACCACTTTTCCTCCCTTAAAAGGCATTGTCCTAGGAGAAGGACAACACTCTACAAAAGCCTATCCTTTAATACAAAAGGATGATTCAGCTCTTAAGGTTGAGGGTAGAATACAGAAAACCAGTGAACAATTAAATTGGACAAATACTGCAATTACTAGTTTAGAGAAAAGTGTTGCAAAAGCTACCACAGTTAAGGATTAGGTTGATAGAGTCCAAGTCTCTATCAATGATGTAAATAAAGTTTTGAATTCTACACAGTATAACTCAGCTATAGCCAAAGATTTTTCTTTAAAGTCTTTAAAGAAATTTGATCAGGTGGAAAATTGTATTATATCAGAATCTATGTCCACCAGAAGTCTCATCACAAATCTGTTTGACAAAGTTGATAAACTAAATCTGAAGAAGATAGATAAGCCAATCCCAACTTCCTTTTTGCATAAAGGGAAAAGTGTACATATCTAGAGACCTGTTGAAAAATTTCCACATCTTTTCCCTAAAGAAGCTGTCAAACCCTTACAGCAGTCCGAATCAGAAAGTCCAAAAGGTGAAAAAATCACCATAGCCTCACTCTTCCATGAGTCAGAGTCGAAGACACAAGTACTCCCAGTTTATGAACCTCTTGAGTCCCAGTATACTCCAGATTTGAATGGTATGGGAAAGATACCTCCAAAGGAAACATTCTTTGACAGCGGTCACAAAGAATTGAACATTGATTGTCTGACCACAGGACAAATCAGACAAATGCTAGATCAAATGATCACAGAATATAAACTGATGTGTGTTGGAGGAAAGTCAGAGGTTGAATCATGCAAGACATTGATTCAATGTTTCACTGGCACATTAGCCAGGTGGTGGGAGCTTGAATCATCTCCAGCAATGATTGAGAAAAATGGAAAAGGAAGTGGTAAAGGATGAAAATGGTGATATTGAGTTCCATCCTGATGGGACACCAATAAATAATATGATTGGTGTAGAAATTTGCTGAATAATGATTAATTATCCACCGAGACTATCCTGGTCACATACTATTTGAACTTCATACACAACACATAATCTCTTCCACTCAACTCAACTCAGATCATCACATATGCGGAAATAAAATCAAGCGATAACACATCAAATCATCATACACATTAACACAGTATGTGTGGGGAAAGCTTATAGCTGAAAACTCCGCAGCTATTGTTTATATTATAATGGAGAAATCATGTAACAACTCAGTACAATACTCCTCACAAGTACTCAGTACTTTCTCATGAAGTTACACACAAACTAGCTTGGTTTTGAACAGGTTACTGGTTCAAAACTCACCGCTAATTGCCTTGCCTCTATTGGGTTCGTTTCAAAGCTAAGGGATGGCCTCTTTATATAGATAAACCACCAGCCTGAACTGTGCAATCCTCATGGGCTTACTCCACCTATCTGTGTGTTGCAAATAGCAACAGTATAGTCACAACTGATAGCTAACTCCACCCCTTCATCTACCTCTTTCACTGGTCTCCACTGAACTGATCATACACTGTAGTGAACTGATGTGTTCTTGAGTTGAATAATGAGTTACTAATTAATGAATTAAATAATATTTAATTCACTCCACTCATAACTAATTGATTAGCTAATTAAACTAATCTCAACTAGTTCAAAAATAAACAGAACACAACTCCACTAGCTGTCTCATTAACTCCACCAAACTTCTGCCACTGAAGTTCTAACTGAAGTCAACCATGCATGATGCCATCAAACCCTTGGGAACCACGTGATTCCTCTGTCAGATGCATGAGCCACTTCTGTAGCTCGAACCGAAGTGCTCCAAGAGAGTAAATCGTTGTTTAGAGTCCAAATATTATTAAGGTAAATAATATTTGACTTCCATATTTTAGGAGAGTGCGCTAAAAAATAGCCTTCGACCTTTTCGACCTAAAAAATAGAGTCTCATCTATTTTTACCAACATGACCAATGCTCCAAGAATCTCAAACCGGAATCCCCGAACCATGCTCCATATAAATTTAAAAATAGACATAGTCTAAAAATAGACTTTGCGCGTAAAATAGCCTCGGCTCACTGTGAAGGCGACTTCTACTCCACCAAGCTCCATCATTCGTCGTATTCTCAACACCCTCTCAAAGATATGATTATCTAACCCTATCCTCCCTCTGGTGAATTCGAACTTGCTCTCGGTGAGCGCCTTCGTCAGATGTCAGCGTATCCTCGAACATATGAAAGCATCATGATTCTCCGCCGAACACACCCCGATATGATGGTACCTGATGTCGATGTGTTTGGACCTATCATGAAATACCGGATTAGCCTAGAGCTTGATGCAGCTCTGGTTATCACAGTAGATCACTGTAGGCTCCAAATGCAACCTGAACAAACCTGCGAGGATCTTCCTCATCCAAATAGCCTCGCATGCGGCCAAGCTAGCTGCCATGGTACCCGCTCGCCGAACCGAGTGCCACCGGGACCGCTTCCGCCGTACCGTAAACCTGCTGTCGACCCAATGTCGAAAACTCCCAAGTGCTCTTCCTGGCCTCTGCTGCTCCCCCGCCAACCGCACTGAAGCCAGAAAGCTTCGCTCATCCTCTTGTCTGTACCATTATCCATATCCCGATGTGCCTTTGAGATATCTCAATACATGCTTGTCTGCCTTCCAGAAGAGCTTGGTAGGCTTAACCATAGCTTATGAAAGTTGGTTAATAGCATAGCATATGTCGGGTCGTGTATTGACCAGATACATAAGCGACCCCACCAACTGTCGATAAACAGTGGCATCCACTACCTCCGCCGAAGCAGCATCCTCCTTCCTCCATCCACCAGGAAGAGGAGTATCAACAGGCTTGCAGCCATGCATGTTGAACTTCTCCAGTATCTCCCAGGCATACTTACCCTGAGAAACAAACAGCCTCTAGCTTACCGCCAAATTCAATCAAGTGAACAATGAAGTATGCCCAAGTCTCATCTCAACCTCGGTGCAAGATCCTCCTCGATGAAAGTATCAACCGCTCATCGCCAATCAAAATCAATGTATCGTCTACATAACAAGACGATGATCAACAAGCCTCTTATTTTACAACCGGCATGTTAGATCCCCGCACTCTTGGAGAATCCAAGCTCCCAAGAAGTAGTCATTTATCCGAGTGTACCAAGCACGAGGTGCCGTTCTACCCCCACAAGGTTTCCTTGAGTCGGCACACATGCGACTCACTGCTGAAGATCTCAAACCTTCAGGCTGCTCTATGTACACCTCTTCCTCAATAACTCCATTGAGGAATGCAGTCTTCACATCCATCTGATGAATGTGCCACCCCATCTGCGCTGAGAGAGCAAGGATCGTCCGTATGGAAGAGTACCTTGCGACAGTAAAGGTTTCTCAGTCAATCCCCGATCCGTGAAAAGCCACGATGACAAATCTCGCCTTTGTACATTGTACTTCATACTACCCCCGTCACCGCCCTCGCTTCACCTCTTTGTAGATCCATCGCGAACTCCACCACCGATTTCCCAAATCCCAGCCTTGGGACAATCTCCCATGCATCGTTCCCGACGATCGAATCATATTCTTCGATCATGGCATCAACCCATGCGGGTTCCTCCATACCAAAAGAGATGGTTTCCTCACACAATACATTGACCCAAGAGCCATGTATCCGTGTACCGATCCGGTGGATCGCTCTCGACCGCGCCGTGTCGTAGGTGGTCCTACAACCTTTCTCGCATCTTGGAGCCGCCGTCGTTCTTCTGTAGTGTGCTTGCGCCCTCTGATGGTTGGCGCTGCATGGGTGGTTTCTTCCACCTCATGAACTTCCTCTTGTGGTTGATCCACATCCAGAAGCTCCTCCTTAGGAACTAACAGCTCCTCATCTGCATGCAAGTGTGGCTCCCTCTCAAGCGAACACTGCATGGCTTTCTCCTCCTGAAATTTAATATCCCGTCGCACAACAGTCTTGCGACTGTCTGACACATACACCCGATAGTTGTGGGGTGTATCAGTGTACCCCACAAATATTCCAACCTCGGCGGTTGGATCCAGCTTCTTCCTTGCATCCTTCGTCACATGCATGTAGACAAGAGAGCCAAAAATCCGCAAATGGGAAATGTCAGGCCTCTTGCCAGAATAAGCCTCCTCTGGTGTACTCATGCCAAGAATCTTGTGAGGACAACGGTTTTGCACATATACTGTTGTGTTGCATGCCTCAGCCCACAAGTGAAGGGGTAGGCCCTGATCATGATGGGTAGGCCTCGATCACGCAACATCGCCCGTGCAGCGACCACGATCGTTCTATTCTCTCCGCCGCCCACTCGTTCGCCGTGGGTTATGGGGTGCGATGAGCTCTCTTCCGAATCCCTTCGCATCGCGGAACTCCTTGAATTCACCGAGATGAATTCACCACCGTTATTCCCCAGAGCAATCACCTTCTTCCCCAACCTTCCTCGACCAAAGGCTCCTAACTCGTCAGTAACTTCGCAATTTCACGCTTCTTCCGCATGAAGAAGATCCAACACTTTCGAGAGAAATCATCAACAAAGATCACATAATATTTGTGCTTTGCTATCGAAGCTACTGAGAAAGGACCACACACGTCTGTGTGAACTCTCTCAAGGATCGTCGTGGCACGACTATCCTTCTCGTGAAAGGTGGCTTTCACATATTTTCCCAAGGTACACCCCTTGCATTGATCTGACCGCGCAAGAGTGCCCTTAGGAAGCCCAATAGAAATCTGCTGCAGTATCTTCAAAGCACCATGGTGAAGGTGGCCCAATCTCCTATGCCACAGCTCGCCCTCATCATCCCGGCTCACCACTTCTCCCGCCTTGCATGCCATTTCTGCACAGCCATCTACTTGCAACTAATAAAGGTTCTTGACTCGAACCCCTATCTTCCGGGACTCTCCAGTTGTCTTACTGCGCAGGAAAGCCTTTCCTTCGTTGAAGACCACATCATACCCCTTGTCTTCCAACATCACCACAGAGATCAGATTCTTCATCAATCCTGGAACATGCAATACTTCCTTCAATACAAAGGGTTTACCAGACTCCCTCTCAAAGGAAATGGTACCGACACTAGTCCACTGTATCTACCATCATCACCCATCTCGATGTGCACACCCAAATCTTTGTCCTCTAGATCTGAGAACAACTCCCGATCTCCCGTCATATGAAATGACGCATCGCTGTCCAAGAACCACACCGATCCCAACACACTTGAAACCAAGCATGCAATCAAGAAAAGTCCTCGAATCGTGAAGCCAAAGCTTCTCCATCTCGGGTAGACCTTTCCCTCTTGCTTCGTTCTTCTTCTTCTTTGGACAATTTGTAGCATAATGTCCGTGATCATAGCGTTGAAAACACTTCACTTTCGCCATATCCTCGCTTCTTGCCCTTGCAATTAACGAGAGGTTTTCCTTTACCCTTCCCCTTCTTTGCTTTGGCAACCAAAGCTGCCAGCTTTCTTCATCAGCCTCCGTTTGATGAAGATCCATCTCGAGTAGTCCTCCTTATCTCCTCCGCATGAGATCCGCCCAAAGGCGCTCCCATCCCTACAGCCTTCTCCCGACCATCGACACTATCTTGATATGAGTGCCAAGCCTTCGGAAGACCAAGGAGAGCCAGGTCGACCATGTACTCATCTTCGACAGTCACCCCCACACTTCCCAGCTCATCTCTACATTGAGTTATCTTCGTGAGGTATTTGGCGATATTGTCGCCTTTCTCCATCTTGATGTTTCTGAGCTTATCTTTGAGCCCCAACTTCCTTTGGTCGCTCTTACTCTGGAATAGATCCATCAAATCTTTCCACATTAAATATGGAGAAGCCTTTCCATGTAGGCTGGATACAATATGATCCTTGACGCCCTCCAACAGGATCCTTCGACACTTCACCATCTTCTTTTGCCATGCATCGACTTCAGCTGCATCAGTGGGCTTTTGGACATCTGTATCTATGAACTCTTTCAGACCATTATCTTCTAATATTGCCTCCATGCGATCCTTCCATGCAACATAATTCGAACTGCCTTCAAGAGCATATTCGAGTCGCAAACCATTGAAAGACATTTTCAACACTGGCACCAAGAAAACAAAACCGCTGCAAAATTTCGAATTCCACCTCAAAGCTCAGCCGCTCTAGATCTGTGAGAACAAATTATTTCTAGCACAGAGATTGAATGCAAGGGGCATTTACCAGACCTTTCACTTTCCGAAGAAAGATGAATCCGGAGGCTACCTGGCCAGCATGCAGACTCTGTCTACCGAAATAAGTTTGTAATCACCGTGATGATCAATCTCTGCTTCAATAGCTCTGATACCATGTAGAAATTTGCTGAATAATGATTAATTATCCACCGAGACTATCCTGGTCACATACTATTTGAACTTCATACACAACACATAATCTCTTCCACTCAGATCAACTCGCATCATCATCCATGCGGAAATAAAATCAAGCGATAACACATCAAATCATCATACACATCAACACAAACATGTATGGGGGCATTGGGGAAAGCGATAGCTGAAAACTCCGCGCTATCGTGTATATTATAATGGAGAAATCATGTAACAACCCAATACAATACTCCTCACAAGTACCGCACGTTCTCATGAAGTTACACACAAACTAGCTTGGTTTTGAACCAAGTTACTGGTTCAAACTCACCGCCAATTGCTCTGCCTCTATTGCATGTTTCAATGCTATGGGATGGCCTCTTTATATAGATAAACCACCACCCCTTGAATCGCGCAATCCTCATGGGCTTAATCCTCCTATCTCAGGTGTTGCAAATAGCAAGATAGTCACAACCGATAGCCAACTTCACCCTTTCATCTACCTCTTTCACTGGTCTCCACTGGACTGATCATGCACTGTAGTGAATTGATGTGTTCTGGAGTTGAATAATGAGTTACTAATTAATGAATTAAATGATATTTAATTCACTCCACTCATAACTAATTGATTAGCTAATTAAACTAATCTCAACTAGTTCAAAAATAAAACATAACACAACTCCACTAGTCGTCTCATTAACTCCCCAAACTTCGCTATCGGTTTAACTGGTCAACCATGCATGATGCCATCAAACCTTGGGAACCACGTGATTCCTCTCGGTTGCATGCATGGGCCACATCCGTAGCTCCAACTGAAGTGCTGTAAGAGAATAAACTGAAGTTTAGAGTCCAAATATTATTATGGGCTAATAATATTTGACTGACCTATTTTTAGACAGGCAGTCTAAAAATAGACTTCGACCTGTATGTCTAAAAATAGAGGTCCATCTATTTTTACCAACTCGACCAATCATCCAAGAATAGCATACTGCAACTCCTAGACCATGCTCCATATGTCTAAAATAGACATAGTCTAAAAATAGACTTTGCGCCAGAATTCGCCTGCGGACCCACTTGGTGAAGGCGACTTCATTCCACCAAGCTCCATCATCTTGCTGCATTCTCAACAATTGGTGCCTTGACTGATTTAATACAGGAACATTTTTGTGGATCTGAGCCTACAGTCTCAGATAAGCATGAGTTAATCCTGATGAACTTAAAGTGTAGAAATATTAACCAGTTTGAAGATTTTCATCGTGATTGGATGCAGAGAATCTTTCTGGTTAAAGATCCAAAGAATCTCTTGTGGAAGCAAATATACATTACAGCTTTGCCATCAAAGCTTGTAGATATCCTTAAGCTGCAAGAAGCCTTTCAACTGCCTCTAGAAGTTTATCTATGGGGAGAAATATATGCCATTATTACCAAAGTTTCAATAACTTTGTGTACCAATTCAAAGATGAAAAAATCTATAGAAAAACTGAATAGATTGCTTGGTACAAAATCATTCTGCAACAAGTATGGCATTACAGTAGATGATCCTTTGGTTACCCATAGAAAATCAAAGAAAAAGGCAAAGAAAACACAAAGGAGAAATAAGTTCATCAATACATATAATTTGTATGATAAGAAGAGAAGTGTCTCAAAGCCTTCTCGGCCATCCAAGCAGCCTTAAAAAGGTAAACGGGGATATTAAAAATATACCCCCAAGACACATTACTACCAACCTTCAAACATTCACCCCAGGTCACAGAAAATAGAAAGAATGAAACAAATGGTCTGTTGGTTATGTGGCAAGACAGGACATACTTCTAACCTTTGTCCTGATGCACAAGAGTCAAAGAAAAATTGAGGCAGTAAATCACAACAGCAATCCAAAGGAAAAAATACTGTGAAAACAAAAAAAAAGTGTGCCAGATGTGGATCCTCATTCCAAAATACAGAAAATTGCACTCGGTTAGCCATACAACAAGCAGAAAAGTGTATTCTTCTGATACAGATACTGAATCTTCTTCCACCTCGTCTATAGAAGAAATAAATGCCTATTGTCAATGTTCAGATTCTGAAAATTGTGAATGTAATTGTTCTTCTAGTGAATCTGGGTTTTCATCTGACAATACTCTTACAGAAGAATTTTCTCAGAAGGTGAAAGTGCTCATGGCCCAATCTGATGAAGATGAAGTGAAGATTTTTGCACAGATACGCGCCATGGAAGAAGGAGATTTAAAAGCTCGATTGCTGGAAACATTCATGCAGAACAATGGTGGTTCTTCTAACATTCGTTCCAGTAAGAAGCCCATTTTTCTTGATGCTTCTTACGAACGCAACACAAAAAGCTACTAGCGCCAACAACAACAGAGCAAAGTTCGCCCACTCACTTTGGGGGAGGTGAGTAAGGAAATACACCTGCTAAAAACTGAAATCTTTGCTCTGAAATCTCAAGTTTCTAGGCTTGAAAAAGGGAAACAAGATGAGGCACAACCCGTTTCAGGAAGAAATACACCATAATTTGCATATCGCTCCGTACAAATTTTGCGGATCCGATGTTGAAATCGTAGAAGGAAGACCGATCCCAGATTCAGAGAGATACGGATACTTGCTATTGAGTATCAACAACATCATGTAAAGATAAATGTATGTATTAAAGGTGAAATGTTTCCTTTAACTGCATTATTAGATTTTGGAGCAGATGTTAATATTTTTGCAAAGAAAGATATTCCCTCTAAATTATGGGTTTCTGCTACCAGAAAGATAGTAGGGTTGGGAAAGAAAAACCTTGAATATGAAGTTCCTAATGCCGCTGTATGTTTTGATACCCACTGTATCAAATTAAAATTTGCAGTAGCGGACATCCCTGTTGACTGTATATTAGGGAACACCTTGCTACTTGTTGAACCGCATGGATCTATCAGATTGCACAGGGAAACAATCAAGTGATATTTTTGTCATCACATCAACATTAGATAAGAAAGGAAAAAGAATTGAATTGCCATATGTTTCTAACCCAAGAGTTTCCACTATGGTACAGACAATGCAGAAACTTCAAAAAGCAAAAAATAAGTTGAATGAGCTTAAAGATTTAAAAAGCACTATTCATATTGAAGAATAGTTAAGCTCACCTGATGTCCAGAGAAAAATCTCTGAAATCCAGAAAGAATTAGAAGAAGAATGCTGCTCTGAAGAGCCGAATTCTTTTTGGCATCGTAAGCAGCACTGTGTATAATTGCCTTACAAGGAAGGCTATGAAGGCAAACCGTGTAAATCCAGAGCTATTCCCATGAACAAAGAATACAGACAGCTCTGTGAAAAGGAAATCAATCAGCTTCTAGACAGAAAGTTGATCAGAGAGTCTAGCAGCCCTTGGAACTGCTATGGCTTTTATGTAAATAAAAGAAGTGAACAGATAAGGGGAATTCCTAAGCTTGTAATAAATTACAAACCTCTTAACTCTATTCTGGTTGATGACACCTATCTGATCCCTCACAAAGGAGATTTATTAGGGAGGATATCAGGTGCAAAAATATTTTCCAAGTTTGACTTAAAATCTGGTTTCTGGCAGGTTGCTATCTCAAAGAAGGATAAGTTCAAGACTACATTCAGCATTCCTGCTGGTCACTATGAATGGAATGTCATGCCATTCGGGTTGAAAAATGCACCTTCAAAGTTCCAGAGAGTCATGGACTCTATTTTCAAACCCTATGTTGAATGGTTATTGATATATATAGATGACATTCTAATATTTTCAAAAAAATTGCAGGACCACTTCAAACATGTGAGAATTTTCATGAAGCTGGTCAAAAGGAATAGTCTGGTCCTGAGCAAGAAAAAGATGGAGCTTTTTAAGACCAAGATCAAATTTCTTGGGCACACAATTGAAAATGGCCAAATTGCTCTACAAAACCATGCAATGGAGTTCGCAGACAAATTTCCAGATGTAATTTGGATAAAACACAATTGCAAAGGTTCCTTGGATGTTTAAACTATGTGAGAAATTTCTATGCCGATTGTGCTGCTGACAGGTCTCTGTTGAATCCGAGATTGAGAAAGAATCCAAAGCCTTGGACCGAAGAACACACAGAAGCAGTGAGACAAATAAAAGCCAAGGTAAGAAATCTCCCTATATTATATGTTGCTAATGATGAATCCTTCAAGATTGTAGAATCAGATGCCAGTGATATAGGTTGGGAAGGTGTTTTAAAGCAAAAACCAGATGAGAAAGATAGTAAGGAGACAGAACAGATAGTACAGTTCGCCTCTGGAACTTGGAATAAAAGTGAGAAAAATTATTCTACTATAGAAAAAGAGGAAAAAGCAGCCTGGAACTGTATTAGTAAGTTTTCCATACATCTGGTTAATAAATTCTTTCTGCTGAGAACGGACGCAGCTGCTCTGGGAAAAGTTCTATCAAAGAACATCAAAAGGCCCGAAGAAGCAAAGTTTGCAAGATGGCAAGCACTTTTTTCCAATTTTGATTTCAGGGTAGAGCATATCAAAGGAGTTGAAAACTCTCTGCCAGATTTTCTCAGCAAAGAATTTATCTAGTAACAAGAACAAAACTATGACCAAGAAAGTCATGTCATGGTCATAATCACCGAATGAGATCAAGCAAATCAAAAGGAGATCTTGAAGAGTATCCCGGATGACAAAGATTGGGTATCATATAGAAACAATTGGGAGCCAACTTGGCAACTCCGCAACACCAAGGTACTTGATGCAAATCTCCAAAATCATACTAACATACAGCATCTTGTACGTGAAAGGCGAGTGTACCCTAAAGGCAGCCGATGGATTCATGATATGGTATACACTCGAAGCATGCGAACATCATGGGAAGCCAAAGAATCTTTGTCACAAGATTTTTGTGATCTTCCTTTGTTAATTAATTTATTAAATTAAAATTGATTTTAAATTTTATTTTAAAAATATATATATATAATATTGTTTAATTTTTATAAAAATATTAAAATAAATATTTTTAATAATAAAAATACAATATAACTATATTGATTGCATTTTTCATATAATTATATTCATTATCAACATTAAGGTATTATATTTATGTTATCAAATATTTTTAATATATAAATTTTATAATTTATTTTCAATATTTTAAATATTATTTTTTTCAAATTAGTATATATATTATGATTTATTGTTATTTGAGATAAAGATAATTTTGTTTTTGTGTTAAATGGGGAAAATTATGTGAGATCGATAGCACTATGTCCAAGCCTTGGTCATGGTCCTCTATATTGGAGTAGGTTATGACATATAAGGCGACATCATGTATAAGGAAATTAACCTAATGCAATGGAATATGTATGAAGTCATGGTCATCTTCAAACATAGAACAAAGCAGATGTAATGATTCAGTATTACTCATGAACCTCAAGAGTTATAAATATTTCCTTGACATATTCCATACCATATGCTCCTAAAATCACAAGAGACAGCTCTGTCTATTTTTGTTTGGTATGGAGGATTTTATAAGCATAATGAAATTATAGGAAGGACATCGAATTATCTATTTGGTGTTTCTTTAACATGCAATTGTTTTTAATTTGGACATCAAATTTTTAGAGTACCCGACAACCTTGAAAACAATCACAAAGATGATGCCAAATTACCTCCTTCACAATTAATACGGTGTCACGACGTATAATGGGAGTTATTCCAGCTTAGGCACATTCAAGTTGAAGTTATTGTTATTTCCTTTATACATCTTAATGATTTAAAAAAAAAAATGAACCGTCCTAACCATGAAATGGATCTTGTTAGGCAATCAAAGAAAAAACCAAAGCCCATGTCCTAAGTTGGCATTGGTCGAAGGAATCTAGGAAATAACTATTCTCTTACATTAATATTATTAACTCGAAATTCCACATGAAATATACAAAATTTATTGATGTGTTTGATCTTGTCCAAATTTTAGATGCGTGTTGATCTTCTAATAGGTCATCATTACTTAGGCACTACTTGTTACAAGTTGTCATTATTTCTTGTCTTCGGCCATGGGTTTTCTTACATATTGGTGTTATGCTATGTTTTACACGCTAATGTTACATAATATCGTGTTGCCTAAATGCCAAGGTTGTTAGAAATATGTTAGAGTTTTTTTCTTGTACGACGAACTTCTAACTTATTAGTTTAAATGTGAATGCATTTCTTAACATGGCAATATTTTTTCTTATATTGTTGGTTTATTAATTTTACATAATATTGTGTTGCCTAAATGCCAATGCTGCTAGAAATATGTTGGAGTTTTTTTCTTGTACGACTAACTTCTAACTTATTAATTTAAATGTGAATGTCTTTCTTAATAGGACAATATTTTTTATTATATTGTTGGTTTATTAATTTTAAATGTGAATGTATTTGGCAATATATTATTGTTATTTCAACACTTGAATATAATATGTTCTTCTATACTTTCAAAGTATAATATTCTTATGGCCAAAAAATATATTAGACTTTGCTAAATATATGTTTGTAAATAATAAACTTCTTAATCACTAGAAAAGAAAGAAAGGATGCCAATTATGTTACATTATTAAAACAATTTATAATAAAATACACCTTATATCCAAATCATTTACATCTAGTGTCAGCAATGGGATAAGCATGGTTTCCCTAGTCATGGTCACATCAATCCACATCTACACTAAAACAATGGCTTCACTATATGCACTCACTAAAAAGTATACAACATTGAGTGTAAAGATATCGCACCTCATTGAACTCGTTTTTATTGCGGTTCTAATCACAATCACATTTCACAATCCCTCTCCCCATAACATCATATACTTGTAGCTTATGATTAAAGAGAGTTGAGATCCAGTCAATAAGTTACCATTATACTTCTATGCCTAAAGCAACTAGTCAATAAGTTACCATTATACTTATATGCCTAAAACAACTACCCACAAACCTTGTAAGACGAGGAAACAAAATTTTGAACCTAAACCTATATTAATTGGAAATTTCTTCCAATACCATACCAACCTATTAAGAGAGAGAAACCAAGTTTTGAAACTGAGCACTGCCTATATTGATTGGAAAATGTCTTCCATTACCATACATCCACCGTTAAGCCCAATGGACTATTAAATCTCATTATTGATGACAATTGAGCCCCCAGTGACATGACTTCATATGCTTTGTTGGTTCTCGATCCACCAAATCACATCGTCTGAATTCCAATTCCTGTCATCGACATATGTACCCTCTAGAATCTGTTGCGTCACCGAGTTCTCGTTATTGTATTTTGACTAGCATCAACAAGCCAACCCTAAATTATCATGTGCTTGCTTGGTAAACACTCAGCTAACGGGTTTAATGTTCCAATCAAAGTAAACCCTAAATCTCTGCGACTGTAAATTTTTAGGGTTCACATCCAAGAAATAGCATGTTGAGCCTTCGAGCAGACCTCCTTTCATGTGGTTTCTCTCTGATTAGTTTAAGCTTCAGACTGATCATTTGAAGCAATGTTTGATGCAATCTATTGTGCTATTTTCCTTTTAAGTTCTGGTTTCACATAGGGTGTTGGTTTCTCTATTAATTCGACATAGATATTTGAATGTTATGTTCCTGTATTGTTGTTTTTGAGTTATAATCACTGTTGGTGTACCAGTTTGGTATCTCACAATCATAGGACTTCTCTGAGTTGGCCATGAAATTTGGGTAAGGACTGAACGATAAAACAGACAGTTGCATGGTCAATTGTTAGATCATAAGCATTCGGTGCCCCATCAATAGTCCAGTCACTGGCTCAACTTGTCGTTGTGGATTTCTCTTTGGTGCTTCATCTCTGTTGGTGTTCCTATCGTCATGAGCAAGTTGAATGATGGTATCGTGGGTGGCATCAATAATGCTTTGATGGTTTATACCAGCCTAGATCCATCTATCTCTGGATCTATCATGCGCCGAGAGGGATCAAATCTCTCGAGGTGCAAACCTATTTTTTGAGTGCAAAACTTGAGGAAAGGTTTGCACCTCGAGAGATTTGATCCCTCTCGGCGCATGATAGATCCAGAGTTAGATGGATCTAGGCTGGTTCCAGTCGGAGGCATCAACGTCACATTTTTCATATTATTAAAAATTTTGTATATTTTTGAGATGTAAGATGGATCTAGGCTGGTTTCAGTCGTGTGCTGCCAAGGAAAATATATCAAAGATATGATTAATTTTATCAGTAATATGTAAATATATCAAATATTAATATAATCATTTTAAATATGCTAAATATTTCTGAGATTGACTTGGTCATTTTAATTTTAAATTTTCTTAGTTACCTCGGTTCGTTGAGATGATAATTATTGTTAATAACTATAATGATGAAAAATGATGAAATATTTTTTTAAAATGCAAAGTGACAATAATAGTGTTGAAAGATAGAAAATGTGAATAATAAGAACGTACTCATGTTACAATCAATCTGAAACTATTTTCTTCTACTATTCTTATTTCCTCTCTTGTTAACTGTTTTGTTATCTTTTCATATCGATTATATGAAAAAGAAAATTTAAGTCGTAAACCATTTAAATCTTTAGCTTGATCTGTTGTAGTAAACATGATACCTTGTCTCTCTTGCTCTCCAATATTAATAGCTTAAATTACTATAACACAAAAATCAATCTACATTGTTAATAACTTTTTGTGCTTACACTAAAATCAATGCATATTGTTAATCCAATCACTTTAATATTAATGTACCATCATATATCCAATTACATCAAATCATAAAACAACATAGACATTGAAATCAATGCATTTAATGCAAGCAATCAAACAAGATTAGAAAATAACTTCTACATTGAAATCAATGCACCTAATGCAATCAATCAAATAAGATTAGAAACCAACATCTACACTGAAATCAATGCATTTACTCAAAGCAATCAAATAGGATTAGAAATCACCATCTACACTAAAATCAATGCATTTAGCGCAAACAATCAAATAGTATTAGGAATAATCTATATTGAAATCAATGCATCTAGTGCAAGCAATCAAATATAATTATAAATCGACGTCTAAATTGAAATCAACACATCCAGTGCAAGCAATCAAATAGTATTAGGAATAATCACCTGCACTGGAATCAATGCATCTAGTGCAAGTAATCATATATCATTAGAAATAAATATCTACACTAAAATTGATGCATCTAGTGCAAATAATCAAATAGGATTATAAATCACCATCTCCACTTAAATCAATCCATCTAGTGCAAGAAATATTCTTCCCTCTCTCCAC
The DNA here is from genome assembly GCA_034641835.2 of Pinus albicaulis. Lineage (NCBI taxonomy): Eukaryota > Viridiplantae > Streptophyta > Pinopsida > Pinales > Pinaceae > Pinus > Pinus albicaulis. The sequence continues at coordinate 1,822,727,967 of CM076575.1, forward strand.
CCTCCATCCATATCTATATCCCCATCCATCTTTTTTTCTTGTCTCTATCTCACCCCCTAAACACACACGTTCTCACACTCGATATATATCGTTCTCTTTGTCGATCACCCTCTCTCCCCATCTCTCTCTTCTTCCCTCTCTTCCCCTTCTCTCCCTCTCCCCCGCTAATATCTCTCTTTCCTCATTTTGTCCTCTCTCTCTCTCTCTCCATCTTCCTTATCACTCACTCTCTCTCTCTCTAGGAACCAACATTTACACTGAAATCAATGCATTCACTCAAAGAAATCAAATAGGATTAGAAATCGCCATCTACACTAAAATCAATGCATTTAGTGCAAACAATCAAATAGGATTAGAAATAATCTACATTGAAATTAAGTCATCTAGTGCAAGTAATCAAATATAATTATAAATCGACATCTAAATTGAAATCAACACATTCAGTGCAAGCAATCAAATTGTATTAGAAATCACCACCTACACTGAAATCAATGCATCTAGTGCAAGTAATCAAATATCATTAGAAATAAATATATACACTAAAATCGATGCATCTAGTGCAAATAATCAAATAGGATTAAAAATCACCATCTCCACTTATATCAATCCATCCAGTGCGAGAAATATTCCTCCCTCTCTCCACCCTCCATCCAGATCTATATCCCCCTCCATCTATTCTTTTTTGTCTCTCTATCTCACCCCCCTAAAAATACGCGCTCTCGTACTCCATATATATCAATCTCTTTTTCAATCACCCCCTCTCCCCATCTCTCTCTTCTTCCCTCTCTTCACCTTCCATCTATATCTCTATCTTCCCCTTCTCTCCCTCTCCCCCATTAATATCTCTCTTTCCTCCTTTTGTCCTCTCTCCCTCTCTCTCCATCTTCCTTATCACTCTCTCTCTCTCTAGAAACCAACATCTACACTGAAATCAATGCATTTACTCAAATAAATCAAATAGGATTAGAAATCGCCATCTACACTGAAATTAATGAATTTAGTGCAAACAATCAAATAGGATTAGAAATCATCTACATTGAAACCAATTCATCTAGTGAAAGTAATCAAATATAATTATAAATTGACATCTAAATTGAAATCAACAAATTCAGTGCAAGCAATCAAATTGTATTAGAAATCACCACCTACACTGAAATCAATGCATCTAGTGCAAGTAATCAAATATCATTAGAAATAAATATCTACACTAAAATCGATGCATAGAGTGCAAACAATCAAATAGGATTATAAATCACCATCTCCACTTATATCAATCCATCTAGTGTGAGAAATATTCTTCCCTCTCTCCGCCCTCCATCCATATCTATATCCCCCTCCATCTCTCTATCTCACCCCCATAAACACACACACTCTTGCAATCCATATATATCAATCTCTTTGTCAATCCCCTCCTCTCCCCATCTCTCTCTTCTTCCCTCTCTTCACCTTCCATCTATATCTCTACCTTCCCCCTCTCTCCCTATCTCTCCATATTCCTTATCACTCACTCACTCTCTCTCTCTCCACCTTTCTCTCTCTATTTCTTTCTTCTTACCTCTCTCCCCCTCCCCCTCCAAGTCGATCTCTCTTTCCCTCCCTCTCTCCACTCTCTCACATCCTCTCTCTTCCTTCCTCTCCCATCTCTCTCTCCCTCTCTCTCTCTCTTCACCCACCAACTATGCTACTATATCCCTCCCTCTCTCCTTATATCTCATTCTCCCCCCTTATCTCCATCTCTCCTTATTTGTCTCTTTATCTCAGCCCCAAACATACACACTCTCTCTTTGTCTCTCCCTTGTCACTCCTCTCTCTCCACTTCTCACTCTCTATATTTCTTATTTCCTACATCTCTCCCCCTCCAACTCCATCTCTCTTATCGATCCCTCTCTCCTCCTCTCTCTCAAGTCCTCTCTCTCGTCCTTCCTCTCTCTCTCTATCTCTCTCTCTCTCCAATACTCTCTCTTCCCCCATCACTCTCCTCCTCTCTCTCATCCTTCCTCTCTCTCCCTTCCTCTCCCACCTCTCTCTCTCTCTTTTCCTTCCAATCCTTTCTCTTTCCCCATATCTCTCTCTCTCTCTCTTCGCCCATCCTTTTATTTCTCTCTCTCTTTCCACCCCCCTCTCTCTCTCCAACTACATTACTATATCCCTCCCTCTCTCCTTCTCACTTCTTCTCTCCCCCCTTCTTTCCATACATCTTACTTTGTCTCTTTATCTCACCCCTAAACATACAAACTCTCTCTCCATCTCTCCCTTATCACTCTCTCTCTATATTTCTTCTTAGTTATGTAAACTAATGAACATAAATATTCGTAAATATAAAGCAAATTATTAAGTAAATATGAAAAGAGGTTTTATTTACTTACCATACCTCTAGTTTATTTATATTTTTATTTATTTACCATACCCTTTTTTTTACTATGGTATTTGGCCCATAGGCTTGTTATATAATTAGATTTTTATTTATAATCCTATTTGATATATTGTTATTTATTTACCTTACCTCTTTGTGCCTCTTTTATATTTATTTATTTACCATACCTCTTTATATCTATTTTATATTTATTTATTTATTTATCATATTTGTTTATACCTCTTTTATATTTATTTATTTACCCTTGGTATTTGGCCCATGGTATCAATATTAATTTGTCCCCTGGTATTCGTCCCATAGGCTTCATCTAAATAAAACGTCTTTTTAAAGTTTTTTTAAATATAAAAATGTTTATGGAATAAATATAAAAAGAACTTTTATTTATTTACCATACATCTAGTTTATATATATTTTTATTTATTTACCATAGCTCTGGAGTAACTATAAATTCATTTTACAAATATTTAATTTAAAGAAATATTAAAAGATTTTGGATTTTGATTGTTTGTGTTGAATTAACTCTTTTCCTTTGATTTAGGAAATAGTATTGACTTAAGTTTTGTGGATCCATAAATCTGGAATATGAATTTGGTATATGATATATGAATTTGGATCCATGATATGATATTGGGCAATGATTCCCTGATTTGTAATCGATGAATCTTCTGTTCCGTTGTTATTTTTATTTCTCCCGTAATTGTATCTTATTTTGTTGTTTTAGGCCCGACTGCAATATTAGAGTTTATCTCGAATAATCAGGTAATTTTTTTGCTTCTCCGCTCCACCCCTTTTCCATGTCTTGTCACAAAAAAATAAGCATAGTCGTGCATTATCAAGCGAGTTTCCAGCTTTTCTTGACTAATTTAAAGAACATATTCTCTATGAAATTATCAATGTTGATCATTTACCAATGTTTTGTGGATATGGTAATAGAAAAATGAGTACCATAATTAGTCGTCAAGTAACTATATAATCTGTCAATTATGTTTATGAAATAAAGGTTTTTAGCAACTATTAACTATTTCATATGCCATTTTGCGTTCAGGAAATTCCTTGTGGTTCATCGTTATCTTCAATAAGCGTTCAATTTGTGCGTATGGGGTATTCTCCTAGTATTGTGGACAAAGCAATCGAAGAATGTGGTATATGAGTATAGTTTCAACATATCTATGTTAATAGTAACATTCTGCTCTGGTTTGTAGTAAATGAATCTTTCGATTTGTTATTTTTTATTTCTCATAGCAGTGCTTGCTGTTTTGTTGTTTTAGGCAAATATGGTGAGGGTGCGATATTTGAATACATCTTGACTTATGAGGTACTTCATTCACTTGTTATCTTTGCGAGTTTCTGACGTGCTGTTACTGTAGAAACAGTCTCTTTCTCGGTATTCATTACGGTGATTTGTTTCCAGGCACTACACAAAATTTCAAATGACGAGAATTCCCTCACCACGTCAGAGAGCTCCGATAATGAGGACACGTTTGAAGATCCATGGCTGCATAAACTCGCGCTGGAGCTTCCAGTTCGAACTGCGCCACAAAACCAAATACGACTCACCTCTATGTTCGATCAGAGCTGAGTTGTATTAATTTTTTTTTTTTTTTTTAATGATTATTAAAACTTATTTGTTAAGTTGATACTTAATTTTTATTTTAATTTTAATTTAAAATTTCAGCCGACATTGAGGACGTGACCCACCTGACATCGGGTTCATACTGGGCTGTAGATGCGCCTCTCGGCGCAATTAGCCACGCCCTCGCATGGCGGTATTTTGAGTAGTAGATTTGTCTTTGCATGATACCAACGTGCATGAATCAAGGAATTCCGTGGATTTGGAATTTTCCTACACTATTGGAAGGATAGCCCGCTCATTATTAACAATTTAGTCTTAGATGTTCAAGCTATTGAATGATGATTTGCAGCTTGAGCTTTACACTGAGTCGCTTTTAACTAGATTGTGTGCTCGTTTATATATATAATATAAAGTTAATTTTGGTTTATATATATAACTAATCACATAAGGAAAATTACAACCAGGGCAGCAGAATTTTATGTACATTTTTTCGACATTATGGCAGATGAGATTACGGCTGTTGTGGAAAATGGACGGATTACGGGACACATTTTGGCAAACATGAATGCCACCTTCTTGGCGCTCATCCCCACGTCATGTGACCCCAAGACTTTTTTTGATTACAGACCGATTGCTTTGTGTAATCTTATATATAAGGTATCATCTAAAATCATAGCAAATAGAATGGGAATGACTGTCAAAGTTTATCTCAAGGGAACAATATGGATTTCTGAAGGGATGGTCAATTCAAGACGCTATTTCCATAGCACAAGAAGCTATGCATTCTATGCACGTTGACAAGAAGGAGGCTCTCATTCTGAAAATTGATCTGTATAAAGCATATGACACTGTTGACTGGTCTTATATCAGACTGATACTCCTTAAGGTTGGGCTTTCGTTGCACATCATCAGATGGATTATGGCCTATATATCATCGGTCATTTTTGCTATTATAATAAATGGTATGCTGACGGATTTCTTCGGAGCTCATAGGGGAATACAACAGGGATGTACTCTATCCCCTCTCATATTTATGTTGATCATGGATGGATTTAGTAGGCTTATGAAGATGGTTGTGACTTTGCGATATATTTTTGGACTCACTTTCTCTAATGATGTAAGTATCACTCATTCACTCTTTGTGGACGATCTTCTTATTTTTTTGCCAGATTATTAGAAACCATTGGTTCTATATACATTTCTTGCTGACTCGTTTTGGGATGGCATCGGGACTATGCATTAACAAGGGGAAATCTTTCCTTATTTGTGAATACTGAAATGAGGATGAGATTCACTTCATTGCTAATTTCCTGGGTGTCCATATTAAGCGGGCATGCGAAGGTTTTTTATACTTGGGAGGCAAAATCAAATCTTGTGGGTATCGGGTGAAGGAATGGAGGTGGCTGGTGGAGAGATTCAAAGTCAAGATTAACAAATGGTCACATAGGTGGCTCTCGTTGGGGGGCAGATTGATCTTGATCCAATCGGTCCTCACACGACTTATTGTATACTGGGGTCACCTATATTTCTTTCTGGAAAGAACTGTGCAGTGAATAAATCAAATATTGGAAAAATTCTTATGGGGAGGGGCAGGCATGAACAACAAACAACATATTTGTAAATTTGAGCTGTTATGTACTCCCAAAAAACATGGGGGATGGGGTATCCTAAACATTCGAGCATTTAACTCTGCTCTGCTCATTAAATCTCTATGGCGAGCGATCAAGGGAGATGGAATATGGAATGATATCATATATGTTAAGTACTTAAATGGTGATTCTCTGCAACAATTTTATTGCAGGCAATTCATTATGCCTAGGTGCATATCGGCTATATGGTTGGGTTTCAAGAAAATCTTTCCAATCTTTGCTGAGCGGTTAGTATGGAAATTCGGGAATGGGTTGAAGATCATCCTTGGTTGTGATAGGATATATGGCATGAAAGTTGAATCGCTTCCCAGTCAGCGGATTGTACACATACTTTCTCACCGTGGAATCTTTCATTTCTATCAAATCATCGACTACTGGACCCATGGTGCTCCCATTTTGAAATCTGCAGTACTTCTTGGCCTCACTGGTGGGGATGCAGTGGACTGGGGGAATATGTGCAGTGTATTCAGGCTGCGGGTTTATGCTACAGATGTGAAGGAGACATGATCACTTGGGAGGGAGACATCAAACTGGGATCAGTGGTTGTACAGGATGCATATGTCTACATTATATCCCGGTCTGCACAGGAAGAATCGTCCAATGATTTCTGGCCATTTTGGTGAAGGAATATACCTACTAAGATCCTATTGTTTGGTTGGTTAGTTTGGAAAAATAAAATCCTTACATGGGACTCCCTTTTGCGCAGGGGTTTCCACGGTCCTGGCAGGTGTGCTCTGTGTTTAAAAGATGAGGAAAATGTTGAACACCTTTTCTTTTCATGTCCAAGGGTGCTTGGGATTTGGAATCTTTTTAGCCACCATATTATTGACTCATCGTGGATCCCAAGGGATTTCATGGAGGCCACCCACAGATGGGACAATACCAATGAAAATTTTCAATCCGTGCCCTTCTTTCTCATATGGGAAATATGGTTGGCACGCAATCGAATTATTTTTTATGGCAGGAGTTTCTCCACCACTCTTATTCACTCTGCTATTATGAAATGGATCAATCATAGGGAGCCTGTTGTGGATAGCATTGCTAATGGCTCGTTAAGGTATAGGCCTCATCCCATCACCTTACCTGCGATTTTCTTTGATGGTGCATGCCAGGAGGGGATGATGGCTTATGGGGCATGGATCAAGATATCAAAGGCTGAACGAATTCATATATGCTGGAATGGTTTTTAGGGTACGAACATTTTGGCAGAACTTATGGATCTATGGTGTGGTCTTCTTGTAGGACATAACATAGGCTTAAAGGAGGCCTGTATTTTTGGTGACTCTAAAATTATCATTGATGCAGTGGTTGGGAGGGCTGCTCTAACTTCTCCATGTGCACAGGGCTGGCTATTGAGGACTCAACAGTTATGGGCCAATATGAACAAGCTACCTATAGTCCACATCTTCAGAGAAATGAATACCAGAGCTGATGGTTTATCCAAAAATGGTCTTCATATGAGCTTTGGCATTATGCAAGTTAAACAATACAGGAACAAACAATGTTTATGGGCCAATGATCTCTCTATCCCTTAACAATGGACGCGGGGTACTAAGCTAGCTTCATCTTTCATGCCTGTTGTTTATGTGTTTGCAATGCAAGATCAAAGGTGGATGGAGACAACTGTAAGCGAGCCAGATATCTGTTGTTTTTGTTTTATCACGCCTGATATCCCAGTTCACTGTGGATAAGCAGTACGGTTATATTTCTACTTAGTAATTATGATTATGCTTATTTTCGTTGTCATCTCAATATAATGAGGATATGGTTATATGGATTGATATGTAGTTTTCAATATTTGTTTTATTTCTACATGATAATCTCAAACTGAAGATGTCAGACAATGTATTGGAATATGCATTGTTTATACTGATAATAGACAGTGGTTTTTTTCTTCTGAAAAAAATAAAATAAAAAATAAAAATAAATAAATAAATAAATATATATATATATATATATATATATATATATATATATATATATATATATATATTGTAGTTTTTTATTGTGATACAATCAAGTAAATTGCATATCATTGTTTGATGTCTATTTTTGCATCAAATATATCAAACTTACTCACATTATTGTTTCTATTTATTTAGCAATCTCGATTTAATAAATTGTCCAATAGAGAATTCCTTTTCTAAATTCAGGTTTAGAAACTACATCATACATATATATATATTGGTTGCAGTTTTTCTAATGTGATTGTGATACAAATCAAGTAAATTGCTTACCATTGTTTCATGTCTATTTTTGCATCAAATATATCAAACTCATTCACATTATTGTTTCTATCAAGTTAAATTGTTTTTTCAATATATTTTCTTACATTTATTTAGCAATTATGATTTAATAATTTGTCCATCGGGATTCCTTTTCTAAATTCAGGTTTAGAATGTTTATTTATTTATTTTTAAGTGAGAAGCGGGGCTATCTAAGTGAGAGTGGGTGGGATGCTTAATAATCTTCTTCACAAGGCTTTGAGTCAAAACAATTAATCATCTTTATAACTTAACTTTATAATAGCATTGACATTATTACTTAACTATAATGTTTATGGAAATAAATGCAACTCCATATTAAAAAACCATAATTTTATAAATGAAATTACACAATGTATAATTAAAGAATTTAACAAAGTTATTAATCTTTGAATTTCTAAAAACAAAAGGAAAATGTGTTCAAGTTGAAAATGAGAAGTACATGACAACAATGAATTGCAATAAAGTGATGCAAGAAGTATCTGGATGTTTTGTAAAAATAAAAGGAAAATGTGTTCAAGTTGAAAATGAGAAGTACATGACAACAATGAATTGAAATAAAGTGATGCAAGAAGTATATGGATGTTTTGATTTATATATTGCATGTCTCAAAATTATGAAAATGGATGACACTAGATATAATATTTTCACAAGTGCCCATGGAGATTATGGAATACATTTCAAAAGGCCATTCAAAAGAAAGGCACTTGCAAACCTATGATTTCACTAGCCTCCCATATCCACTAAAGCTACAAAGCAAACAAGATGTGATGTTTGAAGTGACCAAATCGAGCACTAATTCTCAGCACATATTATTAGAGAGGTTTTTTTTTTCCACCTGAAAAATAATTTTTTGTTATTCCACAAAAAAAAGTACAATTTTGCCTAGTTCGATTGTTAAACTCCAATTCTAGAAAATTCAGTTGTTGAAATCTCAAAGTTAGAATTGGTGGCCCACTATAAAACTACACTTACAGCTAGACTTTCCATATCTGATATTTTACAAATGAATTTTAAGGACTTTACAAAAAAATTTCCCAAAAAAATATTGTTATTTGATGTAACAAAATTGTAAGATATCAAAAGTAAGTCATGTTTTTATGCATATATCTTTTCTGAGAAAGATATTGTGAGCGAAAGACTGTTATGTTGATTGTTGGTTCAAAAATAGTAAAATTTGATGTGTTATTCTGTAGAGTCCTCCTGCTTTGAAGAAAGAGTTAGTATAATGAAGCTAAAGACATGGAGCAAGATTCCTCAATAGAGCACACATCAAGCTCTTCGAATATGATGACGTTTGGTTCCAGAGTTAAGGCACTCTTTGAAAGTCTGTTGACTTCCTTGTTGAATTCCTTGTTTATATGATAAAAGTTGATGTCTTGAAAAACCACTTTTGTCTCCACTATTCTACTTTTCCATGTTGATATATTTAGAACATCCAAGTGTGCATGTCCTCACAAACAATCAACTACACATTTAGAGTCCTTGATTGTCTCCTAACCGTGCATGTAAGATGACAAAATTTTCCAGATTGGAAAGACGTATCCTTTCTAATAAGAGAAGGAAGGATACAAGTTAAAATGGTCTCGATTCATCGAATTTGAATATGTGACAAGCGGATAGGCCCTAGATTTTGAATGTTTTTGATATTATTTCGATCAAGTATAAAGTCAGGAGGACCCAAACAACGATCAATTCAACTTTAGTGTTGGTCCCTGATCCAATCCCAATCCTGAAATGAATAGATTTGGATCCAAACATTCTTATTAGGTCCCCTCTGCCACAAGTGTTTCCTTACGTTGCTCCATCAAAGAAACCCATCGGCCTATCAAACAGAATATCTAGAAAAGGTGCACTTATTAGTAATGTTCCAAAATTTTAGCCTCACAGCTAAATGGAACATTAGAGTTAGCAGCAGCTCTAACCGGTAAATAAATGGGTCGAAAAGCCCATAAGTCTCCTAAGGAGGAATAAAAACACTCCAAGTGTGAAATGGGACACTCTTCTAGCTTAATAAAACACCTCCATGTGCTAACATGGATAAAATCAAGCTGCTTTGACTAAGTCAATAGTGCAGTTGTGGAGGAGGAGGAATCCAAGGAGGAATAACGCAGTTTTGGAGGGAGATCTATCTTTGCATAGAGATGACCTAATTGAGTGGGGCCAAGGGCAAGAAAAATCATATCTTATATAAGGAAGAAGATGGTAGCATTATTCTTCATGTTTTAGCTTGTTATTATTGTCTGCCAAGACTTGTTGCTGCCTTGCTCCTTAGCAGGGTTGCAGTGTTGTTTAGCACTGGGTGTTCACGAGCGGGAATCCCACCTCTCTCCTTGAGGAACCTCATTGGGAGAGTTTGTATTCATCATTCCTGATCCAGGTGGATATCGGTGGCCTCCCACCTATTCCATTTGGACTCGCAGCATCAATTCTTTCAGTTTTTCAGCTTCAGCACAGCTTACTATTTATAGCAGGTTTTCGGGTCCTGCACACTCGGAGCCGTTTTGGGGAATTAATAATCTAGGTGGATATTGGTGGCCACCCATCAAGTCCATTTGAACCCCCACCATCAGTTATTTTAGTTTGTAAGTTTCGGCACAACTTACTATTTTTAGCAGTTTTTCGGGTCTTAAACTTCCAGAGCCGTTTTGAGGCCCTAAACGACGTTTTTTGGGAAAACGGAGAGCAACATGGGTCCATGGATAGATGTTGCTCGTTCAAAAGTTGTACTCCTTGGAAAAATATTTCTAACGAGCTATTGAGCGCATCAAACAGAGATCGGATGCCAAAGTTACGTCCCCGGGAAGTTGAACCACCAATTTACCCAAACGGGGCCCACAGTTTTGGCGCTTCATCTCCTACGATTAGGGTTTTGGACGTTTCGGATTCTACATTGTTTCTCAACAATAAATAGGCCCTCGAGCCTCATTGTAAGATAGTCTAGGGGGCTAGGAGCCGACACATCTCTTCTCAGAGATAAGCGCGACCAGTGCCCTAGCTCGCCACATCTCTATCATGTCTGCATTGTAACACAGTTAAGGGGCTGGTAGCCGCCACATCTCTTCTCAGGGATATGCTGCCAGTACCCTAGCTCATCTATTTCCATTATGTCTGTAATAGGCCTGCGAGCCTCAATGTAACACAGTTCAGAGGCCTGCATACGCTACATCTCTTCTCAGAGATACGCTACCAGCACCCTAGCTTGTTTCCATTATGTTTGTAAGCTTATCTCAGTCATTCGTTTATTAATAAATTGAAGCATTATTTCCGCTGCATCTCTGTATCCATGGTTATATCTGTATTCTGTTGCGTTCCTGCATAAATCTGGATCAATTCCACATCAGGTTTTTAGGCCAAGCTTTAGCCAACTTCATCAGTGCAGTTTTTGCTAGAGATTGTGCAATGTTGCTGGGTGCAACAGTGGAAGGGATTAGAATCCCAGTTTCTGAGCTAGTTTCTCATTGGAGAAAGGTTTCCTTCACTTGAGGAACCTATTTGGAGAAATACAGAGCTTATTTCAGATCTGTGGTATCAGACCACACATTTCCCCTACATTCCCATCGTTGTTCCAGCTAGGGAATGCGTTGTTTTGGAGGCAGCATTCAGTGCATGGTCTAGTGGCTCCATTGCAGTGTTTCCTTGTGATTGAGAGGTTCATTCTTTCATGGGAGGAAGCCCTTGATGGATCTACATCATATCAGACATATTTCCAGCCTTGTACACTCTTATGCTTCAGTGTTGTAGTGTTGATTCAGTAAATTTCTGAATATCACATTTGTATGCAGAGTGTTTTGACAAGAAACCCTTGCCGGGTTCTCTTGCAATTTGTATAAGGAGACTAGATCTCTGTTCTTCAACATTATCAATCAATATATGAGTAGATCTATTTGTTTCCTTATTTTTTGAGTTAAAACCCTCATAAGACTGCACAGTCACTTTATGCAGCAACTCCGGTAAAATGCAGTTTTGGGGTTTTTAGTCATTTTTAGCTACACTAGTGTGGGAGGTCTGTTTAACCCACCTAGTTTCATTTATTTCTGATCTCCTCTTGTATTTAGATGCTAGATGGATGTATCTATGGGATCCAAGTGATCATTTCACTGTTTTATTACATATGTTGCTGGAAATGCGTTTTTAGTGCATGATTCAGGAGCAGTTCCCATCTCAGGATATTACAGTGGTATCAAAGCATGATCTCTGGCTCAGCCTGTGAGATCCAAATATCAGAGGAAGGAGAGATGGAAAGAAGCCAGAAAGCTTCAGTATGTGAAGGAATAAAGGAAGACAAGCTTACAAAGCTTCTTCTAAAATCTATGCAGAGCTTTCAAGGAGAGCTGAAGAAAATGAGATTGGAGATGGGATCTCCAAATGAGGTTGAATCTAGAGCTAAATATAGATTTTCACATGGTGAGTGTGAGCATGCAGCTGCACACCATGATGCACAACGCGGTCAAGTGCCCAGATCTATCTTGAGATGGATATGAGGAGGAAGAATGCCTAAGAGGAGAACTCTTAGTGATTTGTTGCAGGAGTATGAATCTCAAACTGAGAGGTTTAGAGATCATAATGATTTCCAAAAGTTTTGCAAGATCCAGGTGGAGAAGATCAAGCAGCAGGATGCAGATAGATTTCTTCTATCTACTTTTGCCGAATCACCTACATGTTCAGCTGGAGCATGGGTGAAGGAGCTAGATTCCTATTTGCAGCTGCACCATATTTCCGAGGGTGAAGCCATCAGAGTTGCAGCACTGCATTTCAGAGGTAAGGCTCATGCATGGTGGATTTTTGAATCTTATTCTTTAAAGAATGCAAACACTTCCTCTTATGCAAGATTCATAGAGACATTGGTGGGAAGATTTGGTGAAAAACTTCCTAAGACACATGAGTAAGGAAAATTTGAGAAAATAAAACCCTTGCATGTGATGGAGGAAACTCCACTTCAGAAAACCATGGGAGAAGCTGACATCTTGCATTACACATTGTCAGAAGCAAGACCTTCAGTTCATATTCTTGAACAAGAGGGCATGGGGATCACCTTTTCACAGGAGGATCCAACTGTTGAGATGTTGCCCATACACATTGAGGAAGATGAGGGAAATAACACTGTCACATCTAGAGCACATCTAGTGCCTCATGCAGAGGGAGGAGGAGCACATCCTCCAATAGGAGGGATTCTTGTATCCTTACAATAATTTCCCCAAGATCTCATACATGGAGGTCCAAGCACAATCAGTGAGCAACATGATTGTGCAGCATTGCAGTTGGAAGGAGGAGGTAGAGCAGCATCACTTGATGAGAGGCACACACCCTTCTCTATTTCAGAGAGCCAATGCAAGGAAGAGGCAGACTGATTTGCGCTGTAAAAGTAGGGGCAAGGTTACCCAACCACCGGTGCAGTCTACTCTTGACATTGATGTCTCACTTCATGGAGGCATTCCACTCGGGAGGCCACCAGATCTACAGTTGATGAGATATATCTTCTCTTTGGGTCCATCACTCTTGGATTTTGGAGAGGTGAAGAGTTTGGAGGAAGACTTTGGCATGGGGGATGTCAAAGTAGCAGGCAACAGCATGAGGATAGCTTCACATGCCAGATCACCATCGTTGTCTCTTAGGAGGATTGATCCCTATTGGAGATCTTAGCTCTTAGTAGAGTACTCCAAGGATCTTGGTGCATGCATGATTCTCAATGACACGGATAGAGATGATGAGTATATGGTGGATGGTATGGTCATCTATTCACATGGCAGAGTCTTCTTGACTAGAGCTTCTAGTCTCAAGGAGAAATTGCTACATGCAGCACATGAGGATTTCTTTTCCATGCAATTTGATGCAAATCTTTCCTTGGCAGAGGAATTCATTTGGGAGGGCATCCAGCATGACATATATCAACATATGGAGAGATGCATAGCCCGGATGGTGATAGATAGGATGTCACAGCCACCTTCCTACTCATTGGGAGTGAGGGAGAATTTCCAGTTGAGCCATTTCAGCTCAAGACCTCAAGTACATGATGGAGGAGGTATAATTTCACATTTTGTATTGTACTTCTTTTCCTTGTTTGAGCAACATGATGTGTCAAGAAGAGTTGTTCCTTCTTGCATATTGTATGATGATATACTTGCAGCTACTTGTAGCATTGATGTTGGCTATCTTTTCGATGGTTTGTGGGGGAAGCCAAATGTTTCTTGGTGTGCACCATTAACACCATATTGTAACTTCATGTGTTCATCTTATGATATGACTGTGGTAGCAAACAAGTGGCTGGTAAAGCACTTGTTATTTCTTATTTTGATGCAGGCAAAGGATGCACTGCACTGGTTCCATGAGTGGAACTGTGATTCACTCTCCGGTTGTCATTTGGCAACTTGTTTTTATTGTACCTTGCTTTCATGTATTACTGATATGTTTTTTCTCAAGGAAATCTTTGTATGGAGAGAGAAACAAATTGGATGGCATGGCACCCATATGTTAGAGCAGCAGAAGACTTGTTTGTATGGGGCATCATACAATTTGACCATCATGATCTTACTTCATGGCTTGTATGAGGGAGATATGAGGCAGCAAAAAAAGTTGTTGTTGTTGTGGTTACACTTGGGAGAGTATGGGCAGAATTCTTCCCATACTTTTCATGAGATTTCTAAAGAGAAGGAAGGCACATTCATGGTGCAAGGAGGCTACCCTTCAACATTGAAGGATCATGAGAGACTTCCATGTAGGAAGAAGATCTTCTCACATAGTAGCATGATGGTGGATGGCTTTGGCATATGGAATGTCAAAGAGAGGAGTCATGGAGCCTTATTTCTAAGGCCTACAGCGCTGTCACATGGGAGTGTGTTCTTGTTGATGGAGTGTTCCAAGGAGTATATGTATCCCTTCTTCTTGGAGAATTTTATGAGAGGATCGTCATGGGGGAACTTATACATGGACCTCACTTTCAGCCTACTCACTATGCATGGTAAGAAATACATTTATCTTCTTGTTGATTACTCTATTGAGTATTTGTACTCTCTCACCATATGTAAACAATGCATTGCTCCACATGAGAGCAAGATTATTTACGGGTTTCATGGTCACTTTAGGGCCAAATCTTGTAATATTGATAACCCATCTCTACATGACTTTGGGCAAGTGTTGTATTTCTTTGATTGTACACAGCTGGTATATATGGCAGCTTACTGCTTTATAGTAGATGAGCTAACATGCATAGCTACAAATTCTTTGAAGGACAACTTGCCACTTGATGCTCTGAATCAGCAGTTGAAAGGACTGCGTTGTATCCACTAGATAGACCATATGTATCATCCAAAACTACACATAACCTTCAACCATTTTCTGATTTGGATTCCATGTGGTGATGATGTGCCATTCATCTTGTATGGAATGGTTTGGGTTGACATGACTCATGAATTTGGAGGAAGGGTCTTTGGAGACTCAATATTCTTCTTGCCATTGGAGGGAAATCATGTTGCAGCTTGAGATCAACATAACCTCTACACTTATCATCAATGGAGAGGAGGACAACGTGGGATAGGCCCTCTTGCCTATCATGTTCACTTATTCAGCCCACCTACATTTCAGTAGCCAAAGGTGGAGGAGACTCTTCATGAGTTGCCATGTTGGAGGGTGACTCACTTCATTTGGATGATAGCATGGGTGAGGGAGGCACTCATTCACCATGTTGGTCATCACTCCTACTTTGTGGAGGCCATGAGACAGCAAGAAGGTTTCCTTTCACACTTTCTGCCCTTGATTGATGTAGACCATTTGGTTTGGCACACTTGGGAGGAAACATTAGATGACAGTTTATTTGCAGATTCTCTTGATGCAGTGATGGAGGCCATTTATGGGAGGCCACATGACGAGGAGGAGAGAAATTTTTCTCTCCCTATACATTTTCTTGAGGACAAGCAAATATCTTGGAGGGGAGGACTGTAATGTTCCAAAATTTTAGCCTCACAGCTAAATGGAACATTAGAGTTAACATCAGCTCTAACCGGTAAATAAATGGGTATAAAAGCCCATAAGTCTCCTAAGGAGGAATAAAAACACTCCAAGTGTGAAAGGGGACACTATTCTAGCTTAATAAAACACCTCCATGTGTGAACAGGGATAAAATCAAGTTGCTTTGACTAAGTCAACAACACAGTTGTGGAGGAGGAGGAATAACGTAGTTTTGGAGGGAGATGTATCTTTAGATAGAGATGACCTAATTGAGTGGGGCCAAGGGCAAGAAAATTCATATCTTATATAAGGAAGAGGATGGCAACATTACTATTCATGTTTTAGCTTGTTATTCTTGTCTGCCAAGACTTCTTGCTGCTTTGCTGCTTAGCAGGGTTGCAGTGCTATTTAGCACTGGGTGTTCCCGAGCGGGAATCCCACCTCTTTCCTTGAGGAGCATCACTGGGAGAGTTTGTATTCATCATTACACATCATTTTTTCAGGCCAAGCTTTAGCCAACTTCATCAGCGCAGTTTTTGCCAGAGATTGTGAAGTGTTCCTGGGTGCAGCAGTGGAAGGGATTGGAATCCCAGTTTTTGAGCTAGTTTCTCATTGGAGGAAGGTTTCCTTCACTTGAGGAACCTATTTGGAGAACTCCAAAGCTTATTTCATATTTTTGGTATCATTCCACACATTTCCCCTACATTCCCAACGTTGTTCCAGCAAGGGAATGCGTTATTTTGGAGGCAGCATTCAGTGCATGGTCTAGTGGCTCCGTTGCAGTGTTTCCTTGTGATTGAGAGGTTCATTATTTCATGGGAGGAAGCCCTTGAGGGATCTACATCATATCAGACATATTTATAGCCTTGTACACTCTTATGATTTAGTGTTGCAGTGGTGATTCAGTAAATTTCTGAATATCACATTTGTATGCAGAGTGTTTTGACAAGAAACCCTTGTTGGGTTCTCTTTCAATTTGTATAAGGAGACTAGATCTCCATTCTTCAGCATTATCAATCAATATATGATTAGATATATTTGTTTCCTTATTTTATGAGTTAAAACCCTCATAATACTGTGCAGTCACTTTATGCAGCAACTCCGGTAAAATGCAGTTTTGGGGTTTTTAGTCATTTTTAGCTACACTAGTGTGGGAGGTCTGTTTAACCCACCTAGTTTTGTTTATTTCTGATCTACTCTTGTATTTAGATGCTAGATGGATGTATCTATGGGATCCAAGTGATCATTTTACTGTTTTATTACATATGTTGCTAGAAATGCGTTTTTCGTGCATGATTCAGGAGCAGTTCCCATTTCGGGATATTACATTATTAGAGAAGTTATGGAGACTTCATCATCTCTTTTAAACCTATCGACATTGTTTCCATTGGAATATTATATTCTCATTGCATTATGGACTTTTTCATTCTTAAATGGAATATGTGTTGAGATTGCAACAAGATGATGAGCTTAGTGGAAAGAAGTCGCCTTCACTAAGTGGGCCCGCAGGCTATTTTTGGCACACAGTCTATTTTTAGACATGTCGATCATATTCTATGAGTTTCAGGATGCTATTTGTGGATGGTTGGTCAAGTTGGAAAAATAGATGGACTTCTATTTTTAGACATATTGGGCGGAATCTATTTTGAGATTGCCAGTCTAAAAATAGATATGTCGAATATTATTAGCTCTTAATAATATTTGGACTATAAACATTATCTTATTCCCTTGGATCACTTCAGTTAAGTGCACAGATGTGGAACAGGAGCTGACAGAAGGAATTACGCTATTCCTGAGGGTTAAGTGGAGCTATTGCATGGAGACTTCAGTTAGAACTCATGTGACAGAGTTTGGTGGAGTTATTGAGGTAGTTAATGGAGTTGTGTTCAGTTTAACTCAGTTAGACAGAGTTGAGCTAGTTGTATCTAGTCTAAATGATTGATACACTAGTGAGAGTGTTGTGAATTAATTATTAATTAATTCACTAATTATTAACTCATTAATCAACTGAAGGATACATTAGTTAACTACAATGCATGGAAAATTTCAGTGGAGACTAGTGGAGAGGTAGGTGAAAGAGTAGTGTGACTATCAGTTGTGACTATACTGGTGCATGATCTTGCACCACACATTGATGGAGATGCCAATGAGGATTGCGCAGTGCAAGCTAGGTGGATTCAAACTCATTTAGAGCCCATATTTAGCAGGGATTGCGCAGTAGAGGCAGGCTAGCAGGTGGCAAAGGATCGGTGCATGGATTTGCTAGATCAGGACCTAATTAGTGTGTAGCGATTGGAAATTATACTGAGAGCTTGTGATAAGATTTGTATGATGATTTTTACATGATCTCTATGACATATATTATACAGATAGTTGGGGGTTTTCAGCTTTAACCTTTCCCATAAATCACTGTGTTAATGTGTGTGAATTTTTATGGTTTTAATGTGTGCATGCAATTGATTTAATTTCTGCATATGATGATCAATGGTGGAATAGATTATGTATTGTGCATGAAGTCAAATAGTGTATGATCAGGTGAATCTTAGACATATAACATATCAGTTATATAATTTCTACATGGTATTAGAGCGATAGTTGATCATCAGAGCAATTGCAAATCATTGAAGCTGTTGAGTTTTGTGCTGGTGGAATTCGAATTTGCAGTAGTGTTTTCTTGGTGTCGAAGTTGAGATGTATTTCAACGAATTGCGATTGGAGTATGCCCTTGAGGAAGCTCGAATTATATTGCATGGAAGGACAGGATGGAGGCGGTGCTGGAGGATAATGGGTTGAAGGAGTTCATAGATGCAGAAATTCCAAAACTTGCTTCTAGCGATGCTGCCGCATTTGACGCATGGCAAAAGAAGACAACAAAATGTCGAATGATTCTGTTGGAAGGTGTGAAGGATCACATAGTGTCCAGCCTTCATGGTAAAGATTCTCCATTCTTGATGTGGAAAGATTTGACAGACTTATTCCAAAGCAAGAGAGACCAGAGGAAGTTGGCACTCAAGGATAAGCTCAGGAAAATAAAAATGGAGAAGGGCGAGAGTATACCCAAGTACCTCATGAAGTTCATCCAGTGTAGGGATGAGCTGCGAAGTGTGGGGGTTACTATAGATGAAGAGGACTTGGTGAGCTTGGCTCTCCTTGGGCTTCCGAAGAGTTGGAATTCCTATGAGGACTCTGTTAATGGTCGAGAGAAACTGATAGGATGGGAGCGACTTTGGTTGGATCTTGTGCAGGAGGAGATAAGGCAGAGTACAAGGGATGGATCTTCATCGAAGAATGAAGATGAGGAAATTTTCGCTTTGGCTACCAAAGAAAGGAAGGGGAAGAGCAAGAAGAATTCTTCTCAATCCGGTGCGAAAGGCAAGAAGCAGGACATGTCCAAGGTGAAGTGCTTTCACTGTCACCAACACGGACATTACGCCACTAATTGTCCATAGAAGAAGAAAAATAAGTAGGTTGCTGGATCTGCAGTTGGAGAGGCCTTAGCCTCGCTGTTTAAGCTGGATTTTTCGCTGATCGCATGCTTGGTCTCAAGTGTGATGGGTTCAGTGTGGTTTCTTGACAGTGGTGCGTCTTTTCATATGACCAGAGACAAAGATTTGTTCCGTGGTCTGGATGAGAAGGATCTTGGAGTGCACATCAAGATGGGAGATGATGGTAGATACAGTGCGACTGGTATCGAGACCATTTCCTTTGAGAGGGAGTCTGGTAAAACTTTCATATTGAAGGATGTCATGCATGTTCCAGGATTGAAGAAGAATCTGATCTTGGTGGCCATGTTGGAAGACAAGGGATATGATGTTGTCTTTAGCGAGGGAAAGGCTTTCCTGCACAATAAGGCAACTGGTGAAACCCGGAGGATAGGGGTTTGAGTTAATAACCTTTATCAGTTGTAGGTAGATGGCTGCACAACAATGGCAGGCAAGGCAGAAGGAGTGGTGAGCCGGGATGAGCGCGAGCTATGGCACAGGAGATTGGGCCATCTTCACCATGGTGCTTTGAAAATTTTGCAGCATATTTCTACCGGGCTTCCCAAAGGTACACTTGCGCAGTCAGATTAGTGCAAGGGATGTACTTTGGGAAAATTTGTGAAAGCCACCTTTCACGAGAAGGATAGTTGCGCCACGACGATCCTTGAGAGAATTCACAAAGACGTGTGTGGACCTTTCTCAGTAGCTTCGACAACAAAGCACAGATACTATGTGATATTTGTTGATGACTTTTCTCCTAAGTACTGGATATTCTTCATGCAAAAGAAGAGCGAGACATTCTCAAAGTTTTGTGAGTTCAAGGCACCGGTGGAGAAAGAGTCGGGGAAGCAGGTGAAGGCTCTTAGGAGCGACAATGGTGGTGAATTCATCTCTGGCGAATTCAAGGACTTTTGCAACGCAACAGGAATTCAAAGAGAGCTCATAGCGCCTCATAACCCACAGCAAAATGGGGTCGCAGAGCGAAAGAATAGAACGATCATGGGTGCTGCATGGGCGATGTTGCATGATTAGGGCCTTCCCATACACTTGTGGGCTGAGGCATGCAATACTGCGGTTTATGTGCAAAACTGTTGTCCTCACAGAGTGCTTGGCATGAGTACACCCAAGGATGTGTTTTCTGGTAAGAAGCCTGATATTTCTCATTTGAAGATTTTTGGCTCACCTGTTTACATTCATGTGACGAAGGATGCCAGGAAGAAGTTGGAGCCGACCGCAGAGGTTGGGATATTTGTGGGGTACACAAAAACACCCCACAACTATCATGTGTATTTTCCAGACAGTCGGAAGACTGTTGTGCGACGAGATATCAAATTTCATGAGGAGAAAGCCATGAAGTGTTTGCTTGAGAGGGAGCCACACTTGCATGCATATGAGGAGCTATTAGTTCCTAAGGATGAGCCTCAGGATGTGGATTAGCCACAAGAGGAGGTTCATGGAGTGGAAGAAACCACTCGTGCAGCGCCAACCATCAGAGGGCAGAAGTGCACTACATAAGTTGAGCGACTGAATTAGGATGCAGAGAATATTGTAGGAGCACCTACATCACAGCGCAGACAGAGACAATCACCTGACCGATATACTGGATACATGGCTCTGATGAGCAAGTGTATCGTGAAAAAACCATCCTCTTTCGAGGAAGCTGTGGAGGACCCTACATGGGTAGATGCCATGGTGGAAGAGTATGATTTGATTGTCAGAAACAGTGCATGGGAGATTGTCCCGAGGTCGGAAGGGAAATCAGTGGTAGGTTCGAGATGGATCTACAAAGTAAAGCAAGCAGCTGACGGGAGCGTCGAGAAGTACAAGGCAAGATTTGTTGCCCGGGGCTTCTCACAGATTGAGGGGATCGACTATGAGGAAACCTTTGCACCTGTCGCAAGGTATTCTTCCATACGGAGCATCCTAGCTCTCTCAACGCAGATGGGATGGCACATTCATCAGATGGATGTGAAGACTGCGTTCCTCAACGGAGTCATTGAGGAGGAGGTGTACATAGAGCAGCCTAAAGGTTTCGAGATCTTCAGCCGGCGATGCACACAATGAGGCTCAAAACCTTGTATGGGTTGAAGCAAGCACCTCGTGAGTACACACGGATAGGCAATTATTTCAGACTTGGTTTTTCTTAGGTAGGCGGATCCCAGCACAGCACGGATGTGGTTGAGGTAAGTTCAGTCATTGTACTTTAGATGATGACATGATACTAGCAGATGATGAACAGTGTCAATCTCATGCAAATTTGGAGTCTTGCAAGTTTTGAGATTGAAGGACTTGGGCCCTCTTCATTATGCATTATTTCTGCAGTTGGAAATTTAGCGCCGAAGCCTTGATGACAGTATTTATTATAAAGACAGGCATAAGAGGAGATTCTGGAGAGGTTCAACATGCAAGGCTGCAAGCCTGTTGACACTCCTCTTTCTGGTGGTTGGAGGAAGGAGGATGCTACTTCAGCGGAGGTAGTGGATGCCATTGTCTATCGACAGTTGGTGGGGTCGCTTATGTATCTGGTCAATACACGACCCGATATATGCTATGCAGTTAACCAGCTTTCACAAGCTATGGTTAAGCCTACCAAGCTCTTTTGGAAGGCAGGGAAGCATGTATTGAGATATCTCAGAGGCACATCAGGATATGGATTGTGGTACAGACAGTCGGATGAGGTGAAGCTATGTGGCTTCATGGATGCAGATTGGGCAGGGAGCCCAACGGACAGAAAGAGCACATCTGGAGGGATTTTCAATATCGGGTCGACAACAGTTTCTTGGTACAGCAGGAAGCAGAGATCCGTGGCACTCAGTTCAGCAGAGGCCGAGTATATGGCAGCGAGTTTGGCTGCATGCGAGGCTATATGGATGAGGAAGATCCTGGTCGGGTTGTTCGATTCACACTTAGATCCTACTGTGATATATTGTGATAATCAGAGTTGCATCAAACTCTCGGTTAATCCAGTATTTCATGATAGATCTAAACACATTGACATCCGGTATCATCATATCAGAGATTGTGTGCAGTGGAAGATCATGTTGCTTCAGTACATTCCTACGGAGGATTAGGATGCTGATATCTTGACGAAGGCGCTCACCAGGAGAAAATTCAAATACTATAGAGGCATGATCGGGGTGGCAGATAATCCCTATCTTGTTGAGAGGGAGTGTTGAGATTGCAACAAGATGATGAGCTTAGTGGAAAGAAGTCACCTTCACTAAGTGGGCCCGCAGGCTATTTTTGGCGCACAATCTATTTTTAGACATGTCGATCATATTCTATGAGTTGCAGGATGCTATTTGTGGATGGTTGGTCAATTTGGAAAAATAGATGGACTTCTATTTTTAGACATATTGGGCGGAATCTATTTTTAGATTCCAGTCTAAAAATAGATATGTCGAATATTATTAGCTCTTAATAATATTTGGACTCTAAACATTATCTTATTCTCTTGGAGCACTTCAGTTAAGTGCACAGATGTGGCACAGGAGCTGACAGAAAGAATTACGCTATTCCTGAGGGTTAAGTGGAGCTATTGCATGGATACTTCAGTTAGAACTCATGTGACAGAGTTTGGTGGAGTTATTGAGGTAGTTAATGGAGTTGTGTTCAGTTTAACTCAGTTAGACACAGTTGAGCTAGTTGTATCTAGTCTAACTGATTGATACACTAGTGAGAGTGGTGTGAATTAATTATTAATTAATTCACTAAATATTAACTCATTAATCAACTGAAGAATACATCAGTTAACTACGGTGCATGGATAGTTTCAGTGGAGACCAGTGGAGAGGTAGGTGAAAGAGCAAGTGTGACTATCGATTTGTGACTATCTTGGTTGCATGATCTTGCACCACACATTGATGGAGATACAATGAGGATTGCTCGGTGCGAAGCCGGTGGATTCCAGCAAACTCATTTAGAACCCATATTTAGTAGGGATTACGCGATGGGGAGCGAGGCTAGCGGGTGGCGGAAGATGTGATGCATGGTTGCTGATCGGGACACGATTAGTGTGTGCTTGATTGAAGTGTCTTTTGAGAGCTTGTGATAGCTTTTGTATGATGATTGTTACATGATATCTATGACATATATCATGCAGATAGTTGGGGGTTTTCAACTTTAAGATTTCCCATAAATCAACGTGTTAATGTGTGTGAATTTTTATGGTTTTTTTTTTTTTTTTTTAAGAGCGGTTATTTTTTTGTATTAGATCTTAGCCAGTAAATATCCAAGGTTACAATGTGTCGGGCCTAGCCCTTAGACTTTCTGTCTTTGTCTGAGAATAGGTTCCAAGTGTTGGAAATCCTTCAGTTTTCCACATGGCTAGATGTTCCATATTTGTTATTTTTCCTAACTTATATAAACACACAAATTGTTGTAAAATAAGGCGAAAAAACATGGCAACTTTATGGGATGGAGTCCCACTCCTCCATTTCATCTATCAAAAGGGAGCCTTCTGAAAGCAGCACCGCCTTGTTGGCTTCCGAATCTGCCTCTTTATTGTTTTCTCTCAAAACATGGAGAAAGCTTGCAGTTCGAAAGTCTTTCAGCATGCTTCGAATTCTTAATATTGTTCTAGCTAGTCGAAGATCTGAAGGAGAGGAGTTCTCCACTAGAATTTTGATGATAGTCTGGGAATCTCCTATGACACTTAAATCTGAAATACCAGAGGCCTTTGCTTGTTTAATACCCTGCAGAAGTGCCAAGGATTCAGCTTGAATGCTTGTTGAGTGCCCGAGGCCCCATGCATACTTAATCTCTGTTCTGCCCTCCTTGTTGTTTATAATTCCTCCTGCCCCAGCGAGACCGGGATTGCCTTTCGCGGCCCCATCGAAGAATAAGCAATGTCTATCTTGTCTGATGAGTAAATCTGATAGTTCTTGTTTGTTTCCTCTGAATTGCCACTCTTTTGTGTTATTTTGCTGCTTATTTCGTCAGAAGTGTAAGCCATTGATCTCCCAATCTGGTCCTTTTGATTCCAGTGGCTTAGGTAATACAAGTTTTCTTTCCAGAATTTTTGCTTTGATGCGGTGAGATGAAAGTTTGGTTTTTGTTTCTAAAAATTGTACATTTCTCTCGGAGGCTTCGGTACCGAAGACGCCATTGAATTCAGCGAGAAAGTAATACTTCTGAATCTTTCGTTTTTAGGGAGAGTTCCTGGATACAAGCTGTGCCAATTAGCAAATAAATCTGATATAGAGACAGGGAGGTTAAATTCTGTATTCCAAAATTTCATAATGATCTGCCAAAGTGCTTTAGAAAATTTGCATTCCAGTGTAATGTGCAGAGCGCTCTCTTCCATTTCACAGCACAGGTGGCATCTAGATGGGCCTTGAAAACCTGTTTTTTTAAGTTTATCTTCTGTTAATATCGCCTTATGGCACAGGAGCCAGCAATAATAATCGACCTTTGGCATGGATTTATATTGCCACAGCGCCTTCCACACAGTGGGATTTGGGGCGACGTGTGGACGTTCTTGAGTGCACCTATACCCTTGCGCTACCGTGTAGAAGCCTGAACCTGTTCCCCAGCCCCTAGCATCACGTTTGCCTGAATGAAGGGGCGATTTTCCATGGAGCATTGACAACAATTGAAGTCTGGCCTGCGCGTACTCTGGAGGCACGGGAGGTAAGCGCCAGCGCTGCCAAACTCTGTCCGAGAACTGTGAGATGTCCCACAGTGTGATATACCCAGCGCATTCCATCCACTGTCTCAGCGCTTGCAAGGAGGTGATCGATGCTAAGGGTGGATGCATCATTATGCTGTCTTCCCAGATCTTTACGTTTTTACCATTGCCCGGTATCCAAAACGAATTTTCTTTGATGAGAGCCACTGTTTTGTGGCAGCGCTTAACCAAGTGTGTTCCTGTTGTGGGCAGAGTATTTTCCAAAGATCTTTTCCTGCTTCCCGTGAGGTATTTTTTCCAGAGGGCTCTTTGTGCCCAGCCTGGGTGAGGAGCGATGATTCGCCAGTATAGCTTGGCCCCCATGGCTATATTTTGGGAACAGAGATCTTTGATATTTAGTCCTCCTTCCATCAGAGGCAAACAGATTTTCTCCCATCTGATTAGCGGAATTTTTCTGTCATTTAATTTGCCACCTTTCCAGAAAAATTTTCGGATGTAGGCTTCCATTTTCTTTATAATGCCTGAGGGTGCTAATAGCACAGAAAATTGGAATATAGGGAGACTGCTTAAAACTGACTTGATTAGAACAAGTTTGCTTGCAAGATTAAGCCATGAAAAGCCCCAGGCTTGAAATTTTGTCTTGAATTTGTCTAAAAGGGGGGCCCAATCTCTGCAATAAACCAGGCTTCGAAAGATGGGGAGTCCCAAGTATATAAAGGAGGACCAATTGAGGATGGCAGCAAAGTCCAGAATTCTGGATATGGCTGAGAGAGAGTGAGCAGAGATGTTCCAGCAGTAGGCTCTACATTTGCCTTTGTTTAGGCTGCTTCCTGTAGCATCGCTGAAGTCATCTAGAACTTCCTTAAACCTAATGGCAGATCGAGCTGTGGCAGCCCCCAACAGGAGGGTATCATCTGCAAAGAGCGTGTGGTTTACATTTTTCACACCTCTGGCTATATTAAGCCCCAAAATCTCCTGATCTTCCAGTTTCTGATCTAGGAAGAAGCTTAGGGCAGAGACTTGGAGAACGAAAAGCAGCGGTGAGAGGGGGCAGCCTTGCCTGAGCCCTCTTGATGCTTTGAAGAAGCCAGCTGCTCTCCCATTCACCAAGGGGGCAATCCATGGATCTGCAATGCTAGCCCGAATCCAATTTACAAAACCTAATCCAAAGCCAAACCTTTTCAAAACTTCCCAAAGGAAGCTATGTCTGACCCGGTCGAAGGCATTTGCCAGGTCAAGTTTAATTACCATACCCTTTTCTTTTCGAAGTTGACTCGAATGGATCGCCTCTTGCACCAGGATGTAGTTATCAACAATTTGTCTCCCCTGAACAAATCCTCCTTGATTCTCAGGAATGATCATTGGAAGGATGCCTGCTAGCCTGTTTGCTATTACCTTTGTGATTAATTTATATCCAATGTTGCAGAGAGAGATTGGACGAAACCGACTGAATTCTTTTGCACCCTTTTCCTTGGGGATAAGGGCCAGAAAGGCAGAATTCGTGCTGCCCCCAATTTTTTGGCAATGTTGTGATTTCAGGATCATCTTGAAGAGATCTTTCTCCACAATCTGCCAGCAAGTTTGTAGGAATCTGGCCGTGAAGCCGTCCGGTCCTGGGGCTTTGTCAGGGTCCATACTGTTCAGACCCTCTTTTATTTCTTGAATGGAGATCTTAGCTTCGAGCTGCTGATTAATAAAGGGGGAGATCTTTGTAGGAATCGCCTCCAAAAATTTGGAATTTGGATCAGTCTCTCCCTCTTCTTTGTAGAGATTTTGGAAGTGGTTGAAGGTTGCCTTCTTTATACTCTCATTGTCTTTGTGGGTCAAATTGCCATCTTTAATTTCTGCTATAGAGTTGATACTTTTCCTTGCTTGAGCTTGTTTATGGAAGAAAGCAGTATTTCTATCACCCGCTTTGAGCCATAGACTCCTGGATTTTTGTCTCCAGTGCTCTTCTTCTGAGAGGCAGGCTTTGTGATAGATTTGTTGAAGCACCTCCTCCTTGTCTAAAACTTCTTCGGTGATTTCTACATCCTCACTTTGGGCTTGGTGTTGGATAAGGTTGTCTTGGGCCTGCTTTCTCTTTTGAGCAGGGGTGGGAAGAGCTTTGGCCCATGTTTTGAGGGCAGCTTTTAACCTTCTAAGCTTTTCTTCCCATATGAAGAAGGGAGAGCCCTTCACTGGAAATTTCCAACTGTCTTGAACCAAGTTAATAAACTCAGTCTCCTTGACCCAAAGAGCGTTGAACCTGAAAGGGATGGGACCCAGATCCTTGGGTCCTGACATTTCTAACATGATGGGTTTATGATCTGAGACACTGCAAGGGAGGATGTGTAACCTGGAGTCTAAACCAAGCAGAAGAAAAGAACTCTGCACTAAACATCTATCAAGTCTAGCAGCAATATAACCAGGGCCTATTCTTTTATTGGTCCAGGTGTACTTACCGTTATCTGGAGGGATATCGAGTAGGTCCCAGTCCTGCATGAGGTCTTCCACCCACTCCCTTGCTGGGTCCCTAACAATTGTGCCTCCTCGCTTTTCCTCCGAGCGTAGGGTAATGTTTAGGTCACCTGCAATAATGAGATTTCCCAGGTTCTCAGTCTCCGCCAGATGTCTGATAGAGTCCCAGCACTCCCTTTTCTCGCCTATATTATTAGGAACATAGACATTGAACAGACAGATATCCTCCCTTGTTTCTTCCGAGCATAGCTTCAGGAATAGCCAATGGCTGTTGTGTACCTCAGAGACCAGTCTGAACTTGAGGGGGTTCCAGAGAGAGCCCAAACCCCCGGAGGCTCCCCTTGATGAAACTGCTAGTCCGCTGCTTCCCTTCCAAAACTTTTTGCTGATTTGGAGAAACTCTTTGTCCTCCATTTTAGTCTCCTGGATCAGAAGAATATCCGGAGTTTCTCTTCTTATTAGGCTTCTTATTGCTTCTTCTTTTACTTTACTCCCCATTCCTCTGCAGTTCCAGGAGATGGTCTTCATCATTTATTTCTTTGATGGGAGGCTCCCCTGGAGCCATGTGCTTGATTTTTGGTCGTTTTCGTGTTCTTGCTGAGAAGTTTTTCCAACGTGGGCTGACTGCCCTGGAGTTTGTCTTTGTAGGTTTCCTGGTCTCTCTTTTCTCTTGCAGATTTGCGTCCCCTTGCAGATCTTCTTACCGAAGTCTGCGTGTCTCCGATTTCTCCTTCTTCCTCGGACTCTTCTGAGTCATGTTCCTCCTCAGAGGCTTCTGTTTGCTTTTCTTTATCCCTTGCCATGGTGCTCTCTTCGGGTCTTGTTCCTACTGAGGTTGCTTTTTCTGCTGGTTTGTCGGTTCTCTCCTCTTCCCTGGGGGCTTCTTCCGCAGAGCTTAGGATCTCGTACCTATTTTCTTGACTTCTTGATGAGGATACGTTTTGGGCAGCGGCAGGTTGAGATCCTTGTGCCCTGGATTTCTTGTGGTTTGTCTTCGGCCTTTTGACTTGATTCCAGCCTTCCTCCTTTCCTTTTTCTGGATCGCTTTTATTTGGGCATCCTCTAGCAAAATGTCCGTAAATGTGACATTTACGACATTTGAAGGGGAGCTGTTCGTAGTCCAGGACTTGAACATGCGTCCAGCTTCCAACCTTTAGTTTGATGGCCTCCGGGAGACCCACCTCGAGATCTACCTCGACACAGATCCGGGCGCAGTCATATTGATCATTGTTGCTGGCTCTATCTATGAATTTGCCCAGTGAATTGCCAATGTGTTTGAGAGAGTCCCAGTTCCAACAGTGTACCGGTAGGTTGGGGAGCCTAACCCAAACGGGGACAGCCGACGGTACGTCTACAGCCGGATCAAAGTCTGGGGTCCATTTGTTGAGGTATAGGCCCTGAGGTCCCATGAAATAGGGTCCATTCCTGAAGATCAGGTCTTTATCCTCCTTGGTGTTGAATTCGAACAGGAAGTAGCCTCTTCCAAGAAAGTACGAGGTGACTTTATTCTTGATCAGCGGCGTCCAATTCCTGACGACCCAGTTTTCGGTTGATTTAGGAGAGGGCCAGAGACCCGTAAATTGTCCCACCAAGGCTCGATCTGCAAGCGACAAGGCAACCTGGATCGGCCCCTCAGGAGGAAGGTTTACCTCTGGTACATCATCGAGCTTCTTAACGAACTTTGATGCGTCAGGCTTCTTCTTCTTAGGCAGCGAAGCAATCAAGGAGGAGAAAGCGGCAGAGTCATCCGGAGGAGAAGACTGTGAGGGCCCGAGAGGCGAGCCTTGGGTCTCCATAGTCTAGATCAGAAGCTCACGTTCCTTCTCCAGACAAGAGGCATTCCAAAGCCGAGTAGAGAGAAACGGTCCAGGAGTGCCGGCTACATATGCGGGCGGCAGTCGAGTCCCACCTCGGATGGCACGCCGTCTAGGGGAGCCGGAGGCGAGATGCGGAGTCCCCGGTGGCGGATCCGAAGGAGAGGCTGTGAAGGTGCAGGATCTAGCTCTCCAAAGGCCGTGGGGGGGAGAAAGGCTATGACACGAGGGATGTGTGCGGCTCATGCAAGGGTTTGCGCGAGGCCGGCGGACGACGCGTTCCTTAGGGATCTCTTTGTGGCGGACGAAGTGAATTTTTATGGTTTTAATGTGTGCATTCAATTGATTTAATTTCCGCATATGATGATCAATGGTGGAATAGATTCTGTATTGTGCATGAAGTCAAATAGTGTATGATCAGGTGAATCTTAGACATATAACATATCAGTTATATAATTTCTACAATATGAGATGGCTCATGTTATAATTAACCACTTTATGTTTTACAATCAGATATATTGTTATACTCACTTCCATATATCATCTATTGATTTTTCATACACAAATGATAAATGGGATAAGTTATGAGAATAACTGAAATTTTTAAACATAATTTTGGTTTAAGAGAATGTTGGGAAGGGTTTTATTAACATTATATTTAACAAAATAGTAGTATCGGAAGAGTATAATGCTCTATGTGATATAGATAGCAAAATTGTATTGTTACTTATTATATGTGGAATTATGTTAAAAAAATGAGACTTTTCCATATGAACATGTTGAGCTATTTACAAGTGAATGTTATGTATAATTTAATGTTTATGTCATTAATGATGGTTGTTGTGTGATTTACTTATAGAATGCAAGATTTAAATGAAATGTTGTGGTACATGATACTAGTTTAGATAATATGTTGTAGCAAATCAATAAGTATGATGTATATGATAAAAAAATTAGATGTTCTACATTGTTTGTTGATGAAAAACATGTCAATCACATATAGATATTTATATGGTTATGTGTAATCTTATTTTTTAGCAAACCAACATACAGGTCAAATGGGCCAAGTGACAACCGATAGATAAGTGTAACACTAAAGTGATGTAGACATTGTGGATATCAAAAGATAAATACTATGTTAGGAAATACTACTTTTTTATTTGATCATTCATTGAATACATTGCAATGGTATTTGAGCAAGTGTAGGTTTCAGAAGAAGCATAATTACCCAAATTGGTCATTTAATGACATGGTATGGTTGATCATAGGGTGTTGACCCTAGTTCATCAAGAGGGTTGGTGGTGTTTCCACCATTTATCCTGTGAAACCTGTAATCGTGGAATGGTTGTGTTAAGAGAAGCTTCCTTAGATGTGTGATTATGAATATCAATTTCCTATTGGGGAAGCTTGGTTGATATAGTTGACACTTTCACTTATAGGTTCCATATGGGTTAGATCAACTTACTTGACACCCTAACATAGTCCAATAGAAGAAAGGATAGGATGTGGAAGATGAAAGTAGATTAACGATAAATGGTGATTCAAATTAGTAAATAATGTTGTTGGGAATTAGAAATACAAACTTATTTACTTGTCCCTTTTATGTATTAAATGTTTGCTTAATTCATTTATGATGATTTTAGTGTAAGGTTCAATTCATATTGGAATACTATGCCTTAATTAGTAAGATTATTGAATGTTGTGTTTAAAAATCGCCATCTTGCATGATTGGATGAGAGATCATAAAAACCATGCATTAGATGTGATGTTAGTTATTATTATTATGTGCACACAAGCTTTGTATGCACCATTTATGCATACATACCTTGTGCATGTACAGTAGTATCATTATGATATATATTAACTATTATAGTATTATTATTGATGGTTGTAGTAGAAGTAAAATGCTATTCTTATTATAATTTTATTTCATTTGGGTTATTTCATCTCAAGACTTATTATATTTTAATAAAAGGGAAAATTTGGTTTCATTTGAATTTGATTCGCATGTAGTAAGACTTGGATTTCATGACATATTAGACCAAAGTTAATTTTATTTAATGGATTTGATAACATTTTAGGTTGACTAATGTGGATATGTGGCAAAATAGTATTTGATGATAGTTTTTATCTTCCTGGGACCCATCTTAGGGAGGCTAGAAAGACAATGGAGAAAGAGATAAGGGGGGCAATTTGGAGAGGGAAGGGGGTTGTATTTGGGGAAATTTTGTTTTGGAGGTGAAGCATAACCATCAAAAGTACTTGGAATAAGAAAGGAGAATTATGAAATGTGAGATTTATCAAGCTTGGGAGGGGGAGATTGATTTTTGAAATGGGAGTTTGATTGTTGATTGTTAAGATAGTGGTGGTGGGTTGAGTGATATTCTTGAAGCTTTAGGCATGCAGAGCTAGGAAATGCCAAAGCTTTCCTAGACTTAAGGAGATAGATATGTTGTTCCTAATTGGCTGAGAAGTTAAAAAATTTGGTTTAGGAAGGGAACTAAGATTCTAAGGAATTCGACTCCTAAATATAATAATGTTATGAGTATTGTACTACTTCTTAGTTGATTAAATTGGTTGATTGCATAGATTAAACTATTTTAATTAAAAATTTGAAATCACAATTTCATTGACTACACTAAAAATGCAAATGTTAAATAAATTCCAAACTTTAGATACAAATGCTAAATAAATTAAGTTATTAGTAAATAAAAAATAAAAAATTTACATATTATAAAAGCATTTGTATTTATATGTAGAAAATCTAAATAAGATAAACGTAATCTAGTATATAAGTTCATAACTCTTAAATATTTCATAAGGAATCTTACAAAGAAGTACATGTAATATATATATTTTGAAAATAAGTTGTGATTTAAGAGAGTGTTTGGAGTTTTGTTGTCCCGTTTCATTTATTACAAGTAGTATTTCCAATGGGAAATGCTTGCAAACAACATTATGCAAGTCCTCTATGCCCAAGATTGGGATCAAGAGGTCCTCACTATCGACAATCAATGCAACAATATTTTAGAAGTTTGGGGTCTCGAAAGATAGGACATGCACTGCAAACACAACTATCAGACCCCCTCTTATCCCTCGCCATCCACATGGTCTTCCCCTCCTGCTAGCTTACATAAGTTGAATTTAGATCGAGCTTCAAAAGGAAATCAAGGTCATGTTTGGGGAACATTTTAAGTGTTTGTGCATTTTTACATCCATGTGAATCCATATATTTGCATCATCATAAAAACATAAAATGCACAAAGTAAATACCACATTTACATTCATGAACATCAAACACACAATGGTAAACACATCACATCACAAGTAGAGTTTCATGAATGCTAGTTAAGATGGTAGAGTCAATAGTGAGTGTTCGTATGGGTGGCTTAAGAGGTAAATTTCGAATATAATGTTTGTTTGAGAGAGTGTTTGGAAAAGTTCTACTATCTCATTTTTTTTAATACAAATAGTATTTTTTGGAAGAGCTTCATGTAATAAATACATTCTAAAAATAAACTATGGTTTAAGAGATAAATGGGTAGAGATTTATTGTCTCATTTCATTTATTACAAGTCATGTTATTAAGGACAAACACATGTGATAATGCTGGCATCATTTTAAATGATAATGCTAGTATAAGTGTAGTCAATAATGCTAACAACAAGGTGGTTGATAAGGCTTACACCACAGTGGTAAATATTGCAAAAATTATTATTTGTATAAAAATGATAAGATGATGTAATCAAGAAATAAAACATACAAATGCATTCCAACAGATAAATCTAACCATTAGTGGTAAGTTGATAAGAAAAGGTCCAAGAAGAACTATGTTCATCATTGACTAAATTAGGAACATACTCATAGATTTAAGTGATCATTTAACATATTTCTTTTTCTTGTCACAAAAGGAGATATAACTAATAACATTATCATCACTATAGCCAATACCACCGGCAATAATAGATTTCTTTAATAAAGTTACATGAAGTTGGGTGTCATAGCACTAATTTAAACTGAAACATGCTTTGTAAGCGCTTTAAGAGCGCAATAGTTTATTTTAGTACTTCCAGGGAACATTTCATTTTAATTTATTGGTATGACCGCTTTGATTATATCTATCTATTAAATGATTTTATTATTTCTACATTCTAATAATGTAAAGAGAAACATAAAGTATATGAAAGGACACCAAAAATAAAAGAGAACCAAAGTTATAAACAAAACTATATTCATTTATCTAAACTAAGCCAATTTTATTAGAGTTAAAAGGAATACCAGCATAACATAACTTTTATCCTCATGTAATAAATACTAGAAGATACTTTCTTCCTCATCATTACAACTATAATAACAACATATCAATGAATCATAGCATCATATAGTTGTAATAACTCATGTAAGAGTGGAGATATTGCAATAACAATAACAATGCAATGTTAGAATAGTTTATTATGTGTCATCATGTAATGAGTGTTAAAATTATGTCAAAAAGTATTATAATGTTGAGAGGAACTAATTATGGGGGGCCTACTCACTAAATAATAAATGAAATATCAAAAAATTCATGTTTTGGTAGAATTTGAGGGAGCATGATTATCATTTTTAACCTCATTAATTCTTCCCTCTAGAATTATTTTTTCCACTTGTTTTACATTTTCAAGGTGCTTCAATACTTGTTGGGAAAGTTCAAAAAGAGATTTGTGATCTTTGAGTGCTTACATGGCTATGGTTACCCATACTCGTAATGTAAAAGGGCTACTTGTAATTTGTGCCAAGTAATCAAACTACCCTTTCTTTCTCTTAACATATACACATCAACAATAATGTTTAGTAATTGAAGAAAAAATTATATCATGGATTGGCTCCTATAAAAAGGTTTTCATAATGTAAGCTTAAAAAGTAATCATGTAACACTAATTGCATAGTATATGAAATAGACATCTAATTGTTGCACAACACAAATCTCACCTTGATAGGGTCTAATGTCCACTTTTGCTTCCACTTCCTACAAATATTTGGAAGAGGTAATGTTAGAACTTGATCTCTCTCTTTCTTTGGTTATTTTTCTAACTATTTGTACTTGTCTCCAGATTTCCTGTTAGAGCAAGTTTTTGAGTCAAGAGCTATCAAACTCCACAAAAGGTCCAAAAATTTTCTCGAGAGATATCATGAAGATCTGTTGCAAAATATGTAGGGGACATATGCATCCCACTTTGAAAAGCTCTACTCTAAGTCATACCTTAGATTGTTAGTATACTCATCCAACATGGATAGGGTTTCGAAACTTCTCCCTTTAAACCAATTTCTAGATCCTACAATTTTTGACAAATATCCCAAAAAAAACTTCTCTAGTACCAATATGGTTTGTATGATACTATAAGTATTCCATTAAAACAATTTGTGTAGTGTAATTCACATAATTTATAGTGCAAAATGAAACCCAAGAATCCAAGGAAAAAATAAGAAGAAGATAAATCCAAGAAATATCTCTTTGATAATAGAAAATAGAGAGTTATGTTCACTTGCCTCTTCAACGGGGAAACCTCCAAGACCAATGCTCTAAATGCAATCACAATTCTTGACAAAAAATTACATAACCTTCTACTCAATATATATCTATCCATGGAGGATATTAAATTCCTATGGGCCCACTTCTAATGAGAGCCTACTAACTAATTTTGGTTTTATTAACAATGAGGACTAGTTTTGAAATAAATGACTATTTAATAACTCTTTAATGGGTCACATACATTAATGATGTATCTAAGTAAGGGGGTTAGCATAGGAATTTAGCATGCCCTCCCCCTTCTAAAGCAACATTATCCTCAAGGCTGAAGATGAGGAAATTGTTGGAGAAATTCTTTTGGTTCCCATGTGGCATCTTATGGTTACATATATTTCCAATGGAAAAATAATTCTTTGATAATGAGTTGGCATAATTGGCACTATCTAGAATTCTAATATTGCTTATGGTTGGATCCAAATGGAACCTTCTTCATCAAACTCTGGGAGGTTGGTTTGCACTTTATAATTTGATCCCACAACCTTATTCAAACAAGACACATGAATGACTGGATGAATCTTAGAGTCCAGTGGAAGAGTTAATTTGTAGGAAACTTGACCAATGTAGTGTATGATTTTACAAGGCCTGTAGAACTTAGGAGCTAGATTTTGGGAAACTTTATCCTTGAGATTTATGTTTATAAGAATATCGGTAGAGGAACACTTAAACCCCTTCAATAAAATAACATTAAGATCTATGTTGATCATCTTGTTGCTTCATTCAATTTTGTGACATATCCAAGTTATCCTTAAGGATACATATAATAAATTCTATACTATGAAGTTTTCTATATATCGCATGAACCTTGGAAGGAATGAAAAGATGAGCTAGGGCATAAAAATGATCAAATTTTGAAAGATGTTCTACCACCACCATAATTATTTTTTTTGTTGTTTGCTTTTGGAAGTTCAATAATAAAATCCACTGAATGTTTGTCCAAAAATGTGTTGGGATTGGTAAAGGTTGCAATGCCCCTGGTATATTTATTGTATCTCCCTTGTTTCTTTGGAAAGAATCACATGATGCTACAAAATCCTAAATATTTGTTTTCATGCCTTCCTAGAATAATGAATCCCCATCATAAGTTGTATAAAAACTAGAATGACATGTTGTTGGTGATGAGTGCATCTCCTCTAAAACTCATTGCTTTAGGGTTGAATATTTTTCCAAAAGAATGTTCCCTTCATACAATAATGTCTCTTGCTGCCATGTATAATTTTTAGGAGGTTTTGGATTTGTATGAAGCTTTTGGATGAGCTAACTTAAAGTATTTTTTTCTATCCATTCCTTGTGAGCTTCCTCAAGCCATCTTTCACATGGTAATGATAAGGCAAGGAGTGGTACATTCTCTTCAAATTGTCTGGATAAAGCATCGACCATACATTCTCTTTGCCCTCCTTATATAAGATCTCATACTCATATCCTAACATCTTGGTTACCCATTTATGTTACTCTTGTGGAGATAATCATTGTTCAAGGAAGTATTTTAGATTATGATGGCTAGTCCTAATTTGAAAACATTTCCTTACAAGATATGGTTTCCAAGTCTCCATTGCATGAAGGATAACTATAATTTCCTTCTCGTATGTGGATGTAGTCACACAATTTATTACTTGTGAATTCCAAGGGCCATCCTTATTATACCAATATTCCCCTCTAGACCTCTTCCCAAGGCATCACATTCCAATACAAAGGTCTTTTAAAGTTAGGTTATGCTCATACTGGACTAGTGCACATTTCTTCCTTTAAATCAATGAGTGCTTTTGTTTCTTCCTAACTCAAAACAAAGGCATTAATTTTAAGGAGTGAAGTTAGGGGAGCTATATTTTTTTTCATAATTTTTAACAAATTCCTATAGTACCTCTAAGTCTTAAGAATCCCCTCAAGCTTTTCAATGTTTTAGGTTGCGACCAATATAGCACAGTCTCCGCTTTCTTTATATCAACTCATAATCCTTCTTAATTGAAAATTCAACCTAATTTTTCAACCTATGAAACCCAAAATAACACTTGGAGCACTTCGTTTGTGATTCCCATGCTTTACTATAGATCAAGATATCATTGAAGAAGACCAACACAAACTTGTGTGTGAAGGGTTTGAAAATTTTGTTCATGAGGCTTTAGAAAGTGGAAAGGAGCATTACAAAGATCGAAAGGCATCAATAGTAACTCACAATGACCTTCATCTGTGATCAGGTGCTCAAAAATATGCTCAAAAAATGAAATTTATCGGAATGGTGTGGAACCTGAACGACCGCATAGATCAAGTTTGGTATAAGAGCATAGGTTTTCATTGTTGTTGTGAGGGCTTAATTGTTTCCAAGTGTATGTGATGCTTACAAGGTTGAATCTCAAGAGAGGAGAAGGAAAGATTGTGGTTGCAAGTCCTCAAGTTAGGTTAAGGAAAAGGAGAGCAAGTTTGCCACAATATCCACCACAAATTCTTCCTTAAATTGCAGTTGAAGCTTCAGCAAGTATGTCACATGAAGGACAGCCTGAAAATACGTTAGAGGATGAAAAAGCCTTTAGGAAAGCATTATTTTATATGACAATAATGGTGAAAGTTTTTTAGGTCCCTATAGTACTAGTGTAGTCCCTTATTGCTGTTAGTGTAAGCCCCTTATTGTTATTGTTATACCCCTGTAACCCTCATATTTATATTATTGTGCTCTTACATTCTTATTGTTAGGTCGGCTAGGATTATATTGTGACCCCATGGACTCATATATATAAAAAGGAGGTTCTGTCATTTGTATCATCCAAGAATTGTTCATTTATGTAATGTAAAGGAGGTTTCCCCCTCGAAGTGGCTTATTTCTAAGGTGTTGATCTCTCTTTTATTTTATTTTTGGAGTTGGTTTCATAACAAAGTTCTCTATGAGGAGAGAAGCACAAGGATGCAAGGTGAGAGCTCCAATATTCCAAAGGGAGATAAGTCTTAAAAATGAGATGGAGGAGATGGATATAAGCCTCCAAAAGTTAATGGGAATGGTGACAAAACACCTTTGACACCACCATTCTCCTCACCACCATCCTCACCACCATCTTCACTATCATCTTCTTCCACAACAAACCCTTCACAAACACCTCCACATTCTCCAAAAGGTCATGGTAAAACTCCATTTTTAAAGCTTGACATTAAGTTTGATTTTCCTATGTATGATGGAGAGGTAGATGCTGAAATATTAGACAATTGGGTACGTCAGCTTGAGGTGTATTGCAAGATACAAAGAATCAAGGATGATGACACAAAGATTCAGCTTGCTTCATTAAGATGGGAAAGTGAAACACTTATTTGGTGGGAAGCCAAAACTCAAGACGACATGAAGAAACATGGTAAGGTCTTAACCTCTTGGAATGATTTTGTTGTTTCCTTAAGGAAACAATTTTATCCAATATCATACATGCAAAAGGCTATAATGGATTGGAAAAACTTTAGGCAAGGTAAAGTAAAAAGTGTGCAAAGCTATACTCAAGAGTTTAGGAGAAGAGCACTAATTTTGGGTGTAGATTTGACATCTCAAGACACTTTGTTAAAATACATTGGAGGTTTGCATAGTTACCTAAGACATACTATTATCATGTTTAAACCTTCAAATTTAGATGAATTATGTGTACATGCCACACATATAGAGGCAAGAGGGAAACATGTTTAAGAGGAGACAAGTGAGGATACCTTTGAGCCATAAGAGAAAGGAAAGGGTAAGTTCAAGGGTAAAGGTAAGAAGAATGCTTCCATCAAGATGGAGAAAGGAAAACTCACATGCAAACATTGTTCCAAAGATGGGCATGATGAAGATAATTGTTGGAAACTTCATCGAGAGATGAGACCCAACAAGCTTAAAAACAAGGAGAAGGAGAAGAAAATTGCAACAATAACACATGATTTAGGTTCTGATTCCGGAGATGAAACTAAGATCACCGCAATGGGTTTAAAAGGTAAGGACATTGCAAGTACTGGTTCTTCCAGTTGTATAAATAGTACTCAAGTTGAAGAAACAAGAATTGAGCTTTTCCATGTTAGAGTTATTTCAAAGCATACCAATATTGACACCCTATTTGATAGTGGTTCACAAGCAAACCTTATTTCTGAAGACTTGGTCAAGAATTTGAATTTAGAGACCATTCCTCATCCAAGACCTTATCCTTTAGGTTGGATATGTAAGAATGAAAAATTGCAGGTGACGAGGAAGTGCATACTTAGATTTGCAATCACTGCAAACTTTCTTGATGAAGTTGAACTTGATATTGTTCTGCTTGATATTTCTGGTATTATCTTGGGTAGCCCATATCTTTATGATAGGAGAGAAATATTTCATTTCCATGAGAATAAGTATCACTTGTTCAACAATGGAATTGAGTACATTGTTAGAGCACATAGTAAGTAGATGAATTTGTCCCTCATGCATGCTGGACAAATGAAGAGAATTGTGAATGCTAGTCAAAATTTTCTTTGTTAATGTTCAAGCATGAAGATGTTGTGAATGAGGCCTTTCAAGGTGAAGCATCAGATGAAAATTATGCTTTCAATGAGGTTTTTAATGGTTGTGATGAGATGTTTTAGGAGTCTAACATGTTGCCTCCAAAAAGAGGTCAACAAGATGAGGTAAAATTGCAACAACATGCATCATTGTTGAGCAGTGATGTGAACAAGATGCCAATGCAATAGATTACAAAGGTCAAAGATCAAGTGGCAAAACAATTTAACAAAGAGGGAATTGGGTTCAAAATTTCTTCTTATGGGTTTCACAAAGAATTGTCTTTGAAATGGGATGCTGCATGGAAATGGCGATCACATTTGGTCAAGAGTCGAGCCAAGTACAAGGCAAGACAAGCTAAACATCGTCATGTCGACAATGTTCGAGGTGGGAAGAATTTCAAGTTGTTTAAGTTTCCTTTGATTGACGACTAAGGAGGGAACATTTTTGTTTCTTCAAGGACAGTTTGGTGTTCTGCAAATTCTGGGAAATTGTAGCAAGCTGGTATCTACAACAACAAGACAAGGTCTCCAGAATCAAGAGAAATGATTAGATTTCATGAAAAGCTAAAATTGTTGAATTAAGGCAAATTCCAGTGGATTGAGGCTGGAAGGGTGAGGGTGTTGTACCCTCATCCAAATGTTCAGTAATAAAAGAGCTTTTGGGGTCCAAAATCTTCTGGTGGGGAGGAGTCATCAGGTGCTAAAAAATTAAAGTTGTCAGAATGGTCTGGAACCTGAACGATCTTGTAGATCTTGTCGTTTTGAATCCGATGCAAGTCATTTCGCGGAAAACTGACACCATATGCTCCTGGAAACAAGTTCTGTTCATTTTCCCAAATAGGAAATTTTTCAAAAAAGGACAGCTATCTGGGAAAATTTTGGGCCAGTGGGAGGCTTCCATGTGGCCTCTTGTGATTGATCGAAATCATTTTTTGTTGTTGGGACTACCACTTCCTGACACGTGGTAGGCCTTGAATGGTGTTGGTGTGGGTGAATTTCATTGGTTGGATGGTGGCCAACCACATGCTGCCACGTCGCCCAACCAGAGGATGCTATGTGGCAACACGAGGGCCACCAAAAATTTGGTTGAAGTCTGAACTAACCTCTGACGGGTTCAAACACCGAACCTCACATCAAACAATGCAACGCCTTACTAGTCAGGCTAACCATGACCTTGTTAAACCATGCGACCAAATAATATTAAGTTTAAAGTGGCGAAGGTTATGGGGTAAAGGGGCCAGGGCTTAGCACCAACCCCCCATATGTATATACCATACGACCTTTAGGCTCGGAACTGTGGGTGTGACCTTTTTGTTGTTTTTTTTAATTAAAAAGTCAGACCTTAAGCCTTGGCACACTTTTTAATTGTCCCACAATTTGCGTTGAAAATATGCCAATTTGTTACTCCGTTAGTAGAATTCAGGGCAAAATTGTATGACAGTTCCGGATTTTGGGGAAATTGTAGAGAAACTAGCAGCAAAGCTAAGGAAACTCATAAATTCTTCATTTTTTCCCCAATTTTGGGGCAGAAAGAGGCTAGACAGGGGTTTTTTATATTTATGAAGTTGTTGGAATAGGTATTGAAGCCATTTGAGCATTGTAAATGTATGTAATCACCATTTTATGATCATAAAGATATAGGGCCAAGCCATTGGAAGCTGGGTCAAGGGACATAGCCTAGGAGGGATGAAGTCCTTCATCACTTGCTGTGTTGTGGTTATTTTTATGGTGTATTTGTCTGTTATTTTCTCTTATTTAAGAGTTTAAATTCATGCTTTATGTGCATAAAAAATAAACATAAAAGCTCACAAAAACTCAATTTTAACACTTGTAATTTATACAACCTCAAGCACATTTACATTAAGATCTCATACATATCAATTTGTTTTCAAAGCTGTATTTGGGATGTCTGCATCTTTCATCCTGATTTTGTGGTATCCTAAGTGTAGATCAAGGTTATTAGAAAAATTTATTCCATGAATTTCATCCAAGTGATTTCCAATAACTGTGATGATAAATTTGTCCTTGATTGTTAATTTATTGAAATCCCTAAAATAAGGACACATGTTCCAAGTGCTTGTTTTCTTTAACACCATGAATACTGGTGATGAATAAGGGATTGTACTGGGATGTATGACCCTTTCATCCAATAGTTCCTAAATGATATTTTCTATTTCATTCTCTTGTGCAAAAGGGTGTTGATAAGGACATATATTTGGTGGTTGACTACCTAAAAACAAGGGAATTCCATGGTCATTCTCTCCTCGAGAAAGGGGTAAAATCTTTGGTTTCTCAAAGAATTGATGATGTTTTTTAAGGATCAATGGAAAATGTGGTTGGCTTTCTTGTCATATTATCCATGACCTATAAGGAATTAAACTGGGAAATAATTTTGAAGTATTATTTCTTTAACAGCTTCTCCATACATGAGAGCTAAATATTTCATGGAAACCTTCCTGCAACCCGTGAAGGGTGTATACATGTCCCTCTTCAGTCAATATCATATAGAGTTCTTTGAAATCAACTGTAATTGGTCCTAATGTGCATAGCCCTTCTTCTCTTGATACCATGTCATAACCACTAATGTCGATGGAAAATAGATTGATTTTATATTTTCCCATCTAGAGTTTGAAATTTTCACATTTTCCCCCACATTTCATCATACCTCCATTGGTGATCATAATTCAAAAGTTGTGCAATGTGTATAAAACAACAGGTTTCTTCTACAACTCTCTTATGATTTAAATTGTGAGTAATGCCATTTTCGACTAAGATTATAACTTTCTCGTACTTAATGTGTCCTACGAGTTTCAATGTTTGTGGAGTTGAAATTCCTAATAATGCATGTCAGGAGATTATGGTTTCTTTAAGAGGAA
This sequence comes from Pinus albicaulis, assembly GCA_034641835.2. Lineage (NCBI taxonomy): Eukaryota > Viridiplantae > Streptophyta > Pinopsida > Pinales > Pinaceae > Pinus > Pinus albicaulis. The sequence continues at coordinate 1,822,770,077 of CM076575.1, forward strand.
ATGATGGTTCAATATCTTCTTGCTTCTAAGTGTTAGTGTATTCAACTTCTAGTGCTAGGTTCTCTTCAATGGTCAGTGTATTCCATCAGGGCATGAGTAGTCATATCAATTTGGAACAATTTTTATTCTTTACACCTATGAATGGAGCATATTTTTCATCATAATTGCAAGTCCATGTAATTGTTGGTTTGGAATTTTTGTTGAAGACAACCTTTGTACCTTTAAGTGATGAGTAAGATTTGTGCTTGGTGAATTACCTTGGGGTGCGTTGATCGTGTCAGCCCCCTATTAAATTCTGACAAACAATCCCCTTTAAAACCCCCTTCAAATCCTACACCCACCCCTTGTTTGGTTTAATTCCCCTCTTCTTCTCTATCTTTACCCATTTATGGCCTCGAACTACATTGAAAAAGGTTGAAAACCCACATTTGGACATATATGGGTCTTAGCCCCCTTCAGGCCAGCTCCCTTGACCTTTTCCCCACGTGACCCGGGCACCGAAACCAGGCACTAGCCCGAAAAGCGCTTAGTGCGTTTGGCTATCGAGAGCGTTTCTAACCGTTGATTTCCCGGCCATTCGACGGTCGTCGCGTTCCCCACAACGTCCACCGTTCACCCCGTTCACTGTTCAGATCGCATCACAGTCGTCCGTTTAACCCACCAGATCGACGGTCAGAGGTTCACCCGCCTTGTGGTCCCCGCGCCGCGCACTGTTAAAAAACCGGTGGTATCCATCGCACCGCGTTTGGAGGATGGGCGGAAATTTTATTTTCGGAGCGATTCCACTCACCGCCTGACACGTGGGTCCATCACTATTTCAAAACCGCCCCCCCATCGCGCGTTATCATTCGGCATTTGACCCGGCGCAATATGCATATCAACCGTCGGATTTGGGGCTCTCCATCCAACGGTCATCGCACCCCGAAGATGCGCGGAAATTAACCCAAGGTATCCGTACCCCTGGCCTGCCATCCGTCGCCCTCCGATATGTTTTCCACCGTCGATCTCCTCCTGAGATCGGACGGTCCAGTTTCAATCACCCTCTGCTATGTCCTCAGTCGTCGATCTCCTCTTGAGATCGGACAGTCCAGATTTATTCGCACGCCCGCCGTTGGCCGGTCCCGCCACATCACCATTCCACGTGTTTCATCACATATTTCACCCGTCCCTGTATATATATCCATTCAAAGGTCAAATGTTAATGTTTTACATTAAAATTTCCGTTCTCGCCACCCTCCAACTACATTTTCCCACTACGCCACCATTTTGCAGGCCTCCAACTGCATTTTCCACCGTAATCCCGCACTATTCCACTATTTCACCAGTTGCACGTCCACTTTCGTCGTCCCCACTACATCCACCTTCCCATGCATTTTTTTTCTTGACGATTTTGTGTGTTTTGCAGGGTACGAGCGGTGGTAAACCGCCATGATTCATAGTCTCAATTACAGTAATAGAGAACACCAAAAAGGACCATTTTTCAGAGGCTGGAATTATGGAGAAAGGCCTGGGAAGCTGTTACGACATGACCTCCATTAAAGAAGTAGGTTTAAACTCTGTCAAACCCTCCATAGTCATTCAAAGCGCAGATTTTGCGATCAGAAACATTAATATTGCAGACAGAGAGTATCAGTGAAAGGCAGAGAGTTAAAGGCACATAATTGAAGATCTTCGAACCTTAACCTAACCATTTGAAGGGAGAATACCAGATCGAAGACCCTGTAGATCACTCAGAAGGTCCATGCACATAAAATAATACCCTCAAGGTTTCATTTCAGCAGAATTTTCTTTCCAGGGAAGGACGGATTGCCCATGTGGTTTTTATTTCTCTACCGTGTTCCTGAAGAGACTTCCACCTAGTTCATTTATTTCAGAAAGCAGGCCACAGAGTACATACAACACTACAGAGTCATCAAGCAGTATGGGCGTGCACGTTTCCGCCATCCTGTCTTAATGAGGCAAATTAAATGTTCATCATCCATTTCCTTTACTAAGTTTTTTTTTTTCTTCTATAAAACTCCCCAAGAGCATATTATTGAGGGTTCCAGATTTATCATAAAATTATGCGGTGAGAGGATTTTTGTATGCATTTTGTAAAAACTCTTAGATGAATGTACAGATCCCGTTGGGTTTCAGTGAGGAGGAGTTCCGTCTTTAAAGAGGATTCTGGTCTTTGTTGTCTCACAGTGTGTAACTTTCTCTTATATGTGCTAAGTCAATTGTGCATTTCGTTTCATCCGCCTTTCTTGTATCATGTTTCTGGAATGCGAGTGGCTCACTGGTTTTTGGTATGGATTTATCCTAGTTGATATCCATGCTCGAATTAGTCAAGCGCTTTAAATATGGCTCAAACATGATATACTGTTTCACTTTTCACTTCAACCATATTTCTGCTATATTAGCTTCTTTGGGAGGTTATTTTTAAAACGCTATTGTCATGTATGGATTCTTAAATTGGTAAGCCCATTACATGGTGATATTGTGTATCTGGATATTCATCTCAATGACAGTTAGTATCATATTACATCTTGCTTACGCAGTAAACACCTTTTGATTATTTATTTCTGTGACGTATCTTTTGAATCGGCCCTCTTTACAGTAAGCTGCCTCTGAATTGTCTGATGCATTTGTGTTAGGGTTTCTCACATATTGCCTTTGCAGTGTTCCTTTCCCTGTGTCAAGTTTCTGAAGGTTTTGGTTCCATTCAAATTAATATTTCTTGTTTTCAGAAGATAGTATGAGAGCCTTTTTGTTGATAACTCCCCCTATTATACCATACGCTCCTTGCTATATAAAGATGTCCTAGGCACTGGTCTTTCACAACTCAAGGCTGTCTCTAGGAACGACAACATATTTTTGGCGCCGTTGCCGGGGAACAAAGTTGTGAAAATTTAAATCCCTGGGCCTCGACAAAACCTAATTCACTCTTCAAGTAGGTGAGTATGGAGAGTTGAGAGTTGTAGACCCCTCACCTTGGCGACTCCACATTCGTTTATTAGATAAATTTACTTGCAGTACTGGCTCCCCATAAGCCACACCTGAGGTCAGCTACATCCCAGCCAAAGAAGCCTTCTGTGTCTGACCCAGAGAAGATCCTACATAGGAGGAATTGGAGGGAAAGAAAATCAGCCCATACTAAGATTCCTGAATTCTCTCAAGAAGACTTTCCGTCCTCCTCCTTTCAAGTTGCTCAATTGCAAGGTCCTGACTCCACTGTGGGAGATCCCGAGTACTATTCAGATATTCCACCCCGAGGAAGCGTCCAAGTCAAAGACGACTTTCACCCTACTCCTGAGGTCGAAGAGGTCAAGGAGGTCACCGAAGTATTTGCTATTAACAGACCGTTGTTCCCCTCAACACCTCAAGCTGCAGTCCATTACATTCCTATTGTCATTCATACTCCACTTCCACCTCCGCATCCTCCTTTTACACATCAAATTCATGCACTACCTCCACCTCCTCCAATGGCCAATGTTCCTGGCTTCTTGTTGAATAAATATGCCCCCCTGGAATTACCTCAAGTGTTGGACGATATGCCACAGGACTATCTGAAGATTTTACCCCAATTCAATGGGGAAAATGAGATTGATGCTCAAAAACATCTTGAGGTCTTCTGCTCTTTTGCAGAGAACTTTAATGTGGAACATTTAGATGTAGTCTTACGGCTGTTTGTCCAATCTCTTGATGGTGAAGCCCGAAAATGGTTTAAGACATTGGGAGACCGTTCTGTCACCACTTGGGAAGGAATGGAAGATACTTTTCTCAGGAAATGGGGAGAGAAGAAAGATCATGGACATTGTCTTACTGAGTTCAATACACTCAAGAAAAGACATAGTGAAGGGGTGTCAGAGTTCATCAAGAGATTTAATAGATTGTATTTTAGTTTTCCTGCTGATATGAAACCTCATCAAACTGCTGCTAAAGTTGTTTTCGTAGCAGCCTTCGACTCAGAATTCGGTTTCTCTCTGAGAGAACGAAAGTCGGCCACTCTGGATGATGCTCAGACAGATGTGTTAGAGTTGGGGGCAAATTTCGCCTCCGCTGGTAAATCAAAGGGAAAATCTGAACAAGATACTAACAAAATGACAGAATTGAAGAAATGAACAAAATGATTAAGAACCTTTCTGGTAAGCTGGTCAAGCTTGAATTGGAGGCCAAGAATTCAGCCTCCAAAAATTTCCAGAATGCTCCAAATAGGGGTTACAATCCTTAGTATAAGAAACCACCCCTGCAAATGTTGCAAAGGGAACTAAAGGGACAACAAGATCAGGTACCACACCCATTGTACTTGGAAGGTCCAGTGGATGGTCCTACTGAAGACACTGCCTATGAACTGGAGGACGCAAATCTTGCTTTCTCGAATAGTGATGGAGAAGACTGCCCCTTGCAAGGAAGTGATGGAACCGACTTCTCATTGCAAGAAGAAGAGAAGGCTAGAGACACGGAAGACTCAGAGATTGATCACTATTGCAAGCAATTTTTTGATTTCATGCAAGCACAGTTCAAGAGAAGATATGATCTCAGATCTTCTAGGAAGAGGACTCGTACTCAAGATCAAGAAGAAGAGCCACCCCAGAAGGAAGCATCCGCTCAGAAGGAGCCAACAATGCAGAAAGTCATAGAAAAATGTAAGGGGCCTTCAAACAAACCTTTGCAGTCTAATGACCAAATTCCTTCCTGTTTAAAAGTAGTCATTCCCCCTAATGCCAAGTATGTGTCAAAAGAAATAAAACCCTCAGCCGAAAATAAAGAGTCAAAGGAGGTTGTAATAGAGAAGTCCTCTCGTGCTTTCAGTCTGAAAAAGGAACTTGAGAAGGTCAAAATCCTAGTTCCCTTGACTGAACTGTTGAAGCAACCTGCATATCAATCCCAAGTCATCTCTTTCATGCTCCCTCTAGAAGTAGCACTCATCCCAAATAGTCTCAACCTTCAAGAAGAAATACCCTTGGTCGTATTTGGCCCACATGTTGAAGAATTCGATGCTTCTACTCCTCCCTTCTATGTGTCTCTAGTGATTCATGACCTGCTATTACATAACTGTATGTTAGATTCTGGATCTTTCCATAATCTACTGCCTCTGTCAGTCATGGAACAACTAGGATTACAAATCACCCCTCCATACAAGGACCTCTATTCATTTGATTCCAAAAGAGTTAAATGCCCAGGGATGATCAAGGATTTGGTGGTCAATTTGGCCCAAATCCTAGCAAAAAGTGTGGTAATGGACATCGTGGTGGCTGACATCCCAGCTCGCTTTGGCATGTTGATGTCAAGGTCCTGGGGGACAAAAATTGGTGGGTCAATCAAGTTGGACTTAACATATGCCACTATCCCAGTTTTTGGTGGCCAAGAGAGGAGGTTGTACATGGAAACTAGATTTGTTAAGATGGTTAGTAAGGTCGAAAACTCTGTTAATTCACTAGTCTACAGTAGAGAAGGAGATTTCTCGTGCTTAATGCTGGAAGAAGATCAAGATTATGCTCATGAACCATCCTTCTGCCAGATCAAGATTGAGCAGCCCTTAGAGAGCCATGAAGCAGGAATCTGGACACTTCATTTCGACAGAGCAAATTCAAGAGAAGGTAATGGAGCTGGAATACTATTGATTTCTCCTACAGGCAAATGGGTCCTGTTGTAGCTCATAGAGACAGCCTAGAGTTGCAATAGACCAGTGCCTAGGACATCTTGGCATAGCAAGGAGCTTATGATATAATGGATGAAGTTGTCAGCTTCAGCTCACATGCTATCTCCTGAAAACAGGTAAATGAAATAGAATGGGACCAAACTCTCAGAAACTGACACGGGGAAAGAGAGACTGCAGAGGAAAGATGCAGAACTCTAATACAAAAGAAACAGAAAATTCAGAGACAACTTACTGCAAAGCGGGCCGATTCAGAAATACTTCACAGACATAAATTATCAGAAGGTGTATGCAATGAAAGAAGTGTTAAGAAGATACTAGTTAACATTGAGCTGATACCCAGATATACAATACCACCATGCATGGGCTTACCAATCTAAGAATCCATACATGATAATAGCATTTTAAAAGCACCCTCCCAAAGAAACTAATATAGAAGAAGTATGGTTAGCTGAATAATGGAACATAATATCATGCATGAGCCATATTTAAAGTTCTTGACTGATCCAAGTATGGGCATCAACTAGGATGAATCCATACCCAAGATCAGTGAGCCACTCGCATTCCAAAACATGATACAAGAAAGATGGATGAAATGGAATGTTCTATTAGTATAACACAATAAAGAGAGTTACAGACTGTGAAATACCAAATATCAGAATCCTCTTTGATAGACAGAACTCCTCCTCACTGAGACCCTACGGGCTCTGAGCCTTCATACTAGAATTTTACAAAATATGTGCAAAAAGCCTTTCACTGCGTAATTTTCTGATAAGAATTTGGAACCTTTACAATGTGTTTCTTCTAGGTTTTTATAGCTGAAAAAGGAGTAGAGGTGGTAGGTGGAAAACTAAATGCATAATTAAAACTTAGAAGAGAAAAGGGCCGAAACCAATTCTGTTTAAACTCAGAGCATTTATCTCCGGTACTCTTTGAAGGAGAGAATGGTCTTCGTCAGGCTTCCATTTACTTCAGGTATGTCTCTGCTGTACCTAGCTGCAGTACTTTGTAGTACTTTTGGTGAATGAACAAGAAATTGAAATAATGATACAAAGGTAGACCATACTCCAAAACAAACGCTCTTGGCCGCTTCAGACTGTGATCAGTGCAGAACTTTCTTCAGGAACATGGTAAAATATGGAAGTAATATGGGCGCTTTGTCCTTTAGAACAAATCTGCTGATATGAGAACCCTGATAGCTTTGATTTCTGTGCGTTGAACCTTCCAAGTGATCCCGGGGTCCTTATTATGGTACTTTGCCTTCGAAATTACTGAAATGAGGCTTAAATTCTTCAATTGCACGCCTTTAACTCTCTGCTGCTCCATTGATGTTCCTTTGCCGCTTCCATGCTTGCCTCTGACTGTGAAATTCGTGCTTTAATAGCTCTGGGGAGGATTGTACAGAGTTTAAACTCTGTTCCTTTAATGAAATTCTTGTCGGCACACCATTCTGGACCTTTCCCCATGATTTCACTTCTGAACATGGCCCTTTCCTGTGCTCTTGGGCTCTGCGTCGTTGAAACAACGACTGTGAATCATGGAGGCGTTAACGCCTGCACCCTACAAAACACACAACTGGACTCAGAAAACAATGCAATGGGAGGGTGGATGAAATGTTAGCGCGGCGGAGGAGTGGTGGCTTTGACTACACAATGGTGACAAAATGAAAACGGAAAGGTGAAAAATCATGAATAATAGGGTTTGGTGGTAGAATGCAGCGCTGACTGTTAGATCATGGTCTGGGGACAAAGATCGACGACAGAGATTGAGTGGCGGAAAAATATATGAAAGTGGGTGGAACGACTATAAAATATAAGACTTTCGTGTAAAGTCTTAAACTTTAGACTTTGAACAAAACACAAAGAAATGCGACGGAAATGCAATGAAATGCGATGAGGTGGACCCAGCCGGAGGTGGAGGGCGATCAAATCTTGACCGTTAGATCCTAGATCCAATGGATGATCAGGATCAACTCGGGGCATCACAATCGGAAGGAGCAAGGGGAACACACTATATAAGTTTCCGATTGCGATTGGAACAGGGGAAGCGATGGCTGTTGGATTTACCCGGGGATCAACGGTGGAGATTCGTTCAGAGGGCAGAAGGGAAAGAGAGACGAGCTTGATGCGATAAGATCTGGGCCATTGATTTCAACTATGGATGAACGATTGTGATTGAATTGGGCAATCACAATCGGAGGAGGGACAGTGGTGACACATTTCAAAATTGCGATTGTGATCAGCGGTGGGAGCGCGATTGAGCGCTGACCGTTGGATCCAGAGATCAGATCGATGGTTCTCATTCAATCTGAGGGACAGTGCGATCGAGGATCGGGAGCTTGGACTTGCGATTACGATCGGAGGTTGGGGCGCGATTGAGCGCTGATCGTTGGATCCAGAGATCAGATCGACGGTTCTCGTTCAATCGGAGGGACAGTGCGACCGGGGATCGGAAGCTTGGACTTGCGATTGCGATAAGAGGTCAGGGCACGATTGAGCGCTGACCGTTGGATCAGCTGGGAGATGGACGGATAGGATTTGATCGGAGTAATCGCAATCGGGGGGTGCGGAAGAGGGGATGTGATTGAACGATGCAATTGCGATAGTGCGATTAGCGCTCCGCCGTCCGATCTTTATGTCAGATCAACGGTTCTCGTTCGCGTCGCGAGACTTGTTATTAAAAAACCAATCGCATCAGAATTCTCTAGTGTTACAAAGGGAAATGCCCGCTCGACGGCTCCGATTGCGATATAGCGCCAGGGGCTTAAACACTTGGTCTCGGGTGCAAGTCACGTGGAGGAAAAGGTGCAGGGTCTTGGCCAAAAGGGGCTAGGGCCCGATCATATGGGAATCATGGAATTTGCGGCCTTTTATAATGTGGTTTAGAGGCAGGAGACGACATCGATAGGTAGAAAAAGGATTTCTGAGGCTGACAGAGGGGATTTGAGAGGTTTAAGCCAAATTGCATACAAAAATTTTAATGGGGAGCTGATTATGGTCAACATTGGCTCCACCTGGGGATGGCTCGTTCATCCCTGAGCGTGATGAGAACTTCACAGACCTTTTGATCATCATGTGTGCAGATTCTGTTCTTCAGGACCTTCATTTTTACCTTATAATTCATCACAACACCCACCTTATTCAAACTAAAACAAAAAGGAAAATATCATACAATATAATACATCAGGCTGCCTGGCCTGAATCAGAACTGAAAGTAGGGCTTGAGGAATTGACCATTTACAGGGGCATCTAGCAAGTCGCCCTGTAAATTCTCCAAACTAAAAGTATTATTTCCCCTTTGCTCCACAATTTTGAAAGGACCAAACCAAAGGGGGTCGAATTTACCATGTTTTCCCTTCTCAGCTCTCCGGATATCCCATCTAAGCACAAAATCACCAATCTGCAGTTTCCTGTCTTTCGCATGCTGGTCAAAAAAGTGTTTCATTTTCTCTTGATATTCTACTAACATCTGATTCACCTGGCCTCATGCTTCTTCTAATTCCACCAATTGATTGATTCTCCTGATCATATCATCAGGTTCCTCCTGGCTTTCTTGCATGAAGCGGGCCACTGGTAAGGCTAGTTGTACAGGAAAAACTGCTGCTCGTCCATATACCAATTCATAAGGGGATTTCCCAGTTTCTCTCTTGCTGGTGATTCTATTAGCCCAGAGAGAAAATTTCAATTGGGAATCCCAATTCTTCTGATTTTCATTGATAGTCTTCTTCAAGGCCCTCACCAGAGTTTTATTTGAGGACTTTGCTAAGCCATTTCCTTGTGGATAATAAGCTGTAGAGTGACTTAGTGTGATATTATACTGCTGGCAGAAATTCATAAAATTTGCAGATTTGAAGGCCTGGGCGTTATCAGTCACTATTTTAGCAGGACAGCCAAACCTGGATATGATATTTTCTTCCATGAATTTTATTATCACTGTATCTGTAGCATTCCTTGTAGGTATGGCTTCCACCCATTTGGTGAAATAATCCGTGGCTGTTAATATCCATTTATGTTGTCCACTAGATGGAGGATGTATTTCACCTATAAAATCAATACCCCATTGTTTGAATGGTTCATCCACATGCACTGGAATCAGGGGAAACGGTGCAGATTTCTGTCTCTCGGCAAACTTTTGACATTTATCACATGCTCTTACCCTGGCAAAAACATCTCCAAAAAGCTTTGGCCAGTAGAAGCCAACTTTCAGAATTTTATGAGCTGTAGCCCTACAACTGCAGTGACCTTCATAGATCCCTTCGTGGAATTCTGCTACAATGCTCTCAACCTATTTCTCTGTGAGGCACAGGAGTAATATGCCTGAGGGATCTCGCCAGTATATTCGGCCATTGGCGACTATGAATTTCCGTGATTTCAATCTCAGCGCTCTGTATTTAGTTTTGTCATAACTTGGAGGGCAGCTGAGTGTAAGGAGATATTCTACTATCTCTTTTTACCACGGACTGGTGAGGTACTTTATATGTGTTTTTGGAGTAGCTACCCCATTTCCATGTCGTTCTTCTTTCTCCTCAGACTCTTCACCTGCTATAATGGACAAATTAATGCCCAGAGCTTGATAGTTTGATTTTGATAACATTTTGGCAAGTCCCTGTCCTTTGATCAGCTTAGTAGGGCGGATGTCTAAGTCATACTCCTGTATTTTAGCAATCCACCTCCCTCTTTTTCCTTCACTATCCCCCTGTATAATAATATCTTTTACAGCAGCTGCAGGCACAAATGCAGTGATGTGGGACTGTAAGATATATATACAGAATTCTTTGAGGGATTTCACTAGGGCATATGCTTGCTTTTCCAATATGTTATACTTTAATTCTGCATCGTGAAGCACCTGACTGAAAAAAGGAAATAGGCTGCTCATACCCTTCCGCATTTTTCTGCAATAAAACTCCTGCTATTGTATGAGGTGATGAAAAAGAGAAAATCATGAAAGGTTTATCATAATCTGGTCCATCCAATACAGGAGCTTCTACAAAAGCATTCTTAATCCTGGTAAATGCCTCCCGTGATTCTTGTGACCATTTTACCTCATTATCTTTCTTTAGCATATCTGTTATATGCCTAATTATCTCATCATAGTTAGGGATAAAACTTCTCAAGAAATTTATGCGCCCAAGGAATACTTGTACCTCTTTCTTATTTCTGGGAAAAGCAATACTATTTATAACCTCTACCCTCTTAGGATCTATCTTCACCCCATATTTAGTTACAACATGGCCCAAAAGCTTTCCCTCTTCTAATGCAAATAAAGACTTTTGAGGATTCAGAGAGAGACCATACCTTCTGCATTTCTCAAAATTTTTCCACAGATGTTCAATGTGCTCAGTATCGTTCTTGGAAAATATAGTGATATCGTCGAGGTAGACTACCAAGAACTTGTCTTTCTCCCCAACAAAAGCAATATCCATTGCCCTCTGAAAAGTGGCCCCTACATTAATCAATCCAAAAGGCATTCTAACATACATAAATGTACCCCACGGTGTGGTGAAAGCAGTCTTATTTTGATCCTCTGGAAGTACAGCCACCTGGTTATAACCAGATAATCCATCCATCATTGACATCCTGGAAGATCCAACCACCTTGTGCAGGATGTGATACATTTTGGGAAGTGGATAATTATCCTTTAAGGATGCTCTATTTAAATTTCTGAAATCCACACACAACCTTATTTCTCCATTCTTCTTGCGCACAGGCACATGGTTTTCCACCCATTCAGAATACCTCAATGGTACAATTATTTTGGACTTTAGCAGCTTCTTAATTTCTTTCTCAATAGAAGGTAGTAGCAAGGGATTGATTTGTCTGAGCTTCTGCTTATAGGGCTTTGCTTCTGCCCTCAGTGGAATTTTGTGTTGCATAGTGTTGATATCAAAAGTTTTCAAATCCTGATAAGACCATGCAAACACATCTTTGTAAGACTGAAATAATTTATGATATAGCCTTTTATATTCTTCAGGGATTTTGTTGGACAGTTTGATAATTTTGGGGTCAGCTTCAGTACCCAAATTTAGGCCTTCTACCTGATTCTCATCTACCACTTTTCTTGGCTGCAGGGGAACATCATTTTTATCAAATAGTATTTCTAGAGGCACAAGTCCTCTAGGAATAATGTTTCCCTTTAACTGCAACACCTTATTACCTGCCACTTTCTCCTCCCAACTTCTTTCTGATGTATCTTCAGACTCGGCCTCTTCTGCATCATCAATCTCCATATTGGAGAATTCCCCCACTGTTTCCAGGAATCTCTTCATCTATTCTTCATCCTAAAATACCTGCCAGTGTTTGATGTTATCTGGGATTGAAGGCCGATAACGCACCTCAACTTCATATCTTAAAATAGGGTTCCGAGGTGGACGAAATGTACTAGCAGCCACAGCAAGGGAATCAGCCATCCTATTCTGTTCTCGGGGCATGAACTGTATATTAAATGCCAAGAAGAAGTTTTCCACCATGTCCCAAACTTCATTTCTATAAGCCCTTAGCCTAGGATGTTTGGTCTGACACTGATTCTTGATCTGTCTAACCACCAGCTCTGAATCCCCCGGAACTTTTAAACTTTGTATATTCATATTCCTGGCTGTCTGCAATCCCAACAGAAGTGCTTCATATTCAACCACATTATTGGTGGCTTCATATTCTAGTTTGAAGGACAAGGGCACCCATCTGCCTGTAGGAGAAATCAGTAGTACTCCAGCTCCATTTCCTTATTTAGCATTTGCTCCATCAAAATGTAGTGTCCATATTCCTGCTTCCATGTTCTCTGAGGGCTGCTCACTCTTGATCTGGCAGAAGGATGGTTCATGAGCATAATCTTGATCTTCTTCTAGCATCAAGCATGAAAAATTTCCTTCTTTACTGTAGATTGGCGAATTCACAGAATTGTCAGCCTTTGTCACCATCTTGACAAATCTAGTCTCCCTGTATAACCTCCTCTCTTGGCCGCCAAAAACTGGGATAGTGGCATATGTTAAATCCATCTTAATTGATCCACCAATTTTTGTTCCCCAGGACCTTGATAGCAAAATACCAAAACGAGCTAGGATGTCAGCCACCACGATGTCCATTACCACACTTTTTGCTGGGATTTGGGCTAAATTGACCAATAAATCGTTGATCATCCTCAAGCATTTAACTCTTTTGGAATCAAATGAGTAGGGGTCTTTGTATGGACGTGTGATTTGTAAACCTAGTTGTTCCATGACTGATAGAGGCATAAGATTGTGGGAAGCTCCAGAATCTATCATACAGTTATGTAATAGTAGGTCATGGATTACCAGAGACACATAGAAGGGAGGAGTAGAGGGATCTATCTCCCCAACATGTGGGCCAAAAACTACCATGGGTCTCTCTTCTTGAAGGTTGAGACTATCTGGGATGATTGGTGCTTCTGGAGGGAGCATAAAAGATGTGACTTGAGATTGATATGCTGGCTGTTTCAACAATTCAATCAAGGGGACTTTGATTTTGACTTTTTTTAGTTCTTTTTGCAGACTGAAAGCAGGAGGGGGTTTTTCTACCATAACCTATTTTGACACTTTATTTTCAACTGGGGGCTGGGCTTCTTTTGACACAGATTTGGTACAATAATAAGTGACTACTTTAGAAGAAGAAGGGATTTGATCATTAGACCGCAGAGGTTGTTTAGAGGTTGCTTACCTTTTTATGTAGCCTTCTGCATTGTAGCCTCTTCCTGAGCAGGTACTCCCTCCTGGGGTAGCTCTTCTTCTTGCTCTTGGGTATGAGTCCTCTTTCTAGAAGCTCTGAGATCATATTTTATATTGAAATGTGCTTGCATGAAATCATCAAGTTGTTTACAATAATGATCAAATTTTGCTTCTTCTGCGTCTCTGATATTTTCTTCTTTTTGCGATGAGCACCCAGCTTCATCATTCCCTTGCAAAGGGTGTTCTTCTCCATCACTATTTGAAAAGGCAAGATTTGCATCCTCCAGTCTATAGGCTGCATCTTCAGTGGAGTCATCTACTTGACCTTCCAGGTATGATGGGTGTGGCACTTGATCCTGTTGCTCCTTTGCTTCCCTTGGCAGTATCTGCAAGGGTGGTTTCCTATACTGAGGATTGTATCCTCTGTTTGGAGCATTCTGGAAATTTCTAAAGGCTGAATTCTTGGCCTCCAATTCAAGCTTGACCATTTTCTTAATTAATTTTCTCATTTCTTCCATTTGGTCCGAGTCTCTGTCCTGACTAGAAGTAGACGCCTCTTCCTTGCCCCTTCTTCTGCTATCTTGTTCTGATCTTCCTTTTGGCTTTCCAGTGGAGGCAAAGTTTGCTTCCAACTCTAGTGCATCTACCTGAGCATCATCCAGAGTAGCAGGCTTTCTTTCTCTGAGGGAGAAATCAAATTCTGAATCAAAGGCTGCTATAAAAACAACTTTAGCAGCAGTCTGATGGGGCTTCATATCAGCAGGGAGATTCAGGTACAATTTATTAAATCTCTTGATAAATTCTGACACTCCTTCGTTATGTATTTTCTTTAGTGTATTGAACTCAATAAGACAATTTCCATGATCTTTCTTTTCTCCCCATTTCCTGAGGAAAGTGTCTTCCATATTATCCCAAGTGGTAATAGAACGGCCAGCCAATGTCTTGAACCATTTTCTAGCTTCACCATCTAGAGATTGCACAAAAAATCTTAAGACCACATCTAAATGTTCAACATTAAAGTTCTCTGCAAAGGAGCAGAAGGTCTCAAGATGTTTTTGAGCATCAATCTCATTTTCTCCATTGAATCGAGGCAAGATCTTCAGATAATCTTGGGGCATATCATTTAACACCTGGGGTAAAGCCAGGGGAGCATATTTATTCATCAAGAAAGCCAGAACATTTGCCATTGGAGGAGGTGGAGGTAGTGCAGTAGTTTGATGAGTCAGAGGAGGTAGAGGAGGAGGAAGTGGAGTATGAATAATAATAGGAATATATTCAACTGTAGCTTGAGGGGTTGAGGGGAACAAAGGTCTGTTAACAACAGATACTTCGGTTACTTCCTTGACCTCTTCAACCTCGGGAGTAGGATGAAGACTACTTTTATTTCTGATACCCTCTCGGGGTGGGCTATCTGAGTAATAATAATCAGTATCTCCAACATTGGAGTCAGGATTTGGCACTTGAGTTTCTTGGGAAGAAGAGGATGGGAAGTCTTCTGTTGACACTTCAGGAATTTGGGAACGGGCTAATTTCCTTTCCCTCCAATTTCTTCTATGTATAACTTGTTTAGGGTCAGACGCTGAAGATGTCTTTGGCTTAGATGAATCTGACCTCAGGTGTGGCTTACGGGGAGCCAGGACTGCAAATGGATCTATCAAATAACAAATGTGGAGTCGCCAAGGTGAGGGATTTACAACTCTCAACTCTCTGTGCTCACCTATTTAGAGAGTGAATATGCTTTTTTTGAGGCCCAGGGATTCTGATTTTCTTAAATTCGTCCCCGGCAACGACGCCATAAAGATGTTGTAGCTCCTAAAGACAACCTAGAGTTGCAATAGACCAGTGCCTAGGACATCTTAGCATAGCAAGGAGCTTATGATATAATGGATGAAGTTGTCAGCTTCAGCTCACATGCTATCTCCTGAAAACAGGTAAATGAAATAGAATGGGACCAAACTCTTAGAAACTGACACGGGGAAAGAGAGACTGCAGAGGAAAGATGCAAAACTCTAATACAAAAGCAACAGACAATTCAGAGACAGCTTATTGCAAAGCGGGCTGATTCAGAAATACTTCACAGACATAAATTATCAGAAGGTGTATGTAATGAAAGAAGTGTTAAGAAGATACTAGTTAACATTGAGCTGATACCCAGATATACAATACCACCATGCATGGGCTTACCAATCTAAGAATTCATACATGATAATAGCATTTTAAAAGCACCCTCCCAAAGCAACTAATATAGCAGAAGTATGGTTAGCTGAATAATGGAACAGAATATCATGCATGACCATATTTAAAGCGCTTGACTGATCCAAGTATGGGCATCAACTAGGATGAATCCATACCCAAGATCAGTGAGCCACTCGCATTCCAAAACATGATACGAGAAAGATAGATGAAATGGAATGTTCTATTAGTATAACACAATAAAGAGAGTTACAGACTATGAAATACCAAAGATCAGAATCCTTTTTGACAGACATAACTCCTCCTCACTGAGACCCTATGGGCTCTGAGCCTTCATACTAGAATTTTACAAAATATGTGCATAAAGCCTTTCACTGCGTAATTTTCTGATAAGAATCTGGAACCTTTACAATGTGTTTCTTCTGGGTTTTTATAGCTGAAAAAGGAGCAGAGGTGGTAGGTGGACAAATAAATGCAGTATTAAAACTTAGAAGAGAAAAGGGTCGAAACCCATTCTGTTTAAACTCAGAGCATTTATCTCCGGTACTCTCTGAAGGAGAGAATGGTCTTCGTCAGGCTTCCATTTACTTCAAGTATGTCTCTGTTGTACCTAGCTGCAGTACTCTGTAGTACTTTTGGTGAATGAACAAGAAAGTGAAATAATGATACAAAGGTCGACCATACTTCAAAACAAACGCTCTTGGCCGCTTCGGACTGTGATCAGTGCAGAACTTTCTTCAGGAACATGGTAAAATATGGAAGTAATATGGGCGCTTTGTCCTTTAGAACAAATCTGCTGATATGAGAACCCTGATAGCTTTGATTTCTGTGCGCTGAACCTTCCAAGTGATCCTGGGGTCCTTAGTACGGTACTTTTCCTTGTAAATTACTGAAATGAGGCTTAAATTCTTAAATTGCACGCCTTTAACTCTCTGCTGCTCCATTGATGTTCCTTTGCCGCTTCCATGCTTGCCTCTGACTGTGAAATATGTGCTTTAATAGCTCTGGGGAGGATTGTACAGAGTTTAAACTCTGTTCCTTTAATGAAAGTCTTGTCGGCACACCATTCTGGACCTTTCCCCATGATTTCGCTTCTGAACATGGCCCTTTCCTGTGCTCTTAGGCTCTGCGTCGTTGAAACATCGACTGTGAATCATGGAGGCGTTAACGCATGCACCCTGCAAAACACGCAACTGGACTCAGAAAACAATGCAATGGGAGGGTGGACGAAATGGTAGCGCAGCGGAGGAGTGGTGGCTTTGACTACACAATGGTGACAAAATGCAAACGGAAAGGTGAAAACTCATGAATAATAGGGTTTGGTGGTAGAATGCAGCGCTGACCGTTAGATCATGGTCTGGGGACAAAGATCGACGGCGGAGATTGAGCGGCGGAAAAATATATGAAAGTGGGCAGAACGACTATAAAATATAAGACTTTTGTGTAAAGTCTTAAACTTTAGACTTCGAACAAAACACAAAGAAATGCGACAGAAATGCAATGAAATGCGATGAGGTGGGACCCAGCGGGAGGCGGAGGGCGATCAAATCTTGACCATTAGATCCTAGATCCAATGGACGGTCAGGATCAACTCGGGGCATAACAATCGGGAGGAGCAAGGGGAACACACTATATAAGTTTCCGATTGTGATTGGAACAGGGGAAGCGATGGCCGTTGGATTTACCCGAGGATCAACGGTGGAGATTCGTTCAGAGGGCAGAAGGGAAACAGAGACGGGCTTGATGCGATAAGATCTGGGCTATTGATTTCAACTATGGAAGAACGACTGTGATTGAATCGGGCAATCACAATCGGAGGAGGGACAATGGTGACACATTTCAAAATTGCGATTGTGATCGGCGATGGGAGCGCGATTGAGCGCTGACCGTTGGATGCAGAGATCAGATCGACGGTTCTCGTTCAAATGGAGGGACAGTGCGATCAGGGATCGGGAGCTTGGACTTGCAATTGCGATCGGAGGTCAGGGTGCGATTGAGCGCTGACCGTTGGATCCAGAGATCAGATCGACGGTTCTCGTTCAATCGGAGGGACAGTGCGATCGGGGATCGAGAGCTTGGACTTACGATTGCGATCGGAGGTCGGGGCGTCATTGAGAACTGACTGTTGGATCAGCTGGGAGATGGACGACTAGGATTTGATCGGAGTAATCGCAATAAGGGGGCGCGGAAGAGGGGATGTGATTGAACGCTGCGATTGTGATAGTGCGATTAGCGCTCCGCCGTCCGATCTTTATGTCAGATAAATGGTTCTCATTCTTGTCGTGGGACTTGTTATTAAAAAACCAATTACATCGGAATTCTCCAGTGTTACAAAGGGAAACGCCCGCTCGACGGTTCTGATTGCGATATAGTGCCCATGGCTTAAACACTTGGTCTCGGGTGCAGGTCACGTGGAGGAAAAGGTGCAGGGGCTTGGCCAAAAGGGGCTAGGGCCCGATCATATGGGAATCATGGAATTTGCGACCTTTTATAATGTGGTTTAGAGGTAGGAGACGACATTGATAGGTAGAAAAAGGATTTTTGAGGCTGACAGAGGGGATTTGAGAGGTTTAAGCCAGATTGCATACGAATATTTTAATGGGGAGCTGATTATGATCAACAGGTCCCATTGTCTTTCAAGATGGAATATGAAGCCACTAATAACGTGGCTGAATACGAAGCACTTCTATTAGGGTTACAAACAGCCAGGAGCATGAATATACAAAGTTTAAAAGTTTTGGGAGATTCAGAACTGGTGGTTAGACAAGTCATGAATCAGTGTCAAACCAAACATCCTCGGCTGAGGGCTTATAGGAATGAAGTTTGGGACATGGTAGAGAATTTTTTCTTGGCATTTAATATCTAGTTCATGCCCTAGGAATAGAATAGGATGGCCGATTCCCTTGCTGTGGCTGCTAGTACATTCCGTCCACGTCAGAACCCTCTCTTAAGGTATGAAATTGAGGTACGTTATCGACCATCAATGCCAGATAACATCAAGCACTGGCAGGTATTTGAGGATGAAGAACAGGTGAAGAGATTCCTGGAAATAGTATGGGAATTCTCCAATATGGAGATTGATGCTTGTGAAGAAGAAGGGACTGAATATACTTCAAAAAGCAATTGGGAGGAGAAAATGGTAGGTAATAAAGTGTTGCAATTGAAGGGAAACATTATACCTAGAGGGCTGTTGCCTTTAGAAAAATTATTTAACAAGAACGTTGTCCCACTACAGCCAAGCAAAGTGGTAGAAGAAAATCAGGTAGAAGACTTGAATCTTGGTACTGATGCTGACCCCAAAATTGTAAAACTATCCAAGAAGGTCCCAGAAGAATATACAAATCTATACTAGAAATTATTTCAGTCTTACAAAGATGTGTTTTCATGGTCTTATCAGGACCTAAAAACTTTTGACATCAGTATAATGCAGCATAAAATTCCACTAAAGGGAGATGCGAAACCTCATAAGCAGAAGCTTAGAAAGATAAATCCCCTGCTGCTTCCCTCCATTGAGAAAGAAATTAAGAAGCTGTTAAAGGCCAAAATAATTATGCCATTGAGGTACTCTGAATGGGTGGCAAACCTAGTCCCTGTTCGAAAGAAGAATGGGGAAATAAGGCTATGTGTTGATTTCTGAAATTTAAATCGAGCATCCTTAAAAGATAATTATCCACTACCCAAGATGGATCACATCCTGCAGAAAGTGGTTGGAGCTTCTAGGATGTCAATTATGGATGGATTCTCTGGTTATAATCAGGTGGTTGTACTTCCAGAAGATCAAAAGAAGACTGCTTTCACCACACCATGGGGTTAATTTATGTATGCCGGGATGCCTTTCGGGTTGATTAATGCAAAGGCCACTTTTCAAAGGGCCATGGACATTGCCTTTGTTGAGGAGCAAGATAAATTTTTGGTAGTCTACCTCGATGAAATCACTGTGCTTTCGAAGGATGATACTGAGCACATTGAGCATTTGCGTAGAACTTTTGAGAAATGCAGAAGGTATGGTCTCTCTCTTAATCCTCAGAAGTCATTATTTGCATTAGAAGAGGGTAGGCTTTTGGGACACATTGTAACCAAAGATGGGGTAAAGATAGATCCTAAGAGGGTAGAGGTTATAAATGGCATTTCTCTTCCCAGAAATAAGAAGGAGGTGCAGGTGTTCCTAGGGCGCATTAATTTTCTGAGAAGTTTTATTCCTAACTATGCTGAGATAATTAGATATATAACTGACATGCTGAAGAAAAATAATGAGGTAAAGTGGTCCCAGGAATCACGAGAGGCCTTTTCCAGGATAAAAAATGCTTTTTCAGAAGCCCCTGTGCTAGCTGGACCGGATTATGCTAAACCATTCATGATCTTTTCTTTTGCATCACCTCATACAATAGCACTAGTTTTATTGCAGAAAAATGAAGCAGGGTACGAGCAGCCCATTGCCTTCTTTAGTCAGGTGCTCCGCGATGCAGAACTAAAATATAACATATTAGAAAAGAAAGCATATGCCCTGGTGAAATCCCTTAAAGCATTTCGCATGTACGTCTTGCAGTCCCATATCACTGCATTTGTGCCTACAGCAGCTGTAAAAGATATTCTTATCCAAGGGGATAGTGAAGGAAAAAGGGGGAAGTGGATTGCCAAAATACAGGAGTATGAGCTAGACATCTGCGCTACCAAACTGATCAAAGGACAAGGGATAACCAAAATCTTATCCGAATCAAACTATCAGGCTCTGGGTATAAATCTTTCCATAATAGCAAGTGAGGAATCTGAAGAGAAAAAAGAGTGACAAGGAGTAGAGATAACTACTTTGGAAACACATATAAAGTACCTCACCAGTCAGTGGTACAAAGAGATAGTAGAATATTGTAGTGTCCCTTCTTAGTGAGATAGATTTGATGACACTTAGAGATGGTGATTTTGATATAATGATATAATATAATGTATGAAAGACTTATGTACATGCTTATATGCTATGACCTGGTTTAGGTCACTTGGTTGTTGTGTGCTTATGATAATATCTATGGTTGCGTACACAAGAATTGATTTTGGTTAAGAGCATATTAGCAATATTTTCTCTTTTGGTATCCTATTTTGGACATAGGTGTATGACATGAATGGTGATTCATAATTGAGACACAGATCCATGGATGATCATGGTTAGATGGAACATATGGTTAATTATGATTTATGGATGATACATAATTTGTATGATTATATGTGCATAATATCGTACTAAGCATGATGTGGCAGGGGACTTGGTCATTGCCAACAAGGATGCTCAAGCTATAAATGACTGTGGAAGTAATTTCTCCAAAACCAAAATGACTGTGGAAGTCATGCACAATATTTGGTAAAATTTGAATAAGTCAATTATGAAATTCATTTGATTTATTTGATCAATGAGTTTGTGATGTGTGCAGGTCTTGGAAGAAGACCTTACCAACGAACCATCAGATGGGTATGAGCTCACAATCAGTACCTTAAGGTGAAGCGCGGAGTTTCAAAGCAAAGTAGATGAGAAGCCATGGAAATTAGGGCGCAGAGTCCTAAATCCATGAAATATAAAGACGTGGAGTCTTGGATATATAATAAAAGGATTAGGGCGCGGAGTCCTAAATCCATGAAATATAAAGACGTGGAGTCTTGAATCTATAATGAAATGTTTGGGGCGCGGAGTCCTGAATATTTAAAAAGATCAAGGTGTGGAATCTTGGATCTTTAGAGTAGATCAGGGCATGGAGTCCTCAATCTACTAAGGCACAAAGATGCATACAATAGGGGTGTGGAATCCCTATTATCCAAAATACCACTCATGGGCAGCTCACATATGAATTTCCTTAATAAGATCTCATTCCTAACAATTTTGGAGTGACTTTCTAAAAATAGAAAGTCATGTCTACTATTTCAAGTATGACTTTCCAAAAATAGTAAATCACCTACAATCAATGGGTAAACAAGTATACTTGAAGGAAAATCACTTAACTTATGATTAATCAATTGTAATAGTTCAATCTCGACTTAATCCTCAATATTATTAATATTATTAATATTAATATTATCTTTTATGAGACTATGATATTATTATTAAAAGGGAATTATATCTCCTCAATCACTTCACACCTCTCTCCTTCATGACTCTCATGGCTCTATGTAACTCTCTCTATTTTAAATATTACATTACACTCTTTTATGCACTCATCAAGGAATGGCATATTCCTCTTACACTCATTAAATATATGTCATAAAATATTCCTCTTACACTCATTAAATATATGTCATAAAATATTCCTCTTACACTCACTTTAATGCATATGTTACACTCTCCTTAAATAAGGCATGCATACCTCTCCTTAATGGCATAAGTTACACTCCTCTAAATGGAATACAATGCATGCATATTAATCCTCCTTTATGACAAGAATTGTTGCTCCTCCTATATATGAGTCTCATGTATTCTCATTAGGGAGGAGGAGGGGGGTAATGCCAAGAGTGGAAGAGACTTGAGGAATATTGTGAGAGGGAGAGATATGGATAGTATTCAATTACTTCCAAAACAAATCTGAATTTCTTACGAATCTACTAAGTATCTATTGAGGTTGAACATGAGTGGTATTTAGAGGAAGTGAAAACTATACTCCTTAGTTTTCCTTGCATCTATCTCTCTACTATTGTATTTTGGTACTGTTTGTGAGCTTTTACAGCTCGGGGGTTCCAGGGGGAGGATTTCTCCCTGGATATGGTTGGGTGGAAAACCGGATGGTTCAAATGAGTTGGTTAAGGGATCGAATGTGGATCATATTCTCAACGATTGGAGCTGAATATCTCTTCAGGTATAATTTCCATTGTCCTAAAATTGTAGTATAGCTTTGGCATAAAATAAAAAGTAGACATTTAAATTGTTGTAAGCATCTAATTTTGGTTTAGGCTTATGTTATCTAGAATATTATTGATTAGTAAAATGAAGACTAGATTAATCTATATGTATGGATGTTTAGATCTCAATATTGGAGTTATTATTGGTGTAGTTTATGGTACTAATCTTGGTATTGTAGCATTTGAAAAAGGAAAGCCAAATATTGTTGAAGGTAATTGCAATAAATTTATTCCAAAGGACTTGGGTAAGTATTTCATGATTTATGGTTTTGTTTCAAATAATTAATAGATGCATGTTTTATAAATGGTTTTAGGATAGTTTGCAAAGTGTTTGACAAAATTTGTGAATGAGTAATGTTATCAATTTATTTATGCATGAATAAGTGCTAACTTGTAGCTTACATCAGAAGTAAGAAAATGGACATGTATCCAAAATATACTTGGAGGAATTACAGAATCAACCCTTAAAAGAAAATGCAAAAACAATGGCAACTAAAATATAGTTTGGAAGATCAAATGCTTGAGGTAAGTTGGAGATAAATTTCAGTTATGGCTTATGTTTCATATTCTTATTAATAATTCAATGTTTTGTTATTCAAGTTGTTGTAATAGTACTATTATAATTTTGAGAGAAAGCCTTAATGGCTGTAGCATTCAGGGCTGCCATGTGTTTGTCAAATTGTAACAATTGGTTCAAAAAGCTTGTCAAATCATATGAATTAGCTTGTGGATGGTAAAATGTTTTAAGGACTCATATGGTGGATTTAGAAATGTACGATTTCAATGAGCATATCTTAGTGGCATAACTTTGGGTTGTTTTTCCTCATGTAGAGGTGTAGTTGTAAGTTCTCATTCCATATGTTTGACAAAAGTCATAAATGAAGCATGTAGGCTATAAATTTTGTTGTTTTCAAGAATCGCATTTCTGGGCGTTTTGAATTCGATTCAGCCCAACATCAGGGGGTATCCGTGCCTAGTGGTCATGTAACCCCTAATTTCATTCCAAAAACATACTTTTCAGAACCCAGATCGGAAATCTGGGCGATTTGGCAGATTGCTGCTCTGAGTTATGTGCGCCTGTTGTTGAGTCTTTGATGAAAAACTAAGATCATTTAGTCTCTGTTTTAAGATGGAAACATTTACAGTTTAAATTCTGAATTTTAGGAGATAAATATGTTGAAGAATAATCTTAAATTCATTGTTGCTAAGTATTTGACAAAATGCCTCAATGACTTTTAATTGCGTGCTTGCAAAGTGTTTGTCAAAAGGGTTGAATGAGTGTAGAGTGAATGTCTGCAAAGTGTTTGTCAAAAATCTTGAATGGCTGTAGCTTTTGTGCATATAAATTGTTAGTGTAAAATTCTTAGTTACTCTTTTGTTTTTATGTTACTATAAATTTTAAATAAACTATTTAATGGGTGTAGCTTCCTATGTCTGCAAGTTTTTGGTATGAATGTGAAAATGAATTTAATAATTTGCTGAAGTGTGACTAAGACAATTGTTTCTTGTATTATCTAAAGCTTTCAAAATAAAAAGGGCCTTTTGTTGGAAACAATTTTACAGTGACTAATTCTTTAGGATTTTGTGCAAATGAGTATTAGTGATTATGTGACATCTACTTCTCTATCTTACTGATGGTGGGTAAGGTGGGACCTTACAAATATCTCCTCACACTCAACTGCCCTCCAAGCTGTGATAAAGCTAAATACAAAACACTAAGGTTGAGATCACAGAAGTACATAGTCGCCAATGGCCGGCTATACTGGCGAGATCCCTTAGGCATTCTACTCCTGTGTCTCACAGAGGATGAGGTAGAGAGTATAATGGCTGAATTTCATGAAGGAATCTGTGGGGGTCATTACAGCTGGAGGGCGATTGCTCAAAAAATCCTAAAAGATGGTTTCTATTGGCCCAAGCTCTTTGGAGATGTTTTTGCCCAGGTTAGAGCTTGTGAGAAATGTCAGAAATTTGCTGAAAGATAGAAGTTGGCACCTCTGCCCATGATTCCCGTTCACGTGGACGAACCATTCCGACAATGGGGAATTGAATTTATAGGTGAAATACATCCTCCATCGAGTGGTCAACATAAGTGGATATTAAATTCCACTGATTATTTCACAAAATGGGTGGAAGCCATACCTGCGAGGAACACAACAGATGCTGTGATAATAAAGTTCATGGAAGAAAATATCATATCCAGGTTTGGCTGCCCTGCCAGTATAGTAACTGATAACGCCCAGGCCTTCAAGTCTGAAAAGTTTGTGAGCTTCTTCCAGCAGTATAACATTACACTAATTCACTCTACAGCCTATTACCCACAAGGAAATGGCTTGGCAGAGTCTTCAAATAAAACCCTGGTGAGGGCGCTGAAGAAGGCTATCAACGAAAATCAGAAAAATTGGGATTCTCAGTTGAAATTCACTCTGTGGGCCAATAGAATTACCAGCAAGAGAGAAAATGGGAAGTCCCCATACGAATTAGTATATGGGAGGGCAGCAGTATTCCCTATACAGTTAGCCTTACCAGTAGCCCGATTCATGCAAGAAAGTCAAGAAGAGCCTGATGAGGTGACCAGGAGAATAAATCAGCTGGTGGAGTTGGAAGAAACATGCAACCAGGTAAGTCAAAGGTTAACTGAATATTAAGAGAAGATGAAGGAAATTTTTGATCAGCATGCCAAGGACAGGAAGTTGCAGATTGGGGATTTAGTGCTTAGATGGGATATCCGAAGAGATGAAAAAGGGAAACATGGTAAATTCGACCCCCTCTGGTTCGACCCTTTTAAAATCGTGGAACAAGGGGGAAACAACACTTTCAGGTTGGAAAATTTACAGGGAGACTTGCTTGATTCCCCTGTAAATGGTCAGTTCCTTAAACCCTACTTCCAGTTCTGATTTGGGCATAGAAAACCTGGTGTATCATACTGTACATTAGTTTCCTGTTTTCATCCTTGTTTGAATAATATGGGTGTCGCGATGAATCATGAAAAGAAAAGTAGAAGTGCTGAAGAGCAGTGTCCGCATAGAAGATTAACCGGTGATCTGCGAAGTTCTTGACACGCCCAGGGATGAACGTGTCATCCCTAGGTGGAGCCAATGTTGATTATGTCAGCCCCCTATTAAATTCTGACAAACAATCCCCTTTAAAACCCCCTTCAAATCCTACACCCACCCCTTGTTTGGTTTAATTCCCCTCTTCTTCTCTATCGTTACCCATTTCTGGCGTCGAACTTCATTGAAAAAGGATGAAAACCCACATTTGGACATATATGGGTCTTAGCCCCCTTCAGGCCAGCCCCCTTGACCTTTTCCCCACGTGACCCGGGCGCCGAAACCAGGCGCTAGCCCGAAAAGTGCTTAGCATGTTTGGCTATCGGGAGCGTTTCTAACCGTTGATTTCCCGGCCATTCGACGGTCGTCGCATTCCCCACAACGTCCACCGTTCACCCCGTTCACCGCTTATATCACATCACATTCGTCCGTTTAACCCACCAGATCGACGGTCAGAGGTTCACCCGCCCTGTGGTCCCCACGCCGCGCAATATTAAAAAACCGGTGGTATCCATCGCACTGCGTTTGGAGGATGGGCGGTAATTTTATTTTCGGAGCGATTCCACTCACCGCCTGACACGTGGCTCCGTCACTATTTCAAAACCACCCCCCCATCGCGCGTTATCATTCGGCATTTGACCCGGCGCGATATGCATATCAACCGTCTAATCTGGGGCTCTCCATCCAACGGTCATCGCACCCCAAAGATGCGTGAAAATTAACCCAAGGTATTCGTACCCCTGGCCCGCCATCCGTCGCCCTCCGATATGTTTTCCACCGTCAATCTCCTCCTGAGATCGGACGATCCAGTTTCAATCACCCTCTGCCGTGTCCTCAGCCATTGATCTCCTCTTGAGATCGGACGGTCCAGATTTATTCGCATGCCTGCCGTTGGCCGGTCCTGCCACATCACCATTCCACATGTTTCATCACATCTTTCGCCCGTCCCTATATATATATCCATTCAAAGGTAAAATGTTAATGTTTTACATTAAAATTTCCATTCTCGCCACCCTCCAACTGCATTTTCCCACTGTGCCAGCATTCTGCAGGCCTCCAACTGCATTTTCCATCGTAATCCTGCACTATTCCACCATTTCACCAGCTGCACGTCCACTTTCGTCATCCCCGCTACATCCACCTTCCCATGCATTTTTTTTCTTGACGATTTTGCCTGTTTTTTAGGGTACGAGCAGCGGTAAACCGTCATGATTCACAGTCTCAATTACAGTAACAAAGAACACTGGAAAGGACCATTTTTCAGAGGTTGGAATTGTGGAGAAAGGCCTGGGAAGCTGTTACGACATGACCTCCATTAAAGAAGCAGGGTTAAACTCTGTCAAACCCTCCAGAGTCATTCAAAGCGCAGATTTCGCGATCGAAAACATTAATATTGCAGACAGAGAGTATCAGTGAAAGGCAGAGAGTTAAAGGCGCATAATTGAAGATTTTCGAACCTTAACCTAACCATTTGAAGGTAGAATACCAGATCGAAGACCATGTAGATCACTCAGAAGATCCATGCACATAAAACAATACCCTCAAGGTTTCATTTCAGCAGAATTTTCTTTCCAGGGAAGGGAAGACTGCCCATGTGGTTTTTATTTCTGTACCGTGTTCCTGAAGAGACTTCCACCCAGTGCATTTATTTCAGAAAGCAGGCCACATAGTACATACAACACTACAGAGTCATCAAGCAGTATGGGCATGCACGTTTCCGCCATCCTGTCTTAATGAGGCAAATTAAATGTTTATCATCCATTTCCTTTACTAAGTTTTCTTTTTCTTCTATAAAAATCCCCAAGAGCAGATTATTGAGGGTTCCAGATTTATCAGAAAATTATGCAGTGAGAGGATTTTTGTATGCATTTTGTAAAAACTCTTAGATGAATGTACAGAGTCCGTTGGGTTTCAGTGAGGAGGAGTTCCGTCTTTAAATAGGATTCTGGTCTTTGGTGTCTCACAGTGTGTAACTTTCTCTTATATGTGCTAAGTCAATTGTGCATTTCATTTCATTGCCTTTCTTGTATCATGTTTCTGGAATGTGAGTGGCTCACTGGTTTTTGGTATGGATTTATCCTAGTTGATACCCATGCTCGAATTAGTCAAGCGCTTTAAATATGGCTCAGGCATGATATACTGTTTCACTTTTCACTTCAACCATATTTCTGCTATATTAGCTTCTTTGGGAGGTTATTTTTAAAACGCTATTGTCATGTATGGATTCTTAAATTGGTAAGCCCATTACATGGTGATATTGTGTATCTGGATATTCATCTCAATGACAGTTAGTATCATCTTACATCTTGCTTATGCAGTAAACATCTTCTGATTATCTATTTCTGTGACGTATCTTTTGAATCAGCCCTCTTTACAGTAAGTTGCCTCTGAATTGTCTGATGCATTTGTGTTAGGGTTCCTCACATATTGCCTCTGCAGTGTTCCTTTCCCTATGTCAAGTTTCTGAAGGTTTTGGTCCCATTCAAATTAATATTTCTTGTTTTTAGGAGATAATATGAGAGCCTTTTTGTTGATAACTCCCCCTGTTATACCATACGCTCCTTGCTATATAAAGATGTCCTAGGCACTAGTCTTTCACAACTCAAGGCTGTCTCTAGGAATGACAACAGGGTGGACAAGTGAAAGAAATGAATGTTGGCTTTTTTCTTTGTGCATTGATCCCATTTCAGCTTCTAGGGCCATATTAGTTACTTCTAACAATGTATTAGCCTATGTTGCATTATGAATTGTGCTTGAATATCATCCTTGAGGCCACTAATGAAACATTATTTATAGAAGGAATTCGTTAAGTTCTTTGTATGGATGGATAATTTTTCAAATGTTTCTCTAAAGTCAGTGGCTAAGCCAATTTGGTGTAGCTTGGTAAGTCACCCTAAATAATGAGTATCCCTCTCAAAGCATGCATAGGAAACTTAAATTGGCTCCATGTAATGTAGCATGAATAGGATTTTTTATGCCACTCCCACCATTGCCATCATTATATATAAAGATATAGGACCCCTGACCAAATTTTCATCATGTCATCAGTAATACCTTAGAGGACGAAATAATGTTCGAGTTGAGTGACCCATCATGATGGATCACAACCATCAAACATATTCAAGTCCACCTTTGGAGAATGAAACCATATGTTGTTATCTATTGATTTATATTTATGTATGCATGTCTAGGATTATGGGTGGCTAAACATTTCTTAGTTAAAATTTTCTTCTTGGTGTGGATTAATTTGTTGTACAATCATGCTGTTTTCTCTTGGTATGATTTGAGCTAACATACTTGGCAATTTTTCCATCAATTTGTTTTCAAAGTTATCAAACCTCTCATTGAAATTCTCTTCCAACCCATTTATGTTTTCCTCACATTACTTAAGTAAACCTTTCATCGGTTCCAACTTAGTTGCTATACAGTAGGTGTTCATATTTTTTGAGGAAGTATGGGGATGTTTATAGGTATTCTCCTTCATGGGTGAGCTTACTAGGAAAAAAAAATATTGGGATAGTACTTCTGTTATTTGAAGATTTAAAAACATATATTTCTCAAATTGGCTATTATGACCCCAATTATGAAATGCCACCAATTATTTGGATCTTTTGGAATTATTTTAATAGAAATATGTGCTCTTAATCAAAATATATGCAATCCACAAAATTCACAACCATCACTAGAAGACACCCTAAAAAACATCAATTTTAAATTATGGATAACTTCACTTCGTGGACTCTATTTTGGATTATTTTTTATATATATTTTAAATTGGATATGTTTTTGAAAGGAATTTAGACCTTAGATTAGATTCTTCAAACTATGCATAATTTTTCTTAGAAAATGACATGAATTTCGCTAGTGAAATTTTCACCTACAAAAACCCTTAAAATGTTGATTTTCAATTGTTGATAACTTCACTTCCTAACCTCTGTTTTGGAATTTTTTTTTTCTTTCACTCAAATTGGATATTTTTTCAAGAGGAATTCAATCCTTGGATTATATGCTTCTAATTATGAACATAATGTTTCAAAAATTGACCTTAATTTTTCCATCCTCTTTTTATTGTCAAAAAAATCAACAAAAAGAAACAAAAATCTCCCACTTTCTGCTAAAGAAAGTGCTATGATAACAATTGTAGTATAATTCTCATGACATATAGTACAAAATGAAACAAGAACCCAAGAAAAACAGATAAACCCAAGAAATATCTATTTAATAATAGAAAATAGAGATTGTCGCTTCAAGGGGGAAACCTCTAAGAGAAATGAACTAAATACAATCACAATTCTTGAAAAAAATTTGCATAACCTTCTACTCAATATATATTTATCCATGGAGAATATTAACTACCTACGAGCCCACTTCTAATGAGAGCCTACGAACTGATTTGGGTTTTATTAACGAACAAGACCCTTTTTTACAACGAGTAACTATTAACTAACTATTTATTGGGCCACATACATTAATAATGTATATAAGTAATGGGATTAGGGTAGGACCCTAACTGTTTGTCACAACATACATTACAATATTCTACAAAATCTTTGTTATGTAGTTTTTAAACTTAAGATTAAGCTTTCATATAACTAGGTTAGTACTCAAAATACTGAAATAAAAGAAGATAAAGAAAATACCATAGAATCCACCCAATGAACACATGACATACCCTAGGAAACCTAATATGGGAAAACCAAGCCAGAAAGCGAGGACTATGCATTTCTGTTTTCTTCTCGTATATGAAATACAAATACAAAGAAAGGTGAACTACTATGGAATCTCCATTGACATTGTGGCTTGTATGGTTACTAAAAGGTCTTCTACTTCCTCATTTATGCTTCAATATCCCACTCCTTTGGTCCGATTAACTTAGGAATAATAATTAATACGATTAGAATGGAAACCCTTCATTTCTTAGCAACCTAGTGTTTAACATGTCATCATAGTCATATAGTGGATTAAGGTCAGGTTTTTTGCATGTATCAACTCCCAATTAAGGTTAAGTTTTTGTACCCTCTACAATGTTATTGAAAGTCAACACATGAATAGCTTGGCATGTGTGAGTAATATAATTTGATGTGGTATTCACTTAATATGATTGTGGTAAAAAGAATATATTAACTTGTGGGAGGAATAATTTCATGATACAAACCACAATTTAGCTGGTCTTTGTCCCATTGGAAATTTCTCAATGTGTAGAACAACATTGAGATTTTAGGGATCATTTCCACAAAATTTTTCCCCAAAAATGTTTGTTTGATGCCCCAAATGGCCTCTACAAGTTTCGGGGTCCCAGATTATGAAAAGAAGACCTACCCTTGAAATGGTCTCTAAAATTAATAGCTCCATAATTTTTAATGAGAAACTACCAAAATAGATGATAAATTATATAGTTTTCCATTTGGGATCATAATAGCTTAAACCATCATCTTCCAAGGTGAAAGAAATGTTAAATGTTGATATACTTTTAACATAAAATCTAAGTAAAAATAGGAGAGAGATAAACTCATTGAGGTTATTTGAGCCTCAAACACAATTGGAACAAAGCCTAAATAAACCACTAAATCTCTTCCCCTGAAAGCACCATCAAAGAATGTGCATGTCCTCAACTTATATAGGGTCATTGACTTCATCACTCTAGGATTTTTTTGTGTGTCAACTAAGGTAAAGTATGGTACTAAAGTCTATATTTGGGACACGGTTTAGAATGTAGGTCATAGCTAATACTCAAAATTTATATAATTGTGGGTCATCCATATTCCCCATAACAATAGAAAAGGGAGGGACCTACAGTTTTTTAAATCTCTGTCTATATATCATTTCTTCAAACAAGAACCAGTAATTGGTCTAATCCAAATTTATCACTCACCAACTAGTTTTTCCAAATCGGGTCAAACTTACAAAGAATAGAAATAATGAAGCAAGAGATGCTTAATTATTTCCTTGCAAGATCTATAGAGAAGACATATTATTGGACCATATTTGCCCTACTTAAATAATTTACTCCAAATCAAAACTATACCAATGAGAGTGTGCCACATGAGGAGCTTTGCTTTTGTTGTTGTCAAAATCTTCCAGATCTTCTACCACCGCCATTTCTTTTCTTGGTCACCAAATTCCAGGGTAGCTTTATATCCTATCTTGGCCATACACTCTCCTAATTCTTCATTGTAGCTCCAAGTTAATGAATTTCGTTGCAATGATAATTTAACTCAAGCCCTTAACGACTCACCAATAAACAATTTCCAAACATGGATGTGATCTCCAGTCATTCTTAAGTCTTCAGCTAAAATATAGCATTGAAACAAATAGTTTGTGGCTTCTGGATTCACTAGGTGGCCAATCACAAAATAACTCAAGCTGTGCAAGAGCTCTACTAGCCCATTAAACAATAAAACATTTTGATTACAACTCATGGTGGAATTTTTCCCTACTCATGTTAACATTCCATCCGCAATTTTCTAGGCTAAGAAATTCCTCATGAGTGGGAAGGATAGGGAAAAATATTTCCAATGATTGGATTACCCTTAGAAACATTTAGGCTCTCACCAAATGTGATCCCTACATAGCCCCGGATGACATACTTGTAAATATTATTTTTCCACAAAATATTAGAGGTGATAAATGTCCACACAAATTTAGTTTCAAATGAATGACTAAAGCGAAGACCTCCTTTAATCCCCAAATTCCATGATCCTTTGGTTTTTTCACCTTATTCTAATTGACTAAATGAGTTCCCCTATACTATGCACTTCCTTTCCATAAAAAGTTACAATATCATTTGTTTATTTTTTCTAATACACCATTGGGAATTGAGGCCATATAATGCCAATAAATGGGAATAACTTCAAGAACTATTTTTACAAAAATTAGTTTCACACCTCAAGATGGCCATTTATCACACCATAAATATGTCATTCAACCTTTTCAACGAACCAACTCCAATCCACCTTAAGAGAGCCATTTCGATTTAGATGGTGCCCATAATACCAACAACCTTCATTTAACAAAGTCTCTTAACCTAAATTTGCTAAATAAATTGTAGACTTCCACATTCAACTCCATATCCAAATATTTTTTGAATAGAAGAACCTCCTTAAGAGTTTCACTGTCTCTCCCTTAGATCAAACCAAAATATTTCATATCATAAAAAAAAGGGAGATGAGTCATTGCCATGTCTCCCCTATAACTAATCCATCTAAATAACATTTTTCCTCGTGCATATATCATAACCATACTTAAAACTTTGAAAACCAAAAGGAAAAGGTACAATGACAAGGGTTAGCCTTGGTGTTGTCTCCTAGAGGCTTTGAAAAAGTCAAATTTGAGCCATTTATGTGCATTGGAAAATTCACTATGGAAATGCACCACATCATCCACTGAACCAAAGGCAAAGAAAACCCCACGTGTAATAGCAAGAGGTGAAGATACAACAAGGACACCTTGCCATAATATTTTGAAAGATATACTTTAAGTGCAATAGTTGGAAACTGTTCATGTATTATAGTGTGAATTACCCCATGAGTTGAACTATTAGCTTCATGGATATGAAATGCTTGTTAAAAAAATGAATTTCTCGTTCAAAACATATTTGGAAAAGATCGACTTTAGTTAGTTTGAGAGCGATGAATTTGGAGGTTATCTTATGCACAAAGTTGCATAAAGATATCAGAAAAAATATATAAAGGGATTTAGACGTTCTACCTTTGGGATCAAAGCAAAGTAAGTTGCATTTATACTACGAAACAATTTACCTATTTGACAAACATCTTCTATCACATGAAGTAAATCCTACCTAATCAATTCAAAGAATTTGGACTCTTAACCTTGCCAAAATATTCTAGGACCTAAACCGTTTCTTCCCAAGTCATCGACCTATATAAGTAATCACATTGGGCTTCATCTACCACATGGGGGAAGTAAGATATAGTCCTTAATATCTCTACAATATTAACTTCGTCATATTTTTTAAGAAGGGAGCCAAAAATAATCCATCACCAAACCTTCTAAGCCTTTGAAGTCATAAACACTATAAGCATTCATAGAAGGTGTCTCCAAAATCATATTTTGTCTCCTTATATGGTCCACAAAACTATGGAAAAATTAAGTGTTGTTATCCCAAAGAACCTACCACGTGGCTTAAATATTTAGTTTCCAATTATGTTCACAATCTTGAAGTAACTTATTCGTCATTTGGCACATCCCCAACATCCGGTGTAACTATTATAAAAAACTCTTCAATCTCTTTCAGCTAAAGTTCCCAAGATCTAAATCTCTTTGAGGACTAATCCAACACCCTTACTTTCACCTACTTTAAATACTAAACAAATATTTCACAATGTGTCAAATTTGATTGTGGATCGAAATGCATCCACTATCTTTTAACCAAATCCGCAATGTTGAGAATCTTA
The DNA here is from genome assembly GCA_034641835.2 of Pinus albicaulis. NCBI lineage: Eukaryota > Viridiplantae > Streptophyta > Pinopsida > Pinales > Pinaceae > Pinus > Pinus albicaulis. The sequence goes on from CM076575.1 coordinate 1,822,803,926, forward strand.
GAGTGTATATTTTCATAGTTAGGAATCATGGCATATAATACACCTGAGTGATTAAGAAGCATTCTCTGCCACAAATCCACAAAGTTAACTTCCTAACTCCAACCAAATTTGAATGCAAAAAAAAAAATCATTGGCTTATGCATTAGAGTATATAATTTAAAGAGAAGAAGAAAATGGTTTAAGAACTTGGAGTCATGATTCAAAAAAAAAAAATTGACATGAAGGAGGACATTTCCATTCACAAGAAAAATATCTAAACTTTTAATATCCCTTGAGCATCGCCTCCATTATTTGACCAAATAAACTTAATCCACTAAACTATTCACCTTCAATTGATTAAGAAAATATCTAAATAATATATCCAGTCTCGCATTGTCACCCCATATATTTGATTAGTACATGGTAAAATTCAGATATCTTCCACATATTAAATTATTTTCTTTACTAACCTATAAATTAAAGAAATCATCATAAAATCCCTATCTCTTGATGCAGGGAGCATACATATTAGCCACAATGACTATGAGCCCAATTCCCCAAGCAAATAATTCAACATAAAGAGGAGTACAAATTAGTTAATAGTAAATTAAAAATCCAACCTATAATCAACCCTCTTGAGAAATCAACAGGTGTCCAAATTGGCACATTTTCAACGCCCTCCTGTAATATTTTTGATGTCATTCTTCCACTTTCCATTCCTTCCTTACACATTTTTCATCCACTACTACCCTTTTCCCAATGTAGGTATGAATAATCTCTTTTTCGCCACTTTTACACTTATTCTTATGCATTATGTTGCAAAATTGTCATATTTCATACTAACATTGTCAGACATGAGCAAAAGGAAGTGGCTGCTACTCCTTCGTGTTACTACAACTCCATAATGAGTGCTTCCAACCGACACACAGGTGCTACAACTCCTTTGTATTGTTGCAACACCAACTACAACTCCACACTGAGTGATGTCAGTCTACACATAGGTGTTGCAACTCCTTTGTATTACTGCAACACCAGCTATAACTCCACAACGAGTGCTTCCAACTAACACACATAAGTTTTCGCTCCTTAGACCAAAATAGGCAAGTGTGATGACTCTCCTCCATGCAATTGTTATAACTCCTTTCCATCACTACAACTATGGCATGATCACTGAAGGGAATGCTACAACTTGCCCGGGACCAACAAAGCTGTTGCACATCACAAATGCCTTGAATTTTCATTTCTACAACTCTTGTTGATGCACCTCCAACATACTACACCAACTCGTTGATCAATGCTCTAGTTGTATGCCCAACATGAGTCTCTCATGATGGAAGGCAACAACAACAAGTGGGTTACCAATTGAGAAGGACAACTTAACTTCCAACAACCCCTAGTTGATTCAAGTAAGCTTTTACTCAAATATGCCACTTTTTGAATATGTTGTTGTAACAAGATGAGCCACTTGATTATCTCAAGTTGGTCGGCCGACTGTTCACTTAATTTTGATAACAGATATCTTGTATAAATATTTAACTTCTTTTGAATCTCGAGAGAGGAGAGAGAAAGGAAGGAATCACTATTGGCTATTATATAACTTTTCTCTTTCCTGTAATAAAAAGAATCCTTTGTTCCAATCGCTTAATGCCAATCTTGTGATGATGTGACTTAAGATTTCACAACACCTCATCTAAAGAGGTAGGACCCACTTCTTAACTTGGTACTACTATAAAACATTAGTGGTAAAAGCATGGAGTTGGGTTACACTTTCTAGCAAAGGAGGGCGCGTTTAGGTGAAAAAAAGAGTGCTCGGTTGATCGTTTTATGCGATCGATCAAACCATTTTTAAGTGCTCGATAAAATTCCTCAAGTGCTGAAACAATAGCTTGAATGAGGGTTTAAAACAAACCCTCGATCGAGCATTAAGGCTCTATCGGTATCTAGCTTTCGATCGAGGGTTTAAAACAAACCCTCGATCGAGCATTAAGGCTCTATCAAGATCTAGCGCTCGATCGATCTTTAGGGCTTAATCGAGCGTTAAAGCTCGATCAAGCTCTTATTTTCTGTTAAAACCTGCAGTTGTGGTCTGCATGTGTCATTTGCACATGCCGCAGGATAAATAAGAGCTTGACTGAGGTATTGGAGCTCGATCGAGCGATTGTACCATGGAGCAACCCAACCAACCTCGCCAACAACCCCTCCAACGTCCCAGAGGCTCAATTCAAGGTAGGTTTCCTATCTTTTTTGTCTTTGTTATTTAATTTTTCTTGAAAAAAAAAATAATTTGAAAAAAAAAATTACCATACAAAAACCATGAAAACCACAAAAAAAAACCTTAAAAACAACTAAAAAAAACTTAGAAAACCACAAAACAACACTAGAAAACCACAAAAACAACCTAGAAAACCACAAAACAACACTAGAAAACCACAAAAACAACCTAGAAAACCACAAAACAACACTAGAAAACCACAAAAGCAACCTAGAAAACCACAAAACGACCAAGAAAACACTTTGAAACCACCAAAAGAAAAATAATTTGGGTTTTAATTTTTTTCTTTCTTTCTTGCAATTTGGTAACATGTTTATCATGAAAAAATTCTGATTTTGAATGGCAAAAACATTATTTTCTAATTATTTTAGGTTTTAAAGTTTTTCGTTAGGGATTTAGTGAAATAAATTTTCATAAAAATTTATTTAAAATGCATTTTAAATTCCAAGCAAATGTGACAAAAAATATACCCAAAAAACTCAAAAACATAAAGCAACCAAACTATAACCAATAAAGATATAAATTAGGAGCTTCAGATTGACATGATGAATATGGTAGCTCATGGTGAACATCTATATATCAAATAAGAATTTTATTTTATCTTATTATTTTAAATTTAAATTAATTTATATTTTACATATTTTTAATAATAAATATAGTACGATTAGTTTTACAAAACTAATTACTTATATAAAATATTAATCTTTATAGTTAAAATTCCAAAAACATAAATTTTGTTATATATATATATATATATATATATATATATATCATATAACTATATAAAAAAACATAACTTAGTTAACTATGATATAGCATATATAACTATAACCATAACACAACTATATTTAAGTATTATTTAACTATAACATCACATTGCTATGTATTATAGTTCTATATATATTGTCTATAAAATGACATGGATCTATAACTATTTAACATGACATTATATATATATATATATATATATATATATATATATATATATATATATATATATATATAATGTTATATATATATGTTATAACATGTAACATTATAACTATAAATATAATATAAACAGAACGAAGCGAGTGGTCAAGGAAGTAACGAAATTAAGGCACAACTATTCAAAACATAACAGGTATATAACATTTTATATATATATATATATGTGTGTGTGTGTGTGTGTGTGTGTTCAAGTTTCAACAATGCATCATTGTTAGATACATTAAATCCCATCATAAAAGTGCATTTAAAGTGAATAAAAACATTTTGACACTTTTCTAATTTGTGCCATATTGTTTCATTATGTAATGTGTTGTAAAAGAAACATTGTCTTCATATGCTTGCAACTAGTAGATGTCATGTGTCAAAGTCGAACATAATAAGAACTTAAAGTCTATTGGAGTATTTGACTGACATGAAATTTTATTAGTTTTGCAAATATGTTTATTTCAAATTTTTACATATATATTTACATATTTATGTCCAATGAATAAAATGCAATATTAAGAAACGGGAAAATGGGTGAAGGTAGATTTGATCACTTCTTTGGATTGTGTGAACTCAATACTTTGGTTGATAAATTATCAAAAAATGGACTCTAAAGTTTAGGACTTCAGGGTAGACTATTCTACTTGAATTCAGAAATGGTTTTCTTGTCAATATTCTTTCTAAGTCGACATTTTTTTCTTGGATTAGTTTATATGTATTATATGTAATAGTTTAGTCAACATTATTTTCTTGGAATAGTTTATATGTATTATATGTAATATGCAGAGACATCTCCCATACACGCCCCCAATCGTAGGTCGTCTGAGTGTGGGGGGATCTGCTATATATGGTTAGGCTTGTGAAAGATCACGTAGCCCACCTAGAGCGTGTGTTCCACTTATAGATCTTACCTCCGACGCCAGTCAGAGTGCTAGAGATAGTGTTTTTGTTTCTACTGATGATCATGCTACCGATAATGGACCTTCTTCACCTTTTTTCAGGTATACCCCTACATTTTTAAATCCTCTTTAAACTTTATGTATTTATGTATTGAAATTGTCTTTATTTTTAAAATTGTCTTCAACTGATGTTTTTGAATTTAATGTATATGTTATTATGCTTCTAGTTTGTTAAATATATATGTTAAATTATGTTTATGATTTACAGACCCTAAGCAGGGCGAAGCTGAGGATCACAGTGCAACATCGATCCATTTGTGGGATGATGCTACAACTAGTATCACATTGGAGGATGTTACAACCCACATACGTGGATCACATGAGAGTTGCTTAAAATACCTGCTAATTCATCTGCTAGGCGTAGTTTGTCTTTGATGCTGGAAAACATCAATATGTTGATCGAGACATACCGAAGGTTGGGCCCACAAAGCCGCCTCATACATTCCATACAGAGGATTAAGAGGCATGAGGTTAGAGGCCCACATACTTGGGAGGTGGTGAAAGAGGCCACCAAGAACATTGATATTCATAGGGTGTTGTTCGACATCCCTCCGGATCTCCCTGCTAGACATAAAGTTTCGATTCCACTCAAATATTTTAGGAATGTTGATGCAACCCATTATGTGTATGATCAATTTATTGGAGCTTGGGGCCAGTTCCCCCACCATGACCACATCTCCCTTGATTTTTCTAAGAATATATATGTAAATTTCGTGTAACATATGAGGTTGGATTACACAGATACTAGATCTCATCATTATGGGGCTCGCTTGGGACGTACATATGATTGCGATGATGCTCGTAGGGACCCTAGGCATCTATCACCACCTCCGAGATTGTTGCCACTATCTTCTCAGATCATGGTATTTCCAAAAGAGCTATAGGATTCGTCGTAGCTCGGTGGTGAGGTCAGGGATACCATTGCAAATAGCATGCAGATGTCATTGGTCAGTGTGTGTGTGTGTTGCATTACATGGAGAGATTACCAAACCACCACCATTGCCTCGTAAGTTGCCAGTTCCTTTAGATGATTATTCAATTGCAAGAGCTTACCCATTGACCACATTTTGTCATATGCATGTATGTGTTGTGATGTCATCCATGACACTTGGATGATGCATATATATACAAAACTTTTGACTCTTATCATTAAATTATGCATAATTAATTATATTAAAATTTATTTCATATTAGATTGAATTTATATTAATAAGTTCATGATAACATGTATCCACAAGTCTCCAACTACATGGATGAGCTTATGAGGTCATACAAGGGGGTAGTTGATCAACTAGGGCATCCTCCATGAGTGCATGTTTCCATGGATTCTCCTCCACCTCAACCTCATAGCACTCATGTGGAGGATATTCACTATGTACAACCACATGGACCAGCAGTTGAGGTAAACTTTTTTATTCCTAATATTTCAGCAGTTATATGCATGTTTATTAATTCATAGACTAATTACAATTTGTCCTTGCCATTGTGTACATAGTCTCATATGCAGAGCGTTGTCGATGTCGAGGTTATATGGATGCATAAGTGGGATGATAAGTATATAGGCATTGACGATGCATGTGATCCATTGATGTAGGCCCCAATCTTTGAGCCACAGACAAGGGAGTGCCAAACCCAGATTCATCAGACCCCCATCCTATCTGACTTGCATTTGAACTAGAGTGAGATTAGTAGATTCATTTATGTAATTAAAAACATGCTCCAAAATCATTTATTTCCATATTGTTTATTTTGTACAAATAATGATCTAACTAGTTTTAATTTGAATGTATTATATTGAAATAACCGGATTGTGGACACTTACTTTATGAATCAGAACTCACATAGGAGTTCTAGTGGTACTTAGAGTGGATAATTTGTATAATTTCTGGTCCATTTCATAGGGCACATTCACATCTAATATTGCCTTTGTATACTTTCATACATGGACATTTTATGGATGTACATGGACATTATTTCAATTTATGGATGCTCATGTGATATTTGTATTTTCTATATATTTTCATATAGATAGTTTATTGATACATTCATTATTTCAGTTTATGGATTTGTATTAATCTTGTTTATGGATGTTCATTAATTTTTGAAGTTTATGCATATGTTAAAATTATTTCGCTAGTTTAATTTTTTTTTCTATATACTAGAACTTTTATTAAAAAATATAAAAATTTTGATTTCTCATTTTAGATACTAAGAAAATAAGTGCAATCTTAAGTTATGGTGCAAGTCACTTTGATACTTAAAATGAACTAAAATATATGATGGTTGAATTAAAAAACACAAATAGGATTGAAATAAGTTTTAAATTCAATTTTAAAAGATGCATGGTAAATAACAAATAAGTTTTATTCAATTTTATTTATTTTGAGGTCATCTACAAAAGCTTAGTCATAACATGATATTTAAGTCATATGTATTGGAATTTAATATACCAAAAACCAATTAATGATATACGTTTCTATAATTTTATATATAATTAAATATCAACTTTCCTAAATTTACTTGGATATCTCAAGGTTCAATTAAAAAACACAAATGAAATTGAAATAAGTTTTATTCGATTTTAAAATATGTCTTGTAAACAACAAATAAGTATTATTCAATTTTATTTATTTTTAGGTTATCTACAAGAGCTTAGTCATAATATGATATAAGTACAATCTTACTATATGATGCAAGTCACTTTGATACCTAAAATGAACTAAAATGTATCATGTAACCGTTTAATATTGAGCATGTGAAGAATTAAAATCATGCTTCATATTGGCTTGTAGAAAGTGTCTTTTAGTGCAATCAACGTGTATGTTACTAGAATTTGCACAAAAAGTGTGCAAAGACATGCTAATAGAAGTGTAGATGAATATAGAGTGACACAGAGGTAGTGTTGCAAGAAATAAGGATGCAGACGTGGAATTCGTGAGGAATCAGGAGGCGAGGGATTGGTAGAATGGGAAGGAATTGGTAAAATAGAGGTTTGTGTGTAGAACATGGTTGTGTTATCAAAATTTGGCGAGTTGTTGGGGTGATCAAATGCCCCCATAGAAGCACCGAGAAGAAAGAGATAGCCACAAACTAATAGGGAAGATAGTGAATCAAGGAAGTACGTAGTGGAAGTGTCTCTTGAATATATTTGTAGTATCTCCACCATCTTACCAAATAGCCTAAATGCCATTTTGCACCACTACTATTTTTTAGGGGTTGAAATATGGAATTAATCAAGTAGCTCATCCTAGAGGGTTATCACATGGTTTGGCATTGGCATTGGAGAACTGTTATCTCTTGAAGGAGTGCCAACAAATACCTAGTTAGGATAACCCAAAAAGATAGAGAGGCTCCTTCCAACATCCTTGAAAGGAAATCATATCTCACTTGAATCTCATAGTAGATGAGGCACTGAAAATTAAAATACTCCTTGGTCTCAACTTCCTAGATTCTACACATATGAAATTCTTATCATGAGGGATATGTTGTCTAGCCTTAATCTTGAGCTAGTGGTATAACACTTTCATTGGCCCAATGGAAATACCAAGCCATGAGACTAATGCTATTTTACTTTCCAAATAAAGAAAGCATAAAAAATTATTAAATCAAAGGAGTACATCCAAAAGCAATGCCCCTACGACGTTATCCAAAAATGAGACTATTTTTCAAGTTGGATTTTGTCTTTCAAGGAACAATTTTTGTAAAGGCGGGACTTGTATTTTCTTCATATACTTTGAAAGAGTCTTGATAGATTGTATAAAATAGTAGCCTGTGAGCTACTACTTTGGACTCAAAGAAATATTCTAAAAACATGCAATCATCAGATATGGATTGAAAACAAATTCAAGTTCAACCAAAGTAAACTTTAACTAGTATTCAATTTTCCTTGGTGGATGGATTTCTTCCCCAACCACAATTGATCCTTTGATTGAAAAGGAACCATGTTCTCTTTTGTGTGCTTGATTTGAGACAATATCAAATTCTTGGTTATACTTTGCATATGTGGTGAAAGGATACAAAAGTGAAGGTGTACATTAGTTCTTCTGCAAATTGGAGGCACCCCTGTAGTTGAACACTCTCTGATTTTTAGAGCTCTGCATCCAGTCAATAACTAGTTTGGAGTCCCCATATATATTTAGGATTTTGAGACATCTTCCTCTTGCTAAGTTCATTAGGATGGTGGTAACATTTACTTCTACACAAATATTTGTGGCAACACCTAATCCACATCCAAAGGAGATTGCATTTGTGTTCAAGTTCTCTGGAATAATCAAAATACACCCACCTCCACTATGTTTTGAGTCTCTACTTTTTGCCTCATCAAAAAATCCATGAGGAGTATTAAATTTTAGGAGAGATTTCAGGGGATACTATATTTCTTTAGTTGTTCTTTCTTTGAGACCTTTTGGTAGCAAAGGTAGGATTTCTTGAATTTAGGGAAGGTTCCCAGCAGAGATTACTTTGTCTTCGAACAAGGCCTTATTCCCTGTGAGCCAAATTACCCATAGGAAAAAATATGGTAGGGAATGGTGGCTCTTTCTAGCCTCATTATTTTTTAACCAAGTTTCTAGGGTTGCTTTAATTTATTCTCCTTCCCAGCTTCCTTTTCCACCACTTTGAGATTATGAGGTTATCCAGACTCTGCATTTCCTTGGTAAAGGGACAATTCAAGAAGAGACGCATGACACTTTTGGAGCTTTCCTTACATAAACAATAAATACTAGGTCCTTATCAAGACCCCTTTTGTAGGTAATCCTAGCTTAGTTTAGGATCAGCCAGAGGAAAATTATTGTTTTGGGAGGAGCCTAAGGTTCCACTTCCAACATCATGAGGATGGAAAGCATTATGATTTATAGCCCAAATTTAGTTAGTAATGTCCTCCCATCTTGTCTACTGCATGCACTAAACATTCATGCTATTGTCTAAACCTATTAGAGGTTTCTTTTATGACTCGTGTAAATTTTCCCTGTTCATTTGCCAATTGATCTCTAAATCCATGAGACCAATGCTATTGTATGTATTTTGGTTGAAAAATAATGACCTATAAGATTCTTATTAAGGTATCAACCTTGAATCTCGACTTATGATTGAGTGGATGAGAGGGTTGTTGAGTGCGTGGTGGGGGGTGGTGGCACACGGGAGGTCCATGTTGCATGAATGAACTGCCTATAGATACCGTCTACTACAAATTTGAGTTCTACCTTCAAAGGAGGCATATAGGGGGGAAATTCAAAGAGGACATGTAGGGAGGAAGATGATCAATGAAAATAACTATAGACTACAACAATGTAGATACCTCAAAAAATTTAAAATACCATAATTCCTTCCTCAATGTACTTTGAGAAGGATGTGAAGCAATCTCCTTGTAAGAGAAAAGTGCTATATAGGGGTAAATCTCCTCTCTAAAGGCCAAATATCCAAGAGTGCAAAGGTTGTATAGGTAAGAGTTAATCTTGAACAAAGTCTCTAGTTGAAGTTAGTGAGGTCCAAATCAGCTTGTATAATGGCATGTGGACCTGTGTGCTTACATTTGATCATCTATTGGAGCATGATGGTTGGAATTCTCTCAATAAGTATTTAGTTGGCCTCACCCAAGTTCAGTCTAATTAGATCTTTGATCCATCCAATACAGTTGGTCTAAAAAGAGAGTGAAAGAATTCCATCATCGACGGATGTATTGAAAATGAAATTGCAAGCGTTGCTTTTCCAAAACAGGTAAAGAATTGTATCCCTTGCATAGGCACATTTGAGAAGTCGGTCGCAAATTTAAATATGGCCTTAAAAACTAGAAACATAAATAAATAAATGAGAATAGGTAGGGGTGATCTTAACTCTCTCACCTCTAATGGAGAAATGAAACCAAGACATAGTATCTTTGGTTGCACTAAAAAACGTATTCTCAGCCTTACTAAGATTAACAAACCTAACTTATGAATGTCAGAAAAATAAGCTAATGAGTCAAGATGTGACTGAAGACTCTCAAGAGAGGAAGAAATTAAGATTAAATTAGTCAACAAATAAGTACTTAGACCATGGTGTAAAATGCACCCTTCATTGGCATGTGTCATCTCCCTTAGAAACTAGTCAAGCTCATGATTCAATGTAAATCCTGATTAAGATGGGGAAAAGAGTGCAGCCTTGCTTAAGCCCCTCAACACTTTGAATAAGGTCAGATAAGCCATTGGGTTTGCAAAAATAGATGATAAATGATCCATAAAGCCTCATAATGGCAGTAATGAGGGCTTGTGATATACCAATATCTCAGTCTGTTGAAAAGTAAATGCTTGGGTATGGAATCAAAGGCCTTCCTGAAGTACACAAAACAATAATACATCTTCATACATGTTTGTCTAGCTTATTCAATGATAGCTTGTAAAGTGAAAATGTGGTGAATGGCTTGGTGGCCCTTTTTGAAGCCTACCCTCTAGCTCTAATATTGCTCTTCTCCAAATCTGTTGATCAACACATATCAATCAGCTCATATAAAATATTGCATGTGCTCAATCATAATAGCCCTCTTATTTTTTAGATCAAGAATAATCCTAGATTTATGAATATGAAGAATAATGTGTCATGACCAGGATAAAGGGAATATTCAATATCATATTTTCATTTCTATATATTGTATTCTAATATGTGGAGCTTTGACTTGTTGTGTCTAATATTAGACATGTGTCTGCAATGTTGGGTTTCAAATATATGATGATGTTTAGACTTGAGCATGACTTGGATAAATAATCGAGCTTCATTCTAACACATATTGCATCCAACCAGTATTTCACCTCCTACCATTAAGAGCAAAAATCATTTTCTAGACAAGCATGCCAAAATCAGGAACCACAATTGGATTGGGTTTACCATTTATGGTGGTGTGAACAATACCAATTTTCTCTAAAGTTTGTTTCCATGTTGAATTGCCACGAAAGCATTCTTGTTTCTCATGCTATAACGTTTTTTCATTAATGGGGGACAAAAAATGTCTCTATAGACTATAATCTTATAAGAATTTTCATGGTTGATTTCCTCCTTCATGACATGAAAATTGTACCAATTATTATTTGTCATTGCTCATGATCATAAGTTCCATTGGTAGGAAATAAATTATGAGTCACATAAAGGTGTTCAAGCTTTTGATTTTGGAATCAAAACAAACAATGAGAAAAAAATGATCATATGTAGCTAAATCTTGGGGTTATATGTCAATATTGAAAACACATGCTTTTACTATTTTTTGGGTATTTTGTTAATTTATGTCTTATAGCAATCAAAATATATGTTGTATACTTTTTGTGAATGATATTCACATCATTCCATTCAAACATGATTTAATACATTATGGACACTTCTAAGTTAGTTGGCCTATGACTCACCTCGACCTTCTTCAGTTTTCAAGGTGAGTTCTATGAGCAGACTTGTGGTGTTACTATGGGATCCCCTCTCTCCCCTATTGTCACCAACCATTTTATGGAATATTTTGAATCGAAGGCCTTGGCCTCAGCTCAATTTCGCCTTAGGAAGTGGAAGAGATCCATGGATGACACTTGTGTCATTTGGCCCCATGGTCGGGAGAAGTTATATCTCTTTCTTGGTCACCTAAATTCCCTGTCGGACTCCATAAAATTCACCATGGAGGTTGAGGTTGATGGTTCCCTTCCTTTCTTGGATATCCTTCTCTCTAGAATGGATGATGGTTCGATTTCCCACCAAGTTTTTCTCAAGAAAACTCACACAAAACAATATCTACATGTTAGTTCTCATCATTTTCTTGCTCATAAATTTGGTGTTCTTTGCACTCTTGGTACCCATGCTCTTAGAATCTCTGATGAAAACCACTTGGAGTCAAAGAAATCCCATCTTCTTGAGGTTTTTTAAAATAATGGGTATAGTAGTTCTCAAGGCTATAGGGCCTTTCAAAAGGCCTATAAAGGATTAAAAGGAAAATCTACTCGGGTGGATCCTGTTTCTAAGGTTCATCTCCCATTCATCCAAGGGACCACAGACAAGATTTCCCATGTCCTCAGAAGTAATAATGTCTCATCTTCTTTCAAACCCCTATGTACTATTAAAAATTATCTCGGATCTGTCAAGGACCCTATCAACCCAAAAGACATGAAGGGTGTTTACATGGTTCCTTGTTCATGTGGCACGCCCTATATTGGTGAAACAGGCAGATCCATTGGACAGAGAATCCAGGAGCATGCTACAGACATTAGGCACAATCAGTCTCGCACATCATCTCTTGCTGAACATGTGGAGAAATTGTGTCACCATGTATGCATTAAAGACTCCAAAGTCATTGCTGAGGTTGACCAGTTCCATCATAAGAAGCTTAGGGAATCCATTGAGATTGAGCGACATGCTAAAAATATCAATAGGGATGATGGTTGGAAGTTGAGTAAGAGTTGGACTCCAGCTCTCGCTAGGTGATCCCCCCCCTATTGCTTATATTTCTTAATCTTGGTTTTTCATTTTTTTCCCTTTTTTCTTCTTTCGTCTAGTCTTTATTTATATTTTATTCCCCTTGATATTTTCTTATATATTATCCTTCGTGTTTTATTTTATATATTATATAATCACCTAAGTATCATATTAATAAATAATAAAAAAATTCATAAATTTTTTTCCTTTTATTATAATACCTATTAATTTAAGATTTATTAATCATAATTTTAATTAAAAACATTAATATTACTTCCTATTAACTAATTAAATAATTCATTAACGACTAGTTTTTAAACGGCTAGTTTTTAACGACTAGTTTTCTAAGGCTAATACCGAGAAATGATGCATCCACGCTATTTATTCAATAAGATTGATTGGATTCTTCATCTTTTCCTAACGAAAAACCACATTATTTGGTTCGAAACGTCGACCAAATCCTAATTATGTGATTAATCCGAAAAGACATTTATCTATAATAAGGTTCTATTAAACTGAATATGACATCCACAAAGTTCCCATAATGATGTATGTTTGGCAATTTTGTGGGAATGATAGTGATTCATACAGTGAAGAGGAGGAGGAACATTGTTAGTCTTGTGGTTGTGTCATTATGTAGGGTCTTAGATCAATTTTTAGGAAATAAAAAAGCAACTTGCTTTGCATGAGAGTGAGCATTTTATGTGGTTTTTCAAGCTTCATATGACCCTTCAGAAGTGGATTACCTTTTGAATATACATAATTGAGAGAATTACAAGGAAAACTATCAGTGTGGATCTGATAGTGTCCTTTTCTGGTTATGCAGATTATCATAATTGAGTAGCCATGTGTGACAAGTCATCAAGCTTTTGTTTTGAAGGGGAAAGTATGAGGCTTGTAATTGATGTTTGGCAAGTATTTTGATTATCATGGATGTTATTTTAAGTACAGTAAGCAATATAATGAGAGCTTATTCAATGAGTTATTTCTATTTTTGGATGCCATGAGTATATAAAACATGTTGGAAGCAAGCTTGGTTTGAAGTTCAAATACATTTCATTTTAGAGTTAGAATGACCTTTTCCCTCTTCCTTCCAAAACTGAGGTTTATTTCACATGACGCTCTTTTATGCTCTAAATATTGTAGAAAACAAAGCTTGACTAATTCTCAAAGTACACCTTATTAGTAAGAAGTTATATCTCAAACAAAAGAGAGTTAATTAAACATTTTTGCAGTTTCTAATAGCTATTAAAATGTTTCTGTGATGCGTGAAGATTTTGCTAGACCATTGAACAATTTGCGGTTTATGATACTTCATGACAACTTTGATTTATTCCAAATTAGAATTTACATCTTATTAGTAACAAATTTTATCTCAAACAAGATAGAGTTAATTAAACATTTTTTTAGCTTCTAGTAGCTATTACAATGTTTCTTTGATGCATGAAGATTTTGCTAGACCAGTGAACAATTTGCGGTTTATGCTACTTCATGAAAATTTTGATTTATTCCAAATTAGAATTTACATCTTATTAGTAAGAAATTATATCTCAAAAAAGAGAGAGTTAATTAAATGATTTTGCAACTTCTAGTAGCTATTAATATGTTTCTTTGATGCGTGAATATTTTGATAGACTAGTGAACAATTTTCGATTTATGCTGCTTCATGAAAACTTTGATTTATTCCAAATTGGAATTTATTTTTTTCTTTTTACACCATTTGGAGTGTGGACACTATTGGGCCTATACTATTGTGATAAAACTAAAAACTTGGCGTTTTCTTATTTTGTGGTTATGTGATTCTAGTGAAGTTCATTTTAAATTGATTACAATTTTTAGGACAACCTTACGACATTAAAACTATGCACACCCCATAACAATAGATTATTTCTAGTGTGATTCTCACTTATTTTATCTAGTTAAGTCTACATGTCATAACAATACATTATTTTTTGTGGGCTTCTCACTTATTGTATCTAGTTAGGTTTGGATGTCATTATGTTAGGATTAAATATGTTGTTTTTTGGACTAGTTTTTGGGTGTCCTTGAGATGATTGTTACATATATTATATCTGATGGAATAATGCGAGCACACCTTTAAGTTTTTGGTATTAGTTGTCTGATGCAGAATGAGAAAGACTCCATGAGAAAGTGAAAAGAGTTCAAAAATGACTTTAGGTAATTACAACAACCGAATGGAAATGAAGGTACATTATACTTGGAAGAAGTTGAGATGTTTGGCACAATTTTATAGGTCAAAGTATATTCCTCCATGCCTCAGGAGTTTTGAATTCCTATGAAGTGATCCAAAAGTTTAGAGGCCGTAAGAGTTTGAGGGTGTGTGAAGTGATAGAAAATATTAAAAATTCTTGAAACTACTTTGAACTATACCTCCTATAGATTTCCCCCTTAACTAGATTCCAGTAAAAATAAGGTTTTCGAAGCCATTTCAAGGGTATAATTCCAACAAACCTTCAAGATTTTTTTAGTTTTTAGGGTCTCTGAAGTGATCCAAAACCTTAAAAAATCATGAAACTACATGTAGTTTTTTTTTGTTCCAAATGTTTTTTGCCAACCAACATTTTTTTCTTAAATAATTTTGTCGACAGTCCTTTGTATAAAAAAATATGAGGAGATAATAATCTACAACCTTGGGTCAAGTTCGAATCTTTATAAATCTATAGAAAAGAGTGCAGGTATGGGGAATAAAAGGAAGAAGGGGAAAGTTCCTATCAAATATATTCCTACAATACAATCATCAATACCAGTATCGCTGAAGGAAAACACCTACTACATTCCATTCTTATGTTGACTGCCCATCTATGAAAACCTGGAAAAAAAGTAGCAACAAATAGACGAGGGATTAAAAAATTAAAGAGAAACTTTGTCCAATTTGGTCAATCAGAAGCACTAACAGAAGATAGTTATGTGGGTGTTCGAATATCTACATATTGAAAGACTGTAGTTCTTGATATGATAGAACAACAATGCCTTATTTTTACAACATTCAACAGAAAAACATTTCAAATGCACAAAAGGATGCATCATCAAGGGATGATGAGAGAAGGAAAAATGTCTGTTTATATGATAAATTAGGTATGGCAAAGAATTATGGCATCCACATTCTTAGCATGTAATTTTGACTAAAATGAGGGTTATTGATGAACCAAAAGAGATCGAGAAAGAAAATTTACATACCCTCTTGAACATCTTCTCCAATTGCATGTTTGCTGAAGATTTTAGAGAATTTATAATCAAGAGGAGGTTGCACCCAAGATGTTGTTGCTGCTGTTTCCACCATCAACTCCCCTTCCGTCCCTATGCGTATCATCTTATGCCTTGACATCTCATCCGCTATCTAAGGTTGAAATCACGAAAATATTGGGTGATATCCCCAAATTAGAGAGTGTTATGAAACCAACTTCCAAAACAGAAGAAAAGAGAGATCAACACCATAGAAATCAACCACTTTGAGGGGGAAACCTCCTTGACATCACATAAATGAACAATTATTGGATGCCACAAATGACAAAACCTCCTTTCTATATATAGGAGTCCATGGGGTCACAATATAATCCTAGCCGACCTAACAATAATAATGTAAAGGCACAATAATAACAATATGGGGACGAAAAAGGTACAACAATAACAATAAGGGGGCTACACTAAAAACAATAAGGGACTACACTAGTAATATAGGGCCCTAACATGCCCCTCTCCTTCAAAAAAGTGTTGTCCTCAACGCTTGAGTAGTTATGGATGCTTCTGTATAAAATTCTCATCATCCCATGTGGAATATTCAGTGGGTAAGTTCTTCCACTTGATGAGATACTCTGAAATTGATTGATCACGTAGCTGTCAAGTTCTTATTTCCATGACTGCTTCAGGTTCCAATATGATTTTTCCTTCCTCATCAAGTTCCGACAATATTGTTTGAACCACAAGTTTATCACCTATAACCTTCTTTAAGCATGAAACATGGAAAACTGGGTGCACTCGAGAAGATGCAGGAAGCTCTAATTTGTATGCCATAGTACCAATCTTTTACAACACCTTATAAGGACCATAGTACTTTGGTGATAATTTATTATCCTTCTGAGCTTGCTTGAGGGACATTTTTTTGTATGGTTGTAGCCATAAAAAACCCAGTCGCCTACATAAAAAATTCTCTCGCTGCGATGTTGATCTGCTTGTTATTTCATTCGATTTTGTGCCAAATTTAGTTTATCCTTTAAGAGTTGGATAACTTGTTGTTGATGCTCGATGTGATCTTCCACTGCTTGAACCTTAGAATTTTCTCTTAAAGATGATGTGATGGATGATGGATGATATCCATAAAGTGCCACAAATGGGGTCATTTTTGTTGAATTGTGGAAGGAAGTGTTATACCACCATTCAACCAGAGGTAACCAATTGACCCACTGTGTTTGTTTATTAGATACAAAGCAACGAAGACATCATTCCAAACATTTGTTCACTATCTCAATTTTCTAATCGGATTGAGGATGATAAGATGAGCTATGAGCTAGTTGAGTACACAAACAAGAAAATAATTCCGTCCAAAAATTTCTAGTGAAAATGGGATCTCTATCTCTTACAATAATATTTGGGTTCCATGTAGCTTTTGAATTGTTTCCATAAATGCAGTAGCAACTATACTTGCTTTAAATGGATGAGATAATGCACAAAAGTGTGCACACTTGGGAATCCTATCAACTACCACCATGATGACACTCTTTCCTTCGGACTTAGGTAAACCTGTGATAAAATCCATTGAAACCTCCTCCCAACGATGATTTGGAATGGATAAATGTTATAGCAGACCCGAGGTATTAATTGTCTCAAATTTATTTTGCTTGAAAACCAAACATTCTGCCACAAAATTTTGAATATCAGATTTAAGGCCATCCCAAAAAAAAATCTTTCTTCACCCTGTGGTAAGTTCTTAAAAATCCCAAGTGTCCTCCTAAGGGAGAGGTGTGCAATTCCAAAAGAATCTTTTGTTTTAGTTGGGAATTCTTGTTGAACCTCAAAACTATTCCCATTTTGACATCTTTTTCCACCATCTTTTCTTCCTTTTTCGCAAATCCATAAACTCAATAAGTGATAATTGATATACTTTACATATAAGAAGGCATTTAGATGATCTCTATTTTATATTATAATTTTTCTTATTATTTAGATGAATTTTTATAATTATCTGCAGAATTCGTGCAATTCTGTAGCTAACCTTTGTTTCTGCAGCCACCATTATTGTTTGACAGGTTTTGAGAAGAAAATGAAGAATCGAGTCATATGGGTAGCTTTGAAATGGTCCATATATGGATCATATCCTAATTGTTCAATTTCGAGAAAGATTATGCCTACACTCGTGGTCAAAGATCAATCAAGATAAGGGACGAGATCAACGGACGAAGATTCTCGATTTTCTCTTACGTAGCAAATCGAGAAAGAGCCATGAAGACTTTTCTACTAATTAGACTTCTAGTCTTAGCTTTATTTTGCTTTCCATAGGCAAAATTGTCTCAGACAGTTAACCTTGTATAAATACCGATCTGTCGAAACGAGGAATAAGCTTGATTTTGTGATAATATTGTGATACGTATTTAAACTCTGTTTTGTTAATGAAGAAGACCAGTTCCAGACCATTGATGTGCATATAGCTTAAGTAGATTTACACTCGTTCTGTTGCAAAGGGTCCCTACACAAAAAGGAGGTTTTTATAGCAATTTCATATTTCAATTTATTGTCATTTCATAGCTTAATTTCTCATTGATTTGTAGTTAATTTCTCATCATTTCATAGTTTAATTTCTCATCGATTTGTATTTTAATTTCTCGTCATTCCACAGTTTAATTCCATATCGATTAGTTTCTAAATTTATTCTGAATCAATTGTTTACATTTTCGCTCTGTTGATTGTTTTTTTTTTCTAAGTATGACTAATTCTATTATGTATAAAGTTTACTGGTACAAAACAGCAACAGTGTCAGCTATGAAAGTCTGAGCACTGTGTTTGATAAACAAGCTATTCAAAGAGTATCTGGACTGCCCAGAATGGGAAACCAGTCCTGTTAAACACAAATTCTGAACCGCCCTTGAGAGGGAAACCGGTTTTGAGTTCATACAAGCTAAACAAACATAAAAATAAATGCTAGAATTCAAAAACCACTTTTTCATCTGATCTGTAAAGCGATATAGCATAGAATTATCTTCAATGCTTGAGCAAAAACCTGTAGAGATTTGCAGAGGCTAATCATGAGTCGGATATGGAGGTTCCTCGATGATCCTGCAACCGAAAACATCGCTGCTGTCATCCTTCCCAGCGTCGAGCGCGTCCTTCCTGCCAGGGTGCGCCACCTTCATGCTTTGCTCGTCCTGAGGAATGGGAGGGGAATTGGCAGGAACTACCACTGCGCTAGGGAGACCAGAACCCGGAGGGGAGAGCAGAGAGACAGAACGGGGTGCAACATGATTAGGAATTTCTTCACGGAGGGTCACCGTGATATAGGTAGTGAGGATGGAATTGGAGGAGGTGCAGTCGAACCAGAGTTCCGCACGCTGCGAAGATTTCCGAATGGTGGGATGGGCACTGCTAAGAGAGACAGGGGGGGGGAGAGCTTCTGCTGGGCACATGAGCAAGGGAAGGAGAGGGCGGAGTGACATCCACCGAAACATCGACAACACCTCTAGTGTGGCCATGACCCCTTCCTCTTTCACCACGCGGGCCCAGAGTGTGATTGTGGTCTTCATCTGCAGAGTAGGAGCTAGTGCTAGGACTGGGAGGGGGGCGACAGAGACCTCGGCTGAGACCTTGCCTGCTTCTCATCCTTTCGCGGAGTCGGGGCATGTTGCCAGGAAATTGACGTAGGGGACCAGGGCAGAGAGAGCGGGCAGGGAAAGCAGGGGGAGAGGATAAGGGCTGGTCGACACTGAGAATAGCAGAGAGAACTGGAAAATGGCAAATAAGACCACCGCACTGGTTAGTCCCGACGCTGGAGAGAGAATTGAGCATGCAATGCGGACTGTGAGAATAGTGAAAACCTGGAAGAGGTTCGATGCAGGCGTGTAAAGAGCAGCGCCGCCCTGTGATGGTCTTCACACTGGCATTTGCAGAACCTGGAGCACAAAATCCTTGCAGAGGAATTGGTGAGCTTTCCGAACCAGCAGTGTCATTGAAACTATCACGAATGCCCTCCATTGCAAGAAGCACCACCATAATCGAATGCAGGGTGAGCGGTCCAAGGAGAGTAACTACCGCGCGAGCTGGAGAGTTATGAGGTTCATAAATGCAGGTGCCGGGAGCCATGTGGGCTGCCCTGTCAAACGCCATGGGGAAGTGAGCGGGGAGCCACGTCCCGTCCAGACCGTCAAACAACCGCATCCAGGATCGCTTTGTTGATTGTTATATCTTATGCTCTCACGAATTGTTTCATTATCGTGACTCTATCATCTTCTAATTGAAGCCGTTCTCACATTTGATTACACAACAACCATAGGACTTAGATTAGATATTTCGTTTTGCGCAATAGATACTCTGTCATTATTTGCTAGCCTTAGTTAAATTTCAATTCAATTAGCACAATCAATAAAATTTCATAGTAATAGATTTGATGCTTTCGTTTTTATGGAATGTAGAACAGAGTTAGATTAGAGTTACATTTTTTTCATTATTAGATAGATTTAAAACTAGGATAGAGTTAGATTAGAATTATATTTTGATAATTTCAGATAGATTCGAAATTAGATCAGACGCTCTATTTTCATAGAATTAATGTTCTCAATTGATAAGGTAGAATATGGTTTTATTTATGTTGATAAATAGAACATAATTCATAGAACAATAGAATTCAATAGAATTTAGAATAGTGCTTTGTTTAAATGCAGAATCATTTTATTTAGATGTTTTCCATATATGTTTTGCGGGCATAAAATAGTCTAACATAGCTCAGATTTAACTATCCAAAGATTGATTTATTTTTGTGAAAATAGATTAGTTAAATAACATTTCCTTTTCTTCCTTATTTTAGATTTTATATTTCATTCATTTTATTAAGAGTAATTTGTAAATTAATTTCTTTTCTTAGAGTTAACACTTCATTTTCTTCCTTCTTAAGATTAAGTTTTTCATTACTAAATTTCTTCCATATTTATTTATTTCTTAGCATTCAAGATTTCACTTAAAAGTTTAGATTTCATTCTTTAGATCAATCTTAGTTCTTAACGTTAGGCATAAAATACAAACCCCCCCAAAAAAATATAAAAATACACAACGAAGTAAGAAAGAAGGGCATATAAGCATATATAGTGCACCACACTTCACCAGATTACTAATCTCGGTCGATAATTTATGATAGAAATTTAAGACATTAAATTGACTAAAATTTTTGGCACTGTTGCCGAGGAAGTGTAATTATGAAGCCTTATTTCTTACATCTAAAAAAAAAAGATATGCCTAGAGAAAGAGACTGTAGGGTAGATTGATAACTAGAGGTAGAAGTTTGATTCCAGCAACACCACTCACTCCACTAAGACCATGAAGTTCCACATCACCATCTCAAACTCATATTCCATTTTTCACAACAAGACATAGACTCCCTGAAGTCTTAAGGTCATAAATCCAACCAGGAGACTCTCCAACCTCATCTATTGAAGCAGTCTTAAAATAGGAAGATCCTAGATCTCCAACAGAAGGAGTAACCTTTTTCACCTCTATAGGAGAACATATTCTAGCTAAAGAGTTAGAAATCCCTAGTGAGGAAGAAGAAGAAAATTTCTTCAATATCCCATTATTAGAAGAACCAAAGGAAGAACAAATAACTCTATAGTTAGAACCCTACATTAGTTCTGAGGTATCTATAATGGTTGGAGAAGGAGAATGAGAAGGAGAAGTTTTGAATGGAGATGATTTAAGAGTAGGACGAGGAAGAAGAGGTGGAGGACAAGGTAGAGGAAGAGGTGAAGAGAATAGAAGAGGAGAAAATAGGGAGGACCATAACTTTGTTGGATTTCCTATAGTTGAGAGGATACAAATGCCACAATGAAGAATATTTCACCTTCCATCCTTCCCAATTTCCATGGATTAAGGAATGAAGATCCTGAAAAAAAATTATTTGAATTTGAGGTTTTATGTAGATCATATGACTACTTATAAGAATCTCAAAAATTGAAGCTATTTCTTGCAACACTCAAGGGTGTAACTTTAAAATAGTTCATGGGCTTAATAACACAATCTATTAGGACATGGGATGAGATGAAAAGTTCATTTTTACAGAGGTATCTGGATTATTGCACACCTATTAATCGGAAGGATGAAGTATTTAAATTGATGCAAAGAGAGGATGAAAACTTCGAAGACTTAATTGAGAGATTCAATTACAATATAAAGAGAGCTAAAATGGAAAACTTATATCAAGATACTTTAAAATCTATCTTGTTGAAAGCCATCAGAGATGAATGGATAGATATTCTTAACATGATGGGAAAGGGAGACATCTCTCAACTATCATTACCTGAAATTGCTAAATTATGCATTCATCTTTCGAGAGGAAAATCAAGAACTGGGAAAAATGCAAGAGATCATATTCTCTCTAAAGTGAATAAATCTGCAACTGGAACAGTGAGTAGGGAAAAAATTGGAAATATGCTTGATGAATTTAAGACAAATATCTTAGGGAGTCTTAGTGAACAAATAGACACCCTTAAATTAAAAAACAAGCAGAAAGCTGAAACTAATGCCTTAATTATTTTTTGTCCTAAATTCAGAAAGAAACATGCCTTACGAGAATGTCCTATTGATTTAAATGTCATAGAGACCTGTGTTATTTGTGCGGAAAACCATGAAACAAAAAGATGTCCCTCTATACCAGGTCTTAAGGATGTTTTCCAAGAATAAGTAGCTCCATAATACCATGGAAAGGGCCACAAAATCAAGGTTTTAGCAATCAAATGTATACTCAGCCTCCACCAAACAATTGGGATTCATCAATGCCATGGAAATAACCTTGGTCCCGGCCTCAACCTTGGACACAAGGAATTAAAAATTCTTATGGCAGATACTCTCAATATCACCAATATCCACAATCCTATCCAAACTATCCTCCCCAACATTTTCCACAACATAATCAACAACCTCAATTCCAAAATCATAACCCACAACTTTCATTACCATTTCTACAAAGGCCAAAACAACTACCTGCCCAACCATTACCAAACCCGAACAATAAAAATGCTCAATCTGCTTATAACATAGAAGGACAAAATTTTCTAACTTATATGATTACTCCACTAGATCTTAACAATGTCCAACTTAGATCTGGTAGGATATTAGAAAGGAAAAAAGCCCTATGTTGTTATTCAAGAAAAAAATTGATGTTGATGAAGAAATTTCTCTACAACAAAATAATTTTTTTGGAGAAGGGACATCCCTTCAACAGAATCAAAATTCTCAAAATAAAACACAAGAAAATCCAATAAACTCAACTACTATCATAGAGAAACCTTCAATATCTGTTTCCCACCCTCCTTTCCCTGAAAGATTACAAATTGATAAAGGGGTAGAAAAACAAATTATGTTGCCTAACTATGATTTTTTAGATGAATTGAAAAATGTTTGTATAAAAATCCCTTTGTTACAGGCCATTAAAGATATTCCTATCCTAGAAAAAACAATAAGAGAGTTGAGCATAAAAAATAAGGAAGAAAAAAAAAGAAGTAAAAAGGATTCAGTTAGTAGGAAAAATTGCAGACATTATGATGGGAAAAATAG
Source organism: Pinus albicaulis (assembly GCA_034641835.2). Lineage (NCBI taxonomy): Eukaryota > Viridiplantae > Streptophyta > Pinopsida > Pinales > Pinaceae > Pinus > Pinus albicaulis. The sequence continues at coordinate 1,822,827,296 of CM076575.1, forward strand.
CCATACAAAAATATTTGGGTCTAGGAATTCCAATTGTAAAAATACACATCATTGTTATTGAGATTCTAAATACATTAATTGACTTAGGAGCAGCCATAAACATTATGAGCAAAGAAACCATCGAACAACTTAGGCTTCCAAACCTTCAGTATACACCAACATTACTACAATTAGCAGACATGTCAGAAATCAAGCCAGATGGTGTATTAGAAGACATTTATGTGTCCATATACTCTTGGGAATATCCATTTGACTTTATGATATTAACTCCCAAGAACAACCTAGGGGGACATCCATCGATATTAGGAAGACCTTGGTTAGCTACAACTAATTATTTCATTATTTGTAGATATGGTGATATGTTTATTTCCGATGGTAACTCAACAAATATATCCTCCAGAAAAAAAAATTACAGAAATAGAAAATGAAGAATGGATGGATGATGACAATGATATACAACCTCTCTTTACTATTTCTCATATTAGTGAAGAAAGTCAAATTTTAAATTCAATAGAAAATTTTGAAACATCTTCACAATGTGAAGATGCTCATAATTTTCAAGAACAATGTAATATTGAATACTTGTCATCCAGACAGATGTCTTTATATTCTATGGAAGAATTTGGTAACTCTGTAGTTGAAATCTTTCAGGGAAAATCTTTAAACATAAACAAAAACTTAGAGAAATTCCAACAAGAAGAGTCAATCAAAACATTGCAAAAACATTCTTCTGCATATGCATGGGTGTACACTGACATGAATGGAATTAATCCTGAGACTTGCATACGTCATATATATATATATATATATATTGAGAAAAACTCTAGGCCTATCATACAACCTCAAAGAAGGATGAATCCAAATCTTAGGGAAATTGTAAAATAAAAATTGCAAAAATTGCTGAATGTAAACTTCATTTATCCAATATCAGATAGTGAGTGGGTTTCTCCCTTGGTGATTGTCCCTAAAAACAATGGTAAATGGAGGGTATGCATTGATTATCAAGAATTGAATAAGGCTACTCTAAAGGATCATCTCCCATTGCTTTTCATAGATAAAGTTTTGGATACATTATCAGGGAAGAAATATTTCTCATTCTTGGAAGGTTTTAGTGGTTAAAATCGAATTCAAGTAGCACCTGAAGGCCAAGACAAAACCGCATCCACGTGTCCATGGGGAACCTATGCTTACCGAGTACTTCCTTTTGGATTGTGCAATGCACTTGCAACATTCCAAAGATCAGTATTAGGAATTTTCTCTGATCTAATACATGATTGTGTGGAAGTATATAAGGATGATTTTACAGTTTATGGAAATTATTTTGAAGAGGCTCTTGAAAATTTGGAATAAGTTCTTAAAAGATAATAAAGAAGCAAATATTTTACTAAGTCATAAAAAATGCTTTATGAGGTTTACTAAAGAGATTTCTCTAGGACATCACATTTCAGGGGATGGAATTAAAGTAGACTCATCCAAAGTTGAAGTCATCTCCAAATTATCAATTCCAAATTGTCAAAAGGATGTTAGAAGCTTTCTTGGTTTTACAAGGTACTATAGATGATTTATAGAAAACTTCACAAAAATTGCATCTCCACTCTTCAAATTGCTTACCAAATATTGTGAATTTAGTTGGAATCCTGAGTGCCAAATAGCATTTGAAAATTTAAAAGCAAAAATATATGAGGCACCCATATTAAGAGGACCAAATTGGAAAATACCTTTTCATATCTCAACAGATGCTTCAGATACAACTTTGGGAGCTTTATTAGGACAAAAATATTTGACCCCATATGCCATCTACTACACAAGAAAAAATTTGACTCCCGTTGAGTTAAATTATATTGTTACTGAAAAAGAGTTTCTAGTTGTTGTCCATGCTATTAGCAAGTTTAGACATTACATCACTGGCTATGAAACCTTTATTCACACAGATCATTTTGCAATTAGGTATTTAATAATAAATCTTTCACTAATGTTAGGATCATCAGATCGTTATTACTCCTGCAATAATTTAACATCACCATTCTAGACCAAACTGGAAAAAAAACATAGTTGTTGACTTCTTGTCTAGAATTCAAAATGACAACAATGATACTCTCGTAGAGGATAATTTTCCTGGTGAATATCTTTTTGCAATATCTATTAAATCTCCATGGTTTGCAGACATTTCTAACAACTTATCTACAAGAAAATTACCAACATACTTTGTTTCCTAGAGAAAAGAGAAAAATAATTCAAACAAGTGCATTATATTCATGGGTAAATGATGAATTGTATAAAACACGTCTAGATCTCATCATCAAGAGATGTGTACGAGAAGATGAAATAATTGAAATTCTGAAGGCATGCCACGATGAACCTTGTGGTGGACACTTTTCTGGTAAGAGGACCGCGTATAAAATCCTTAATTTAGGATATTATTGGCCATCCATATTTAAAGATGCCAAGGAGTATGTCAAAAGGTGTGACAATTATTAGAGAATGGGGAAACTTGTTCCTACAGATGAAATGCCCTTACAACCTTAAGTACTCATCGAACCCTTTGAAAAATGGGCTCTTGATTTTGTTGGACCAATCAATCCAACATCAAAACAAAAGAGGTATATTCCGGTTTGCACTGATTATGTCACTAAATGGGTAGAAGCTAAAGCAATTTCTTTTGCTAATGAAAGTGTTGTAGTTTCATTTATTTTTTAGGATATTTTCAGTCATTTTGGTGTCCCAAGGGAAATTGTGACAAATCAGGGATCTCAGTTTACATCCAGGATAGTGCAAAAGATTGTGGAGAAATATAAGATCAAACATAGAAATTCTACTCCATATCATCCACAGGAAAATGGACAAGTGGAGTCCACCAATAAAGTGATCGAAGAAATCCTCACAAAGACTGTACATCTACATAGGAAGGATTAGGCAGAAAGGCTTCCTGAAGCCTTATGGGCCTACTGCACTACATCGAGGAATAAAACATGACATACTCTCTATGAACTTGTTTATGAGAAGCAAGTCTTGTTTCCAATAGAGTTCCAGATCAAAACCTTCAAAACAATAGTCAAATTGGGACTTGATTTATCAGAAGCCCAAAAGCACAGAATGGACAAACTCAATGAGCTTGATGAGATCAGGCAAGATGCAGTTCAAAAGACCAGCCTAATTCAACAACAAAGGTCCAGATGGCATGATAAATACATAAAAGAAAGAAAATTTCAAGCAGGAGATTGGGCACTTTTGTTCGATTCAAAGTTCAAAGACTTCCAAGGAAAATTTTAGACTCATTGGCTTGGGCCTTACAAGATCGAAAAAGTCTTTGACAATGGGGCAGTCAGGATAAGGGCAATTGATGAATAAAAGGTACCTCTTCTTGTGAATTGACATCAAATAAAGGTCTATCATAAACCAATTACAAAGGAGGAATTTATCAATTTTTTTCAAGACAATCCTGATATGAAGTTGTTGAAGAAGAATCCTCCTTCTTTCCCAACTTAGTCTTCTTTTAATTTTTCATATATATATATAAATAAATAATTATATATATATATTATTCAAAAAAAGAGAGAGGAAAAATAATAATAATTGTATCAATATGAAAACCAATCAATGATTGGCATCCTTATACAGAAAATACAAGGTGAAAATCAGATATCATTTCTGACATCTTATATTTTATCCCATTCTAAAAATCCCAAATTCTTTGTTCCCTTTCTTTTTCAGAAGAAATAAGAGATTAGCTACAGAATTGTTACATTTCTGTAGCTCTCAGAATAATCTACAGTTGTCATCACATTTTGCAGCTGTGTTACACTTTTGCATCCTATTGAAGCAGGACATACTGAACAGAAGAAATTGAAGACTCCATTGAAGATCATGCTGAAAAGACACCTAAGAAATCAATAAGAAAGAAGATCAACAAAGGTTAGTTCCAAGGTATGTTACAATTTTTTTTTAAATAATAGGGTTAAAAAACATTAGTGTATATAATTTAGATGATCATATGTTTCCACCTCAAATTGTCATCATTAAAATTGATTGTACTCAGTTCACACCACAAATCCATAGTTCGCCACTTCATCCGTATCATATCCCATAATGATCAAGACCGATTTCATCCATTAATGATTAACGGTCATATCTCATTCCATAACCCGCTTACTCATGTTCCTAAACCCTCACCCGAATATCTATTTTACCTGCACGTCTCTACAATCTCCTTCCGATATTCTTAACTCAGAGCCAAACCCTCAAAACACCTGGTCGAAGAGGAACAATTTTGAAGGCGAAAAATCCTTACAATAGAGACATGGGTCTAATAGTAAGAACCGTGCATGTGGGAGGAAAATTCATGGAAGGTTATCCACAGATGAAGGAAATTATATAGAAGGTACAATGGCTTCAGTTCATAGAAAATTTCGATCGGTTCCACAAAGAGGTCACCAAATCCTTCGCGAGAGCCTTCGATAGAGCAGAGGTAGAGATTGGGGACATAAATTTTTAGGTGACATAGAGTCCTTCATAGCAGAAGCCACGAAACTTCTGAAAACTGGTGAATGATGGTTCAAGGATGGGAAATTTCATGGAGAAGAATGGAATATTTTTCTGAAAAATCCAGGTATGGACACTACTATTTTTAAGAAGGGAATTCTCAGTACGACACTTAAAAAAAAATGGAGGAACATGCTGTCAATTATTCAATTTTTTTTACTTGTGAGGGTAGATTGGGTTGTATGTTTGTCTACCATGCTAGTATATTAATGAATTTCCTAGAGGATGGAGAAATAAACCTCCGATACTTCCTATTGAACAACTTAAAGAAAATGTCAGGAATTGTGCAGAAAAGAATCCAATCCATAGAAAATATCATGTATCATCATGGAGTGATAAAGATACTCATTGAATTTCATTTAAAGAGTATAGGAGACTCCTGGGAAAGTTTCCTGATCAGGAATCATTTTCAAGAAGAAGCACAAGAAAAAACTACGGATGATAAGAACAAAAGAAGCAGAAGGAGAAAGGTTGATACTTGCATTGAAGACAAATCCTCACCTCAACCACAAAAACAAGAAGAAGAAATTACCATTGTAGAATTACTGAAGAATAAGAAACAGAGTGGTTACAAAAAGAGAGGTAATCTAAAGGAAAAGGGAAAATTTATAAACTCGGAAATATTAAGCCCTCCACAGCCAAGGAGAAGTTCCAGACTTCGTAAACCCTTGAAGAAGACATCCCCATAGGAAGTGGAGTTTGTTGATTTAGATGAAAAGCCCTGAATACCATCACCTATTACTGCCTCTCCTATATATACCAAGCAGAAGGACCCCATAAATTGACCTAGCACAACAAGAAATTTATGACTACATTGAATCCTTAGAAAAGAGACATGCAGAGAGAAGTCCAAGTGTTGAATAACAACCTACCAATCCACAAGAACCTCTAGTGAACACTTTGAAGCAATAAATCTATGAACTAGAGACATTGAATAGGAACATAAAGCAAGAAAGTGAATCTCTGAAGGAACAAAACCACTTAGAAAAGGTCATCAGTGAAAATAATATTCTACAATTGGGGCTATGGTATAAAAAGAACAAGAAACTGAAGAAAAGGAATGGCTAGCTGAACAGAAAAGTCATCAGTTTAAAGTACAAACTCCTCATGAAGAAACCAATAATGGAAATCACCTCAAGGAAAGGAAAGAAGAGGAAGTTGGATGTACTGGCAGAGGTATCAGAACAAATGTAGTAAAAGGTGAAGGCTCACAATTTTGGAAATTGCATGAGGACATGCAATGGTCTCTTAGTCGTGTTATGTTGAACCTCAAAACTGTTCCCATTTTTACATCTTTTTCCACCATATTTTCTTCCTTTTTCGCAAATCTATAAACTCAATCAGTGATAATTGACATATTTTACATCTGAGAAGGCATTAGATGATCTCTATTTTATATTATAAAGTTTCTTATTATTTAGATGAATTTTTCTAATTAGATTCAGAATTCGTGCAATTCTGTAGCTAACCTTTGTTTATGCAACCATCGTTATTGTTTGACAGGTTTCGAGAAGAAAATGAAGAAGTGAGTCATATGGGTAGCTTTTAAGTGGTCCGTATATGGATCGTATGCTACTTACCTATTTAATTTCGAGAAGGATTATGCCTACACTTGCGCTCAAAGATCAGTCAAGATAAGGGACAAGATCAGTGGATGAAGATTCTCGATTTTCTCTTACGTAGAAAATCAAGAAAGAGCCATGGAGACTTTTCTTCTAATTAGACTTATAGTCTTAGCTTTATTTTTCTTTACATAGGAGAAATTGTCTCAGACAATTAATTTAAAACCTTGTATAAATACTGGCCTGTCGAAACCGGGAATAAGCTTGATTTTGTGATAATATTGTGATACGTCTTTAAACTCTATTTTTTTAATGAAGAAGACCAATTCCAGACCATTGATGCGCATATAGATTAATTAGATTTACACTCGTTCTATTGCAGAGGGCCCCTACACGGAAATGAGGTTTTTATAATCACTTTGTAGTTCAATTTATTGTCATTTCATAGCTTAATTTCTCGTTGATTTGTAGTTAATTTCTTGTCATTTAGTAGTTTAATTTCTCTTCGATTCCTAGTTAAATTTCTCGTCAGTCCACAGTTTAATTCCATGTCGATTAGTTTCTAAATTTTTTCTGAATCAATTGTTTACATTAAGCTTAGTTGATTGTTATATCTTATTCTCTCATGAATTGTTTCATTATCGTGACTCAGTCATCATCCAATTGAAATCGTTCTCACATTTGATTATACAACAACCATAGGAATTAGATTAGATATTTCATTTTTCACAATAGATACTTTGTCATTCTTTGCTTGCTTTAGTTAAATTTGAATTCAATTAGCACAGTCAGTACAATTTCATAGTAATAGATTTGATGCTTTTGTTCCATGGAATATAGAACAAAGTTAGATTCGAGTTACATTTTGATCATTCTTAGATAGATTTAAAACTAGGACACAGTTATATTAGAATTATATTTTGATCATTTCAGATAGATTCAAAATTAGATCAGATGCTCTGTTTTCATAGAATTAATGTTCTCAATTGATAAGGTAGAATATGGTTTTATTTTTATGTTGATAAATAGAACATAATTAATAGATCAATAGAATTCAATAGAATTTAAAATAGTGCTTTGTTTAAATGTAGAATTAGTTTAATTAGATGTTTTCCATAGATGTTTTGCTGGCATAAAATAGTCTAACATAGCTCAGATTTAACCATCCAAAGATTGATTTATTTTTATACAAAATATATTAGTTAAATAACATTTCATTTTCTTCCTTCTTTTAGATTTTATATTTCATTCATTTTATTAAGAGTAATTTGTAAATTAATTTCTTTTCTTAGAGTAAAAATAACATTTCTTTTTCTTCCTTCTTAAGATTAAGTTTTTCATTACTAAATTTCTTTCAGATTTAGTTATTTCTTAGCATTCAAGATTTCATTTAAAAGTTTAGATTTTATTCTTTAGATCAATCTTAGGTTTTAACATTAGGCATAAAATACAAACCCCACAAAAAAAATATATATATAAAAATACACAACGAAGTAAGAAAGAAGGGCATCTGAGCTTATATAGTGCACCACACTTCATCAGATTACTAACCTCAGTCGATAATTTATAATAGAAATTTAAGACATTAAATTGACTAAACAATTCTTACAAATATATTAATGATCTTTGTACCATAAGGAATCATTTTCCCAACTAAACGAATGTATTGGGATCTTGCTGCAAATTTTGAATGAGTGTCCATTCTTCTTCGTCATTCTTCCATTCCTCCCTTGCTTCAGTTATCCAATATGTTTGGATAATAGAAGTGGCACAAAGCAATGCTTCCGCATCCTCATCCTTTCTTGAGAGTGCATCTGCAACAACATTTAGCTTCACTTTTTTGTAGATGATTTCAAAGTAATAACCCAACGTCTTTATGACCCATTTTTGCTACTCTTCTCAAGATAGTATTTGTTCCAAAAAGCATTTAAGACTATCATGATCAGTTTTTACCTTGAAGTGTCTTCCCATTAGGTAAGGTCGCCATTTCTTTAGTGCATGTAGTATTGCCAACATTTCCTTCTCATAAATAGATTTCTGTAAATACTTTCCTTTGATTTGATGGCTTTCAAAACCAATGGGTCTTCCTTCTTGCATTAAAACAACACCAATTCCATTTCCTGAGGCATCACATTCCACAATAAATGTTTTTGTGAAGTCTGGCATAGCTAAGACCGGTGCTTGGTACATTGCCTCTTTAAGATGTTCAAAGGCCTTAGTTTCTTCAAGAGTCCATGAAAATGCATCTTTATTCAATAATGTTGTTAGAGGTGATGCTATTCTCCAATAATTCTTAACAAACTTGCGATAATACCCTGTTAGCCCGAGAAATCCTCATAACTTATTTATGGTTGTGGGGACTTTCCATTCCTTAATGGATTTAATTTTGTTAGGGTCTACCTTAACACCCTCCTGAGATACAATATGACCCATATATTCCACCTCTTGTGCTCCAAAATGTTGTCAAGATAAATCCCCTCTGTGGATAGAGGCCCGCTTCCTGCTACTAATGGCGCGCGAATACCTGTGGATGATCAAGAGACAACAACAAACATGATACAATACAAATAAATGTAAACACTAGCTATCTCGTAGATCAAGAAGTACCATAATATTTGCATAAACATGTAGACAAATATAGAAAGAAAAAAATGGATGTTATTATTGATAAATTACAAAAGGAGAGCTTACAACCAAGCCTTGATGTTGGAACCATCCTTAGGTGAAAATCTGAGTCCTTCACCTAGCTCAAAAGCATTTCTTCTCTCAAGCACTTAGGCTTTATCACAATGCTAGGATGCAAAGGGATGAGTGTTCATATGAGTCTGATAATGATGAACCGGGCTCTAAACTTGGGGGAATGAGGGATGTGAATTTATAGCAAGGGAGAGGAGGTTGGGAGCCAATAAAAGGAGGAAGGCCCAGTTTCTAAGGGATGATCCCTCATGGATGAGATCAAGGTTCTAAAATGAGAGAGCTCGACCTTATAATATCTGTTCAACAACCTTATCACCGCCCTTGAGCTTCTAGAGGTCGAAGCTTCTCCTCCATTTGAGGAAGCACTTCTAGAAAGGGGATTGGTGCGGTTTTCCAAGAAATTAGGGCGCTGACAGCATTGGGCTAGAACTGTGAAAATGACATCAACGCAGTCATGGCACCAGGAAGAGCATTGACCCAGTAAAATAGGACTTTTGACCAAGTTTCTTCAGTAATATTTCAAGGAAGTATTCTTTAGATCTTCAAGGGTATATGTTAGCATATTTCTTGATGATGGAAACATTGCACGGGATCTGTCACTAGGCATTTCAGGGTCAGGGACGGGAAAATGAGCATGGTGACAAATTACTGTGTAACAAATGCCCCCTAAATCATGAAGGAAGAATAGGGAGTAATGGATGAAATGATTTATGAACCAAGGCAAGGAACACATACCATCTTCAGAAAACTTTCCAAATCAAAAACTTTACAATATATGAAATATCTGGTATAAATATGCCTAACCACATAATGATGCACTAAGCATCAAATGACACATGAACCCATGGTATGGTCACAACCATCTGTCTAAAAGAGGTCATAGAAATGTAACTGTGGTATGGACACAACCATCCGTATATATAACTCCTCGCAGCCTGGAGCTTCTCCAATACTTAATCAGTATATGGGACATGGACTGACAATTGTTTGTCATCGAGGACCAAGAGTTAGAGCTAGATGTGATGGACATATATTTCATCACTGGACTATCCAGGAGAGGGGAGAGGATCCAACTCTCTAGAGCTCGTGCAGGGGGTGAGAGTACGACCTCATCCAGAGATACTGTCATGGGGTACGAAAAACATAGAGCGGGAAGGTAGAAATTTCTTCCATCAAAGTGCTTCCCCTGTGTACGATACTACACTGAATCATTAGAGTGGCAGGAGTCTAGGCATTGCATGAAGCAACAAAATCTCAGTTCCAATACATGGTGGACTGCTTGGCCCCAATGACATTCAACTAGAGTGAGGGGTTGCTGGCTAACATGAAGAGCCAGCTAAACAAGTGCAAGATAGGGAGACTAAAAAACTTAGGGTATGGGTCAATCTTGGTGACCTTATTTCTAGAGAGAGTACCCCTATTCTAGTATTAGTGGCTAGAGATCCATGATCCAACCCCGAGGGATCTGAGGCTGATGACATGGTGCAACATTAGGCCCCGATAGGGTGGGGGGAAACATATGCATTTCCCCACAACCCTTTTCAGTTGGCTACGACATCAACTTATCGTAATTGAGGACTACAGAAATGTTGGCATCGAATTTAGAGGAGATCTATATCTCCCAGTTCCACTAGGTACACAGTGGACTGATGAAGGTAAAAATTGTTTTTAAAACATTTTTTACTTTTCAAATGTTTTTTGTTATGTATTCTGAAATGTAAACTTATGATGTGTTTACAAATATGGGTCCTCAGAGACCTTCAGGCATGTCACCGATTCCACGGAGGGTAGCCTATCCAACAGAGGAGGCTCCTTATGAGGAGAGAGCAGATACATTAGCTAAGTTAGAGCGAAACTTGGTTGGCCTCATGAGAGGCATTCTAGAGTATGTACATTCGACGAGATTCCATTGTGCTTTCAGAGACATACAATCAGAGTTCCTGGTAGACTACGTCGATTACTTTGGCGTGAAATTCGAGTATTCACCTGCTACCATGAGCTCCATGTGGGCGAACAACAACCCTATTTTTACATTTTGTACTGATTTAGGTTCGAAGAGCCATTTTTGTAACAGAACACATATTTTTTGAGCATTTGGATGTAACACACTTACAGACCGATATATATATTATATGTAATACATGGTTTGCTAATGTATGTATTAATATATTTAAAGGTCTTGGAATATTTTTAAATGTGATAAAATCAAAATGGATTTCCAATAATCTAACACACAAATACATACGTAAAATTTGAGGATTGCACACAAAATAATGCCCATTCAATTGTAACATAACGAGTTGTGAGTCCAACTTAAAAACTAGATCTCTAATCCCAAGATAAATGGCCTTCAATAATAGTTCGATCATCGCCCTATACTCGGAAATATTGTTAGATGTTTGACCCAAACAAATACCCTGTAAATTAATCAACTCGCCATTAGGAGAAAAGAGTGCCCATGCTGCAGAAGACAGGTTCCGTGTGCTGTGACAAGCGCCATTAGTAAAACCAATGTAATAATTCGAAGGCATCTGCAAACCAAGTGGAACACAAGGTGAGCAGAGGAAACATGTCCGCAAGGCAAAAAATCACACTAAAAATTAACTCAAAGCACACTAATAAATAGAACACTAATGTACACAGTATCACACTTATGATTAAGCGTAATAATTTTTTAGGTAGAGCCTGTTTTGGGGTTCATCCAAACAATTTCCTTCATAATCAGCTAGCTCAGAGACTCCTCGCTGCACTACACATTGAATGATATAGGGCCCATGCCACATTGGCTTGAGATTTCCTACTCCCAACTTATCATGGGCTTGGTCATAAAGCAGGACCAAGTCACCTTCAAAGAAAACGCGAGGGGTAGGGGGGGGGGGTGTTGACATATTTGTCATATTGAACCTTAACTCGTCATTTTTGTGCTTCAAGAACTAAATCATCAAGCATTCTAGTCTCGTTGAGACGCTCAAGGTACAACAGATGTTCCTCTTCTGACGAAGTGCCAGGGAGTAGTTCGATAGCTAGCTTCAGGGAAGGAATATCACACTCGATCAGGAGTGTGGCCTCTAGACTGTAAACCAATTGGAATTGTGTGAATCTAGTGGCAGTCTTAGCAGAGGTTCAATATGCCCACAGAGCTGAGAAAATCATGAGATGCCAGTCTTGTCTTTGCTTCCCAATGGTGCATTGAAGAATAGTCACCAAGACTTTGTTGACAACCTCAACTTGGCCATTGGCCTGTGGATAGTAAGGGGTGGAGTTATTGTCATGTAACCCCAACTGAGCGGAGAGATCTATCATCATATGATTATGAAAATGAGTGCCATGATCGGTGATAATCTCTTTCGAGACACCAAACTGAGCTATGACATGATTAAACAAGAATTGCGCCGTAGTTATACCTTCATTATCGTATATAGGCATCATATTGGCCCATTTAGTGAAATAGTCATCGACACCAATGATATAGCCATGCCCCCTGGCCGAACGAGGGTTACAAGTCATAAAATCAATGCCCAATTTCACAAAATGTCCGACTGTCACAACTGGGTGCAAGGGTGAGGCTGGGGCGTGCTCTTTTCAAGAGTAAATCTGGTAATCATGGCATTTTCGTACTGCAATAATGCAGTATTTAAAAATAGATGGCCATAAATAACCTGCATGAAGGATCTTTTGAGAGATAGCGTAACCAGATATGTGACCAACACAAGCCCCAGAGTGGCAGTCATTGAGGGCTTTCTTATCTTCCTCGAGAGTCAAAGAAAGACGGAGGATAAAGTCAATACCAATGCAATAGAGGGTGTCTCCAACGATACTATATGGTTGGGATTGGTGGAAAATCCATCTTTGCTCAGAGTGCGATAGCTCTGGCTGAAAATTTTGGGTATGGAAATAAACAATGATGTCTCCATACCATGAATCAAGAATACTAATGAGAAAGAGAGTCTCATCGGGGATGGACTCATCAAGAGGAATGGGATCATCCATGGTGGGAAGATCACAGATCAACTCAGAAAATACCAAGGATTTTTTCGATTTAACAACAGTGAATTCTAAGTCAAATTCTTGAAGGATAACGATCCATTTTGAGTACTTTCCCCCAAGAAACTAACATGTGAGAATGTAATTCACGGGGTTGCAATCAGAAATCACCATGTTTTTACACAGGAGAATGTAGTGATAGACACGTTGAAATGCATGGACAACAACTAGTGCCAGTTTCTCTAGCTTAACGAGTCCCAATATCGAAGAGATTACGACTCAAGTAGTGCACTACATGTTCTTGACCATCGTCATCGTCCTGAACTAGAACCATACCAATAGTGCTGTTGGTGGCAACCAGAACAGGCAATAATCACAGTGATAATTGGGAGGATGCAGTAGCGGAGCAGTAATGAGGGCTCGCTTTAATGCATCAAAAGAGCTCTGAGCAATTTCATCCCATAAGAATGAGATTCTATTTTTCAATAAGAGCGTAAAGCCTTTGGCAAGCTGAGCGTAATTCTGAACGAAATGAAGGAGAAAATTGGCTTTCCCCTACAAAATCTGTAGTTGATGAACAAAAGAGGGAGGAGGAAAATCGACGGTTGCCTCGACTTTTAGAGGATCAATGCAGATGCCTTCTTTGGACACCACAAAACCTAGGAGCAGCCCGCATTCGACGCAGAAGAAACACTTATGAGGATTCAACCTGATATTATAGTATTGACAGTGAAGGAAGATAGCTCTAAGGTGTTCTAGGTGATGATGACATTTCGTAGAATGAGCAAGAAGGTTGTTGAGATATGGTTGAACTATGTGCTTGAGGTCATGAAAAGCGTAAGACATAGCTCGTTGGAAGGTGGCGCTGACATTCTTCAGGCCAAAAGGGAGCTTCTTATAGGAAAAAGTCCCCCATGGACAGATAAAAGTGGTTTTATGTTGATGAGCTGGAGTGATGTTAATCTAGTTATATCCAGAGAAATCGTCCATAAAGGAAAATATCTAACTCATGACACATTCATCAATAATATGATCTATAAAAGGAGTGGGGTAATTTTCCTTAGGAATATCTCGATTGATGTCACGATAATCAATGAAAACCTAAATGGTCCCTTACTTCTTATTGACAGTACCAATACTCGAGACCCAATCTGTTAATAGTATGGGATAAATAAAGCCAGCTTTAAGAAGTTTCTCAACTTTACCCTTTATAGCAGAAACCTTTCTCAGGTGCACAAGACGAAGCTGTTGGAAAACAAGCTTCGAATCTGGATATATGGGAATTTCATGCACAATGATACTTGGATCAATGTTGGGCATTTCTTCATATGACCATGCAAAGACATCACGAAAAATCTTGAAAAGGTACTGTAAAGATCTTGATTTCATCGAGAGAACAAGATGCACCGATATGCACATTCTCGACAATCCCTGGTTTGACAGAGATGTTGATCAAAATGTTCAGAGTGATATTTCCCATGTTCCCTTCGGACAACAATTCATGAATCAAAGCCAGATTCTAAGGTGGGTCAGTCGGTACCAATTAAGCATGGGATTCTAGACAGGCGGAGATGTCACCTGGGATTGGGAAAAACGAGGAACAATGATGTCCATCATCCCATGGAGTTTCTTCGAGAGACATTACCTCCACAATACTCTCATCGGCGGGGAAAGTTTCATTTAAGGGATCATCGGAGTCCCAAGAACCAAACCAAGGAGACTACGCATAAGTTTCTAAATAGGAAACCAAATGAGTGTTGGTTTCACATGCAACCTCAAAAGCCATGAGAATAGCTTGATACAATTGCTCTGTTAGGATAGAGGCATAATGTCACCAAAAATCTCGAGCTTGTCAGGATTGGGACAATCCATGGATCATGACCAGATGAAATAATATTGACGGAAGTGACATTCAGAAGCGGAATCGAAAAAAATCTCATAAGAGACGAGTCTTTGAATAGACTTGGCCCAATGTTCTTATAAGGAGTAGTGGCCTTCCCAACATACATAATGTTATCTATTAAAGAATCAGAAGGGAAGAAAGTCTACTGATCGACAATCACTATCTTCTCTTGATGAGGAAAACAAAGGACATGAAAGAGGGTGGAGACCACACAAAACATAACTTTTGTTGATGCCAGGATACGGGGTTAAATCCAATCCTAGCATATAAAATAGTGTTTTTCCTCTAACATGAAAACACTCATCTAATTCTTCATTAAGAAAACAGTTTGCAGCTTAAAATATACATACAGGAAAAGAAAGAGAGCCATCCAAACAAAAAATTGCTGGCATAATAATAAACATAATGAAATTTACAAACTCAAAACATCTGGCCGAATATTACAATGAATGGCCTTACGGCTCTCGGCCCTTTACAAAAAGCTTTCAATCCATTCCTCACTATGCCTGTATTCCTCACTTCCTCACCTATTTTTCTTCCTCACACAACCCTCCTATTTATACATAAATATGAATTTATTCCACTCCATAAATTCCTCCACACAAATCTCAACTAAAATCTAAATTAGATTTATCTTTATTTGGACTCAACTAAGTCGCGTATATGGAATTCCTAATCCCTAGATTATCTACCTAATTCCATTCCACTCATATCCTTAATTATTTAAGAATATTTACAATAATTCTCACATTTATATTTTCTCTCCTAATTTATTAAAAATGAGAAAAATAATTAATAAAATAATTAAAACACCTCACCCCCTAAATTACATAAATGAATAATGAAATTTAATCTTGATGCTCCTGCATTAGACTCCCAAGGTTGAAAATAATCATGATCTTCTGATCATGTGTTTCGAACCTTTGTCTTCCTGGATCCCATACCTTGTTCTGCAATTTCCCATTTTTCGCTGCTTTTGTTTGTTGTTTTTCTCCAGGTCTCCATACTTTATGTTGCATTGCCCCACTGGCTATGCTTTCATAGTCTTCCGTTGTCTTCCTCTTACTGCTTCTTCTTTGTTTTACTGCTGCTATCTTCTTTTGGGATACTTCCATCATTATCCTCCTTATCAGTTCAATTTCTCTATCCAATAGATATTTTATCTATTGTTTACTTTCGCCTCTTGATTGCTGACCTTTTATACTTACTGCCGCCATTTCATCCTCGCCCTCTTGTTTACCGTTGTCTTGCACCTTCACATTCTTCATTTCCCAATATTGAAATTGAGATTCCTCTTCATGCCTTGAATCCTGATTCTTCAGCATAGTTTCCAACAATCTAATCTCTCGGTTCCATGGATTACATATTTCCACAGAAAATTCTTCCTTTTCTTTCACATGTGTCAAATTTCCTCTAGCATCTGCAATAAAACCTGTACTCACAAAACAATCATTAAAATAAAAACATAAGGCCTCAGTGCCTCTTTATCCTCTAGCAACATTTTAGTATGTTGCTATGAAATTTCCTCTTCCATCAGCACATCAGTATGCTGATTTAAATCCTCTATGAGACTATCAGCTAGTCCCTCCTCCATATCATCTGTTTCAAGAATGTCTTCATGTTCTATTTCACAATAATGAACTTCTTTGATTTGCTAAATCATTCCTGCATCCTTATCCTTTGCTTCTTGATTATTATTCAAGATAATTTCTATCTTTCTCTTTCACAAACTCACCCTGAGCATAGATCCTCTGCTTTTCTAACTTTCTTCTTTGAAGATCTAACTTTCTATATAACTCAACAATCTCAATTGGAGTAGAACTTGGAAACTTTACACAACTTTCCATACCTTCACTTGTTGTTGACCAATCATCAGATGGCCCTTCTTCCTTTGCTTCAATACCCTGCTGGTTATTCCCATGAGACCCTTCTGTCTCCTTTTGTTTCTGAGATCTTGGTATCTCAGCATCAATCTGAACAGATTTCAGATTCAGCTCCTTCTCCTTAACAAAATCTAAGGCTTTTTCAACATCCTTCGCACATCCTGCAAACATACATAAACTGTGAGATTTAAAAATGGAAGGCTTCATAGCCTCATTTTCTTCTTTCACCAACACCTCTTCAAATTCTTTCGAACTATCCCAATAATTCATGAGATCATCCTCATTGATCTCTTCACCCAGAATTTCACCCTGTTCTGGGCCATAAATGGAAACATCCATTTTTAACTCAGCCTCTCTGAGTTCTTCACTCCTCAACATCTGCTCGAGCTTCCTTAGCTCTTCTGCCAACTATATGTTTACCTTCTTTTCCCTTTTTGCATGTAGTCTCTGCCACTTTACCTTCTTTCTCATGTTCCAACCATATGTCTTGTCTTTCACATTTTCCTGCAACAATTCCATTAACAATTCAAGGTGAATTATTATCTCAGCCTTCTCCCGCTCATAATCTTCATTTGTCAACTGTTCACATATGCCACTTACCTTGGCATTTTCCTTCTTCTTCCCTCTACTATGGTCTTCATCAGATCTTCGGAAATGACTATCAACAGTCATATTCTCCTCCTTTGTGAACTTCATATGTTCACGTGTGGATTTCATTCAATCCTCCTTTCAGCAATTCTTCACAAAAATGCAAGTTCTTCTCCTGTGCTTGGCTTCTCTTGGTTCTCTATCTTGTAACCAATCTCTGGCAACCCTCTTGCTTCACTTTGCTGCAAACAACACTTTAGTAACTCATGTGTTACAATGACCAATTCTTTGGGTGTCGGGCTCTGCCGATCATGCACCCAATTACATTCAGACCTTTGATTTAGCTTATGACTCTTGACTCAGACTTTACATCAACTCTTCAGGATGAAAAATACACTCTCTGGTATAAAAACTCAATCTTAACTCAAATTATCCAAATTTACATTTGACCCTAACATCAGCTTGACCCAATAATTATGACAGTGGATAATATGACTTAATTCAAGTTATACAATCTTCCAACGAACATACACCCTTAATACATTTTATGATGTAAAATATTTACTCTGTCTCATACTCCACTGTTATGAAAGATCATCAGTTTCCCATTATCATTTCACATGATATTGAAGTCTTTAATAAAAAAGCACTCCATGTTTTCCAAGTTTTATTTTATGGTGAAATAAATAAATCAATCGTTCTCAACATTCAAAAAATACCCTTCTGAATTATCATACCTTATGTTCCCATTATTAATAAACCTTCTCTTTGCAATTTCAATTCTCTGGACTCCACTCTTCTGTGCCACCTTTGTCACTGCGAACATTCGCACGCCCTTCATTCAATTTTCTCATCATTTTAGTGCAAACATTTTCCCCGCTCTTTCATGCACTATAAAACATCAATTCACATATCTTCACATGTGTACAAAGAACATGTTTTCAACCTCTTTGATGAATAATATACAACTTGTACATTGTGTCCATCTTGAATAATTCCTCCTTAGTTGCCGTCACATGATGGTAAAAACAAAGATTCTACAACATCAAGCAATTGTGTTTTCAATCTTAACACAAATCAAAAGAATTCTCCCACTCCAACTACAAGCTTTGGTCCAAAATGACTTAGCCAAAACTGTGAAGAAGCCACACTATGCATAATAAACCCTCTCACATAAAAATGCATACTTCTGTTTATATCACCAGGATTAGCACATTCTCCTTTTCCATTCATTTAAGCGAGCTTAATTTCTTTTAAAACTACTGTGGTGATAAACCCTTATACATCCGCATTTAAAACATTTTCACTTCAATTCTGAGCATGTTGACATATATATAAATCATTCCCACAAAAATACTAATCTATAATTTTGATTTTGGTTAAAAAAACCAAAAAATGTCAACATATAATATGCTTGTCCCACATACCTTTCCAATTTTCTGCGCCCTTCTAATTTGTCTGAGTGAACCTACTCTCAGCCCATTGACTGGTTTCTTCATAAGCAAGATCTCCAAATGCACTTACACATTTCTGTCCATGCGAATTGAAAATTTTCAATGTTAGTTTTACTACTCCACAACCTTTAATTATTGCAGATCATGATTGTTCTTGCAATCATTGAGATCTCCACTGATCTCTGTCTCTCCTTGACGCACAGCTTCAAACAAAACACAACCATGGACTTCATTTGTTAAGCAAAGAACTTATTCCCAATACAGTGGACTCTCCATATGTAATTGAATTCTTCTTTTTATTTTTAATGCGCAAGATCAATTTTCTGTACAACCATAAAGCATAGCGGCCACGGTTTATATCTATCAAACTTGATGAGTCACAATTGCATTAGAAACTTCACCATTTACCTTTGATCCATTCTGCCTATTATATTAATTTGCAAAAGTCTACACAATCATGTAAAAACACAAGATGATATTCAACCCTCCTCATGCAACTGCCCACTGAGTCTGCACGTAGCTCTTCCTTGGCATCACTCATAGCTCGACTCTTAGGCATATAGATAAAAAACAAGGTCTCAAACTCACAACTTACAAAACCATTATGTCATGGTTTTCATTCCAAACTCACAGGCTTCACGCTACAGAGATTCAATGTTAGGGACATGTCTTATCTCACGGTCTTCGTTACCTTCGTTATTCAGCATACAATTATTACTCACAGCCCCTTCATACTTTCACGCTAGCTCTCATTCTGTTGACAATGGGCCACCATGCTTCCATTGTGTTATATGGGAAAATTCCGATTCAACAAATTGGATTGTCTTCAATTGTTGGTACTATTCTCGGTTTACGTTGGAAAGTTGAGAAAGTGCGCTCTGAGAACCTGCACTTGATCCACCACTAATTTTTTGACGATATGGTGACGAAAAACCCCAGATCTGTTGAAAACAATGAGCATCCTCTACACACCCAAGTGTTCAGAAAATTATTTCACCGCAAACGAGCACAAAATCCTTTTAAAATAGGGGATTGAGCACAACATTGGGAATATCGTATGGTTCATGTGCATATAACTATGCAATAAAAATTTAAAACAGAATAGACGTTCAAAACGCCTCCATGCAACTCGAGGTGGAAAACTCGTATAATGGGCGTCCTGGAATGCTTAATGTCGACGCTAGCACGCTCACAAATATCCACTGGCAGGTTTACGTAGAAAACCTTCTCATGCAGCACATTTGCTGCCTTCTAAACAACCTTTAAACTTGAACATCTTCAATCCGTGCAGGATCAAACAATAAGATGACTAATGCTGCATCAGTTTCCACATAAGAAGCTTTGCATGGAATGTAGCCACCATTTGCAGGGCTCTCCCCTTTGAAAATTTGCTGGCTTTACTTGCTGGAACCTTGCTAGAGACAAAAAAAATGCTTCCTTTCGATCTGTATCTCAAATAGAAGCATATGCATGCCAAAAAAAAATGTGCTTATCTTCTGACCATCACACTCTAAACGTAGTAATCCATGTTCTCTAAAATCATCGGCTCCTTTTTCCTGTTCCGACTACCCACTTATTTCTGCAATTTCATGGCCGGGCTCTTAAGACTGTTCTCATGGCAATGCGTGAAGGCTGCACACCATGCATATGTTTTAAAACAAAATCGAACCATCCATTTCAACTGCTAACGCAACATGAAATACAATTCACACTCACAACAAGTAATCAAACGAAACAACCTCAACCTAGGAGCGACTCATCCCCAATCTCATCTCTTGCTCCGATACCAAAATGTGTAGAAATTTGAACAATTTGCTGAATTATTCACCGAGATTATCCTGATTACACACTATTTAAGCTTCATGCATAATACATAACCTCTTCTACAATTGATCATCAATATGCGGAAATAGAAAGCAGTCGCATGCGCTCATTAAAACATAATCAAGCACACATATCAACACAATATTTAATGGGGAAAGAAATAGCTGAAAACCCCCAACTATCTGTATATTATAATGATATAGAACATGTAACAATACATAGCACAAAGCTCTCACAGCTCTCAGCACTATCTCAATGCTACACACAAAACTAGTTATGAAGATGAACAAGTCACAGGTTCAAATCTCCTCCACAAGTCTGCCTGCCTCTACTGCGCAATCCAAGTGAGTAATGAATGAGATCCAAGTTTGAATCCCACTAGCTCCAATTGCGCAATCCTCATTGGCAATCTCCATCAATGTGTGTGCAAATCTCATGCACAGCCAATAGTCACAACTGATAGCAAACTCACCCTTTCACCCACCTCTAACACTGGTCTCCACTGAACTGTCCATGCATTGCAGTTAACCGATGTGTTCTTTAGTTGAATTATGAGTTAATAATTAGTGAATTAATTAATAATTAATTCACACCACTCATCACTAGTGTATTTTTCAGTTAGACTAAATACAACTAGTTCAACTAAGTTAAACAGAACACAACTCCACCAACTGTCTCATCAACTCCACCAAACTCTGCCACATGAGTTCTAACTGAAGTCAAACATGCAATAGCTCAACTAACCCTTAGGAAAAGCGTATTTCCTTCTGTCAGCTGCATGTGCCACATCCAAGCATCAAACTGAAGTGCTCCAAGAGAAAAAGATAATGTTTATAGTCTAAATATTATTAAGGGTTAATAATATTTGACTGTTCTATTTTTAGCTCGACAGTCTAAAAATAGAAACCGCCCAATGTCTAAAAATAGAGGTCCATCTATTTTTACCAACTCGACCAATCATCCATAAATAGCATCCTTCAACTCATAGACCATGATCCATATGTCTAAAAATAGACTTTGCGCCAAAAATAGCCTGCGGGCCCACTTAGTGAAGGCGACTTCATTTCACTAAGCTCCATCATCTTGTTGCATTTTCAACACTCCCTCTCAATAAGATATGGATTATCCGCAATCCCTATCCTGCCTCTGTGGAATTCGAATTTTCTCCTGGTGAGCGCCTTCGTCAAGATGTCAGCATCCTAGTCCTCCGTGGGAATATATGAAAGTAACATGATTCTCCACTGCACACAATCTTTGATATGATGGTACCTGATGTCGATGTGTTTGGATCTATCATGAAATACTGGATTAGCCGAGAGTTTAATGCAACTCTGGTTATCACAATAAATCACAGTAGGCTCCAAATGTGACCCGAACAACCCAACCAGGATCTTCCTCATCCATATGGCCTCGCATGCAGCCAATCTTGCTGCCATATACTCAGTCTCTGCTGAACTGAGTGCCACGAATCTATGCTTCCTGCTGTACCAAGAAACTGCTGTCGACCCGATACTGAAGATCCCTCCAGATGTGCTCTTTCTATCCGTTGGGCTCCCTGCCCAATCTACATCCGTGAAGCCACATAGCTTCACCTCATCCTCCTATCTGTACCACAAGCCATATCCCGATGTGCCTCTAAGATAATGCAATACATGCTTTCCTGCCTTCCAGAAGAGCTTGGTAGGCTTAACCATAGCTTGCGAAAGCTGGTTAACAGCATAGCATATATCGGGTCGTGTATTGACCATATACATAAGCGACCCCACCAACTGTCGATAAACAGTGGCATCCACTACCTCCGCTGAAGTAGCATCCTCCTTCCTCCAACCTCCAGGAAGAGGAGTATCAACAGGCTTGCAGCCATGCATGTTGAACTTCTCCAGTATCTCCCAGGCATACTTAAGAAACAAACAGTCCATCACTGCGCTGCCAAATTTCCAATCCCAGGAAATAATGAAGGAGGCCCAAGTCCTTCATCTCAAACTCTCTAGCAAGATCCTCCTTGCATGAAAGTATCAACAGCTCATCACCCGTCAAAATAAGATCATCTACATACAGTACAATGATCAACAACTTCCCCTCCACCACAATCTGGTACAGGTTAGGATCCGCCTCACTCTTGGAGAATCCAAGTCCGGTAAAGTAACTGTCTATCCGTGTGTACCAAGCACGAGGTGCTTGCTTCAACCCGTACAGTGCTCTCTTGAGTCTGCACACATGCGACTCACTGCTGAAGATCTCGAAACCTTCGGGCTGCTCTATGTACACCTCCTCCTCAATGACTCCGTTGAGGAACATAGTCTTCACATCCATCTGATGGATGTGCCACCCCATCTACGCTGAGAGAGCTAGGATCGTTCGTATGGAAGAATACCTTGCGACAGGTGCAAAGGTCTCCTCATAATCGATCCCCTCTATCTGTGAGAAGCCTCGGTGTGAGAAGCCTCGGGCAACAAATCTTGCCTTGTACTTCTCCACACTCCCGTCAGCTGCCTGCTTCACTTTGTAGATCCATCTCGAACCCACCACTGATTTCCCCTCCGGTCTTGGGACAATCTCCCATGCACTGTTTCTGACAATCGAATCATAATCTTCCACCATGGCATCTACCCATGCGGGGTCCTCCACAGCTTCCTTGAAAGAGGATGGCTCTATCACGACACATTTGATCACAAGAGCCATGTATCCAGTGTACCGGTCCGGTGACTATCTCTGCCTGCGCTGTGCTGTAGGTGGTCCTACAACCTTCTCTGCATCTTGAGCCAGTCGCTCAGCTTCTGTAGTGCACTTCCACCCTCTGATGGTTGGCGCTGCATGAGTGGTCTCTTCCACTCCATGAACTTCCTCTTGTGGTTGATCCACATCCGGAAGCTCATCCTTAGGAACTAATAGCTCCTCATCTGCATGCAAGTGTGGCTTCCTCTCAAGCAAACACTTCATGGCTTTCTCCTCCCGAAATTTGATATCCCGTCGCACAACAGTCTTGCGACTGTCTGGCAAATACACACGATAGTTGTGGGGCGTATTAGTGTACCCCACAAATATCCCAACCTCCACAGTCGGCTCCAGCTTCTTCCTGGCATCCTTCGTCACATGAATGTAAACAGGTGAACCAAAAATCCTCAAATGGGAAATATCAGGCCTCTTACCAGAAAACGCCTCCTTGGGTGTACTCATGCCAAGTATCTTGTGAGGACAACAGTTCTGCACATATATTGCTGTATTGCGTGCCTCCGCCCACAAGTGAATGGGTAGGTTCTGGCGAAATATCGCCTCGTGGCAAAGACTACCATGTATTATGTTTAAAAACAAAATCTAGTCCATCCATTTCAATCAAGTAATCTAACATGAAATACAATTCACACTCACAACAAGTAGTCAAACCAAACAACCTCAACTTATTTTACTCATCCCCAATCTCATCTCTTGTTCTCAATACCAAGATGTGTAGAAATTTGAATAATAGCTGAATTATTCACCGAGATTATCCTGATTACACACTATTTAAGCTTCATGCATAATACATAACCTCTTCTACAATTGATCATCAATATGCGGAAATAGAAAGCAGTCGCATGTGCTCATTAAAACATAATCAAGCACACATATCAACACAGTATGTAATGGGGAAAGCAATAGCTGAAAACCCCCAACTATCTGTATATTATAATGATAGAGAACATGTAACAATACATAGCACAAAGCTCTCTCAGCTCTCAGCACTATCTCAATGCTACACACAAAACTAGTTATGAAGATGAACAAGTCACAGGTTCAAATCTCCTCCACAAGTCTGCCTGCCTCTACTGCGCAATCCAAGTGAGTAATGAATGAGATCCAAGTTCAAATCCCACTAGCTCCAACTGCGCAATCCTCATTGGCAATCTCCATCAATGTGTGTGCAAATCTCATGCACAGCCAATAGTCACAACTGATAGCAAACTCACCCTTTCACCCACCTCTAACACTGGTCTCCACTGAACTGTCCATGCATTGCAGTTAATTGATGTGTTCTTTAGTTGATTTATGAGTTAATAATTAGTGAATTAATTAATAATTAATTCACACCACTCATCACTAGTGTATTTATCAATTAGAATAAATACAACTAGTTCAACTAAGTTAAACCGAACACAACTCCACCAACTGTCTCATCAACTCCACCAAACTCTGCCACATGAGTTCTAACTGAAGTCAACCATGCAATAGCTCAACCAACCCTTAGGAAAAGCGTATTTCCTTCTGTCAGCTGCATGTGCCACATCCAAGCATCAAACTGAAGTGCTCCAAGAGGAAAAGATAATGTTTATAGTCTAAATATTATTAAGGGTTAATAATATTTGACTGTTCTATTTTTAGCCCGACAGTCTAAAAATAGAAACCGCCCAATGTCTAAAAATAGCGGTCCATATATTTTTACCAACTCGACCAATCATCCATAAATAGCATCCTGCAACTCATAGACCATGATCCATATGTCTAAAAATAGACTTTGCGCCAAAAATAGCCTGCGGGCACACTTAGTGAAGCCGACTTCATTTCACTAAGCTCCATCATCTTGTTGCATTTTCAACAAAATGATGCTAGGATACGGGGTTAAATATGATCCTAGCATACAAAACATTTTTTTTCCTCTAACATGAAAACACTTATCTAATTCTTCATTAGGAAAATAGTTTGCAGCTTAAAATATACATATAGGAAAGGAAAGAGAGCCATCCAAACAAAAAATTTCTAGCATAATAATATACATAATGAATTTTACAAAATCAAAACATCTGGCTAAATATTACAATGAATGGCCTTATGGCTCTCGGCCCTTTACAAAAAGCTCTCAATCCATTCCTCACTCTCTCTTTATTCCTCACTTCCTCATTTGTTTTTCTTCCTCACACAACCCTCCTATCTATACATAAATATGAATTTATTCCACTCCATAAATTCCTCCACACAAATATCAACTAAAATCTAAATTAGATTTATCTTTATTTGGACTCAACTAAGTCCCGTATATGGAATTCCTAATCCCTAGATTATCTACCTAATTCCATTCCACTCATATCCTTAATTATTTAAGGAATATTTACAATAATCCTCACATTTATATTTTCTCTCTTAATTTATTAAAAATGAGAAAAATAATTAATAAAATAATTAAAACACCTCACCCCCTAAATTACATAAATGAATAATGAAATTTAAGCTTGATGCTCCTGCATCATTTTTCCAACTACGTCCAAGAAGGAGATTATAGTTCAAGTTTGCATCTACCACTTCAACTTCCATGGTTACCGTTTTCCCCTCCAACAGGATGGGAAACGCCTGGAGAATATCGTATGGCCAAGAACCTCTACCATCGAAAGCTTCTAAGGTATTCAAGGAATGACTTAAAGGGGGAGAGCTGATGGATTTCAGCATGCGACAGACATGATGTAGGTCGAAGCGCCTTCATCAACGATAGTTAGATGAATATTCTTTCCCATAATGGTAACTTGAATCAGAAAAGCTACCTGAGATGGGAGGCGAGGAACAAAATTTTCGAGATCAAAAGTAATCAAACTAGAATATGAAGGATCAATCCCTCCAATAGCGGAGAGTAATGCCTTCCATTGTGATGGGCATTACTGAAGGACCGCTAAAGCCAACATCGATAAAAGCGCTTGATCCAGATCTTCTACAATATTGTAGTGTTGTGCTGCTCTCACATTCAGATTGTAAAACGATTTCCAAAGAACACCTTTTGGGGGTGGTCAGAGGATGTAGTCACTACTCGGTATCTCAATCTAGAGAGGACCAAAGGTAGGAGGCATGGAAGAAGAAGGGTGATCTGTAACTAACGATTCCACTAGAGCCTCGGATGGATTTGGATAATATTTCATTCTCGTGGTGATGGAAACAGATTGCGTTCCAGCCATGAACATCTGAGAGCTTCCAGATGATTGAGCTTGATTTAACATTTGTGTCTGCTGAGAAGGGAAGGGTTCTTTCAAAATGACCGAAGTCCTGGGTGTGCCCTTTAGAAGATGGGAAACTTTGGTACACCGAGGACAATACTTGGTGTAATGATCATCATCACATATCAGACAAGGATATTTGGGCTTACGTGTTGAAGAATCACCGGCAGATGACTTCTTTGAATCCTGTTTAGGGTTTTCAGATTTAGACTTGCCTTTACCCTTTTTCTTACCCTTCGAGGATTTATCTGCTACAATAGATTGAACAACATTTACCTCTGAGGTTTTACTAGGATTCTTTTGGTTATGGGAAGGAGTAGTGGGTGTAGTGGAAGCATTGGATTTAGAATTTGAAGAAGTATTAGGCACACTACTATCAGTCTGAGCCATTGTCCCGATAACACCATCCACCGGAGGCGTAATAGGAGACTGAGATGATGCAGGATCAGTCGAAGGATGCGACACATAAGGTAATAACTCATATAGAGTCCCAGACTGGGAATAAAACAAATCGAGGTATTGAGCCCTAGAAATGACCTCCTCTTCCATGACACACCTGCCCATTGCAAGATATTTTGCAATCTTGGGAACGAATGATTTCGTAAACCATTCAGTCAACAACTGATCAAGGACCTCAAATTTGATTAGGTGACGATGATGCCGCCATTTATGAATGTGATCCGAGATATGCGTAGCATTTAACTGCTTCAACGAGGTGAGAAGATGGGTGTCGGTTTCATACCGGACATGTAGCTGGAAATGAGTGAGGAAGGTCATAGCCAGGGAATTGAAATCGAAGAAAATTCCTCGAGGGAGTTCAATGTACCATTTTGTTGTGGCACCGGACAAAGTGCGCTGGAAAAGACGAAGATGAATAGAATCGTCAACCCAAGAATTAGAGGAACACCAAAAATGGCATGTCATAACATAGGTTTGGGGATCTTCCCCAGATTTTCCTTCGAACTTAGGAAAATCTCCTAAAATCTTGGTTGGAATTAGTAGCAAATACTGCTGATGCTGGATGGGGTCATTTGTGAGCTTTGACACATCCGAAAATTCCAACGTAGCCAGGAATGGTAAGGGTGAATGATGAGGCGAGAAAGGTCGGGGGTTCCAACCTTATTGATATGGATTCTGCCCCCAATAGGGCGTATTCTGTCCCAGATATGCATATTTCCCCCGTGGCTGGTAAGGACCTTGCTACAAATATTTTTTATAAGGACCTTGCCGGGGTTTTTGATACGGCCCCTGTGGGAACTGAAGTTGTAGACCTTGCTAGACATAGGGTCTAGGATAAGGTCCCTGCTGAACATGAGGTCCAGTTTGCAGTCCCCGTTGAACGTAGGGTCCAACCTGCTGTCCTTGCTGAACATAGTGTCCATCTTGAGGTCCCTGCTGAACATAAGGTCTAGCCTATGGTCCTTGCTGAACATAGGGTCCAACCTGAGGTCCTGGCTAAGCCTACTGGTACTAAAAAATTTGATGATATGAAGCAAAAGGTTGAGGCCCATACTAGGGTTATTGGTACTAACCTTGAGGAAATGGCTAGTATTGAGTACCATATTGATGAGGGAAAGGACCAAATTGACCCAGAAGGAGATTCAGACGAGCTTGGGAGTAACAACCAAACTGAGGATTAGTCACAACAACACTCATCGAAGGCTGGGGATTTTGGACGTACTGCTGAGATACGTTTGTTTGAGGAAAATAATAATATTTTATGTTCGGCCTTTGAACATAAGAAATGTTAGGTTGCTGAATATACGAATACGCTACGTTCGGTTGCTGAACTTGAGAAAATTGAACATGAGGTTGTCTTGCCCTAGGAATAGAACCAGAACTCGGCTGCCCCCCACCCAACAGGGGAGGTACATAGAGAGGGTTAGACTGCCCCCAGGCACGGATGAAACCGTGGATTTCCCACTCAAAGGTGGGACTACAGTAATCATAGATGGCGAATAGGGGACAAAGGATCCAATCGACATGGTCATTTGACCAATGGTGACTATTTGCCCTCAATTTTGGTCAATTTTTCCTATCATAAATCCACCTAAATTATATCATCCACATATGCCTCATTTTAGCATTATTATGCAAATTCAGGTAATTAGATTAAGTTTTTCAATTTTTAAATATTTTTGTAAAAATTCGGTTTTAAGAGTATTTTTGGACTACACTAAAATTGTCGTAATAGCTTCACGGAAGTCATATGTGCAGGACACCTAGGCGAGAGATGATAATATATTTGGAAAGCTTGGGAACCATGAATGGAAATATACCTATTGTTTCGATCAAACTGAGCTAAAACAGGCCCAGTCAACGCTGGTCAAACTTGACCTATTTTTCAAAAATCCCTAGGAAAAAGGGCAGAATTAGTATTTTTTGGGATTTTCCTGATTTTGTGAAAAAAATGGTTGTTTTCAACCTAGATGGATGGGATTAGGATGGATAGGACTACTAGAGACATTATAGCTCAGTTTGTTTATTATTTGTCTATTTAAACCAAGCTTATGGACCATTCATGTATGTATAATTTGTGTAATTTTGTATTGAGACTGTTGAAGATTTTTAGATAATTTGAAGAAACAATTCCACTTCCTATTTGCTGTTCATGTTGTGGATGATTGATTAAGTTTTCTGTAGCTGATAAGTTCTTCAAGTGTGTAATGCAAGGGTGGAGGGCCCCCACACCAAGCTAAGTACACTTTTGTTAAATTAGCATAGTTTTCAATGCAATAGTTCTTGCTTCAGATCTATGATTCAATCATTTTGATGTGTGAAGATTTCTTATGATTGCTGGATGATTATTGGTTTAATTCTCATTGGAATATGAAAGGACAAACACAAATTTAAGTTAAATTCTCTTTTTATCAAATTATGAACAATAACTAAAATTCATCCTCTTTAGTTTCCTTTCTTGAGTTATTTCTTGAATTTCGAGTTTCAATGCAGTGGTGAAAATGTTGGAATAGAACTATAAAGAAGGACAACCTAACCTCCTAAGTTAGGATCCTCTTCTCTTACTTTATACACATCATAAACTATTGTTTTTCAGTTTCTCTTCATGAAGGTAGTATTGTGGGGAAGGACAACCAGGATCTCCTAAGTTAGGAGTCTCTTCCTTCACTTACTACATATTGAATGAGAAACTTAGTTAGATTTTATATTTTTAATATGCATTTCCATAAATCTTAGAATTTAGAATATATTTGTAATATGCACTACACTTTGTCTTCTAAAATTTACTTCATCTGAAATCCATATATTTTGGTCATGCTTCCAAGTCTACAAACCTGGATTGATAAGTAAAATATATGTGATAGTTTACTTAGTAAATTGACCCAACATTTTTTGCATTGTTACCGGGGAAGCATAATTCAATATATTTAATTAGGAAGATTAAAAAAAAAAACAACAACAACAACAAAATTTAGTTTTTTTAGTTATGTTTATTTATGCCTAGAGAAAGAGACTAAAAAAGGTAGATTTGCTAAACAGAACCCCCCAACAACTCAACCACCCATAGGAGTAGGACCATCAGGACTAATTACACCAGTTCCTGAGAGACCAACTTTAGAAGAATTAGAAGAAAAACAAATATTAGGACAAAAATTGACTCTTATTGAAAGAAAAACCTTGTGAGCCTATGAAGTGAAAAGAAAACAAACACCAAAAGAAACACCTTTCATAGAAAAACACAAGGAGACAAGGAAACCAATTGTTAAACAATTAGAGCAACCAGTTCTTGAAAAAATAGATAAATTTGAGGAAACACCAATTCAACCTCTTATTGAAACATTTTAAACCACTGAAGAGAAAATGATGGAGGAAGGATAAGGATCTAATATAGCAATAATGACTCCAGAACAAAGAATTCAATATGAGAGGCAAAAAAAAGAATGACATAGAAAAAGAGAGGAAGAAAGGAGAATAGAAGGAGAGAGAAAAAGAGAAGAAGATGCAAAAAGGGAATATGACAATAAGATACATAATGATATAGAACCAGACAGTGATCAGGAAACTACCTTTGGCTTCTCAAATCTAGACACAAGAGCAATTCTTGGAGAGGAGGTAAAAATGAAGAATATTCCACCTTATGTTTTGCCCAATTTTTATGGAATTTCTACTGAAGATCCTGATTCATTTATGTTTGAGTGTGATATCTTATGTCGTACTTATGGATATACAAATGACACACATAAACTTCGTCTCTTTCCTACTACTCTTAAAGTAGCTGCACTAAAATGGTTTATGGGATTAGGAGAAAACAATGTTGCCTCTTGGGATGACATGAGGAGAAATTTTCTTAAGAAGTATCAAGCCTATTACAGGCTTACAGATTCAAAAGAAGATATTTTCAGGATGTCTCAACAAGAAGATGAGAGTTTGGAAGAATATTTAGAAAGATTCCTTTACAATCTACAAAAATCCAAACAACACTCTTTGAATCCTGATACCATTCACACAATTTTTCTCAAAGGTATAAGAGATGAATACCTTGATATTCTCAATGTAATGAGCAAAGGAAACATCTCAAATTTTCCATTTGATGATATTGCTGAAATATGTAAAAAAATTTATAGGGGAAGAGCAAAGAGTGGAAAAAGAGATGTTAATTCAAGGGCTTCTAAATCAACAACAGGAGGAGTAACAAGAGCAGAAATAGGGAGTTTGTTAGAAAAATTTAAAAATGATATTTTGAGCACTTTAGGAACACAAGTTGTTGTATTTAAATCCAATAAAAATTAAGATGAACAAGATCGGATCCTATCAATCTTTTGTCCTAAGTGTAGAAAGAAGCATCCATTAAGAGAGTGTCCTTTGGATAATATTCAGGTGTGTGGACTTTGTACAAAAAATCATTCAACTGAAAATTGTCCAAAACTTAAAGAATTGAAAGTAAATTCAATGGAAGAAGTACAAGGTATTGATTCTCTTTACTATATGGCACCAAGGAGACCTTGGAAACTAAGGATTTCTCAGTAATTTTCTCAAAAAATCCCTCAAAATTATCAATATCCTCCTCAAAATTCATGGAATACTCCGATGCCATGGCAGGCTTGGCCTCCACGACAATACCAAAACCAACTTGGACAAGTGTGGCGAGGATATAGTTATGGGACCCAGACACCTCAACAAATCTATCTTGAACAACAATACCAACAGCCATATCAATAACCATATCCTCAACAACCATTTCAATATCAACAATTCCAGCAACATCCTCAACCAATGTCATTTCCACAACAAAATCCTGCACCCTTACTAACTCAACCACAACAGCTTCAACTACCTTCTAACCAATCCTTACCTAGACCAAATCATTTACCAACTCAGCCAGTAGCGAATCTGAGTAACAAAGTGGAGAGAATAGCATATAATGTGGAGGAAGCAACATATTTTCCTACATATTCTATTCTTCCTATACAAGATGTCCACTTATGGTCTGGGCAAGTATTACATAAAAATTATCCACCAATCATAGAATAACAAATTGAACAAGGAGAAAAATTTGAAAAATCTAATTCAGAAAATCAAATTTAGAAAGGAAAAACTATTATGACTCAGACACCACCTTATCCAGAGAGGTTAGTAGAGAATAAAACTCCATTTTCTCTTCTTGAATTCAATATTTTGGATGAAATAAAGAATTATTATGTCAAAATTCCTTTGCTGCAAGATATAAAAGAGGACAACAGAAACCCTTATCGTTGGTTTTTGAAAAACTCGCTAGGGTTTATGCAGCTGCTCTGCATCGCCAGGGTTTATGCAGCTTCTCTGCAACGCTGATATGCATCGCTCCCCCACCAGCGACTATTGTTTTCATTCTCAGGTCCTCTGACTGCACTCACCTTAATGAATACCGTGGACGGAGGGGCAGGTGCGCCCCCCCCTCCTCCCAATGGTCCTTCTGCTGACTCTTCTGCAAATGAAGATTCTTCTATCAAACACGGATCTAAACCCCAGGCGGCAAACGAAACTAATCAGGTTAACAGTACTCCTGCAGCTACAGACAAAATCGAAACCCCTGTTGACAGCTCCACGGCTGCTAAAGACAATGCCTCTGACCAGCAAGCTTCTGCAACACAGACAAAGGCGTCCTCAGCTACTTGCATTCCAAGAACCACAGAAAGGACCAAAATCGATCTCCCTAGTCATCAAATCAACGGAAAAATCCAGTTTATGAGAGATCATGCGCTCATCGGAAAGTTATTAGGTTTATGGCCTACTGAAAAGGCCCTGCAAGGATGGATCCTATCTAAATGGAAGCCAAAAGGACAGGTCACTCTGCAGCTCGGACCTAAAGGCTTCTTTACGGCTATTTTTAACTGCTTGGAGGATCGAACTCGTATCTTCGAGGGAGGCCCGTATTTCTTCAACTCAGCAGGTCTGTACCTTCGTGACTGGGTAGAGAGATTTAATCCAGACAAAGAGAATTTCACCTGGGCTCCAGTCTGGATTCGCATGTACTCTCTGCCTCTGGAATATTGGGATGAGGAGACCCTTAGGGATATTGGCAATGGATTGGGAGTCTTCATCAAAGCGGCTGAGAAAACAAGACTCCGCAGATATACATCTTATGCCAGAATATGTGTTCAAATGCACCTGGAAAAAGCTCTCACTGATTCGGTAAGTTTATTTCACGATGATTTTGAATGGATCCAAACTATAGACTACGAGCATATTCCCTTTCGTTGCAGGAAATGCCATGAACATGGCCATTTATTCAGGGATTTCCCCTTGAATAGCCAAACCAAAACTCCAGACTCTGAGGCCAACAAAGATGCAGATGGTTTCACCAAGGTCACTAGTCGAAGAAAGCATGCAAAAAAATCCCCAGTTGTTCATGACCCTCCAAGCAAACCAACCAATCACAATAGCTTTGGAATCCTGTCCCCTCAAAACGATCTGGTAAGCATTCCCTCTCAACCTTCTTCATCAGATCAGCCTTCCACTTCCATCTCACCCCCTCCTGATTCTTCTACTTCGATCTCTGCTTCCGATCTTGTCAAGATCCCGGCGTCCCCTCCCTCGGATGACACTATTCAAGATCCTGGACCAAAAGTCACATCTATGGATTTCGATGCTGCTTCTGCACTCATAATCCATCAACAACAAAGTACTGTCGACCAGAATCTCCCAATCCATATGGAAGAAGAACCAGAGAGCATAGTGTTGGGGGATTTGGACATCCTTGGTTTAGAAGCAGCCTGCCGACAAAGAAATTACAATACAATACTTCCTAGACAGATTGATAGTCTTGAAGTGGTCTTAGCCAGAGCTCAGCAACACAGATACCTTGGTATTCAAGCAGGAAGCCCCTGGGATGGAAAAAAGATACTGAAGGAATCAAAAAAGAGAGGGCGCAAAACCGATTTGCAAAGAACCATTATACTAGGAGAAATGCTTGTGGACTCTGGAATATTCCCCAAGCTGACAAAATTCTACAAAACCCTCCCCCACAGTTCCTCATGAAACTCATTTCCTGGAACGTGCGAGGGCTCAATAGTCCTGCAAAACATAGATTCCTAAAAAACATGATACAG
This sequence comes from Pinus albicaulis, assembly GCA_034641835.2. NCBI lineage: Eukaryota > Viridiplantae > Streptophyta > Pinopsida > Pinales > Pinaceae > Pinus > Pinus albicaulis. Next base: position 1,822,861,231 of record CM076575.1, read on the forward strand.
CAAGATAAGCCTTCTCTGGTCTTTCTTCAAGAAACTAAATGTAACAGTACTGTTTTGGAAAGAATTTTAAACAAAGTCTGGTCAGGATGTCGCTCTGTCTCGGTGGATGCGTCAGGCGCTTCAGGTGGATTAGCCATCATATGGAATCCCCAAGCTCTCGACCTATATGATTTTCATGCCTCTCACTTTGTTATTCAGTCCACTTTCCACTTAATAGGGACGAATATCCACAGACATCTCTCTAATGTCTACTTCCCACAGGACATTCAAAATAAATTGGATCTCCTAGAGACTCTCACAGTTCTTAACTCTGAAAGATGCTTCCCTCTCTGGATCTGTGGTGGAGATTTTAACATCATTACAGCTTTGGAGGAAAAAATAGGAGGAAGGACAAAGCTGGACAGTGACAGCATCAGCTTCAAAGACTTCATACATAGAAATCAGCTAATGGACTTGCGCACTTCAAATGGCCTGTATACTTGGACTAACAAAAGGAGAGGACCTCAGCACATTGCTTCCAGGTTGGATCGTTTCCTACTGTCGGACAACGCCATCCATCTGGGAGGGAACTTCAATGCCTCAATCCTGCCCCAAGCAGGATCAGACCACTGGCCCATTATGCTTCATTGGACGCGCCCAGGATCCAAGTGCAATAGAACTTTTCGCTTTGAAGTGTTTTGGCTTACGCATCCCAATTTCAAAGACATTGTCAAAGATGCCTGGAAATCCTTCATCCCTCCGGAAGGAGCCAAGATGTACAAATTCCAACAAAAACTAAAACATCTCAAACAGGCTCTCAAATCTTGGAACCATACTCACTTTGGCAACATTTTTGATCACCAGAAAGAGCTGGAGCAGCAAATGAAGTCCCTACAACAGAGCATTATCTCAGGAGGCAGGACGGAAGAATTCGCTCAACAGGAGCAGGACCTCCTATCCAAGATCGAGGCCAGGCGGCATCAGGAAGAAATATTATGGTGTCAAAAATCAAGGATTAAATGGCTCAAGGAAAGGGAAAAGAATACCAAATTCTTCCATAGGTCCACCGTTAAAAGGCGCATGCACAATAATATTGCCTTCATCAATAATCGGCAAGGGGAGCGATTGGAGCAGCATGAAGATATGGAAAAGGAGCCAAAAGGACACTTTCAGGACATCCTAAGAGAACCTCAAGTCTGCAGAAATCAGGCCATTCGTTCTATCACGCAGCACATCCCGAAAATTATAACTGACGATCATAACAGCAAACTTCTACAGCCAGTTTCTATGCAGGAAGTGGAAGATGCTATGACTCAATTTAAAGATGGTAAAGCGCCGGGTCCGGATGGCTTTACTGCCAATTTCTTTCATGTTTTCTGGGAGATGGTTAAAACAGAGGTCTGGTAGCTTGTGGAGGAATCTCGCTCGATGCATTGGCTACTCCCTTCTCTGAATACGACCTTCATAGCTCTGGTTCCAAAAACGGAGGACTCTCGCACCCCTGACAACTTCAGGCCCATTGCGCTCTGCAACGTTATTTACAAGCTTATTTCAAAAGTCATAACCAATAGGCTGAAACCTCTTCTCCCTCTCCTGATCTCGCCGGAGCAGACAGGATATGTAGAAGGTCACCAAATTCTGGATGGTATCATTCTCTCGCACGAAGTGATACACTCACTCAAAATTCTCAAAAAACCAGGTATGATTCTAAAGTTAGATCTTTCAAAGGCTTTTGATAAACTCAGTTGGTCCTACATTAATCAAATGCTATTAGCATTTGGTTTTCATGCTACCTGGACTCGTTGGCTTATGAACCTTATTTCTTTTCCAAGCTTCTCCATTCTGCTCAATGGGTCTCCTTCTTCAACCTTTCGCCCCTCCCGTGGCATTCGACAAGGAGACCCTTTATCTCCTTTTCTTTTTGTCCTAATGGCCGAGGGCCTCAGCTGCCTCCTTCGTGCTGCCGTCTCCTCCCACGCCCTTAAAGGCATTTCCCTTCATGACCAGCCTCCCATCTCCCATCAACAATTCGTCGATGACAACATGCTGTTCGGACACCCGTCTGTCCAAGAAGCCATTGCCTTTAAATCCTTGCTCAATCTCTTTTCTGCAGCCTCGGGTACAACCGTCAATGAGGCTAAATCCCAGCTCTTCTTCTTCCATACTCCTATCTTCACTCAGCGTAATATAGCCAGAATTTTGGGCTTTCCAATAGCAGTGCTCCCTTCGAAGTATCTTGGAGCTCCCCTTGTTGGCTCTGCCATCAAACATGCTACCTGGCGCACTCTGCTTGACAAATTAGAATCCAGGCTTTCTTCTTGGACCTATCGGTCGCTCAACATTGCCAGCAGAATTATCCTCATCAAATCAGTCCTCCAAGCTATGCCTATTTATTTATTCTCTATACTGGCAGCCCCTAAATGGGTCCTGAAAAAAATTCGCACTCTTCAAAGAAATTTCCTTTGGGGTTCCTCAGGACTCAACAAAAAATGGGCCCTGGTCAAATGGACAGATGTTTGCCTTCCTAAGTCTACTGGAGGGCTTGGATTGCGGGACCCCCTTCACAGCAATAATACAATGGGAGCCCGCATCTGGTGGAAATGGGTTTCTAACCCTCATCCTCTGTGGGCTCGCCTCTGGCAGGCTAAATATGCTTCAGGTAGTTCACAGGCAGCTCTAATTCGGTTCAGCTCGACAATCTCTGGCTCCTTAATTTGGAATGCAGCAAGACAACACAACGCGTTTATACAAGAGCATAGTTTTTGGGAAATCCATTCAGGTACCTTGGCAAGATTTTGGGATGACTCCTGGAAGAAAACTCCCAAACTTGCCTCTCTCTTTCATAAACCTAAGTGGCAAACATCTATGAGAGATAATAATCAAATTTTTGTTCATCAATTCTGGCAACAAAACTCCTCACATGGTCATCAAATCTGGAGCCCAGCTGAAACTTGGCAGGCCAACTGGCAGGAGGAAACGTTTGTAGAAATAGATCAGGAACTTAAACTCAGAAAAATCAAAATCTCTGATCAACAAGATAGAGTGCGTTGGGGATACACCCCTAAAGGCATGTTCACGACAAAGGAGGCTTATCAACTGCTCTTTCTACCCAGGCAAACTATCAGGGACCAGCTTTGGGATCAGATCTGGAAACCAGGAATATGGTCCAAAGTTTCGACCTTCCTATGGCTCTTAAGTAAAAATAGAATCCTCACTTGGGACAACCTTCAAAAGCGAGGATTCATAGGCCCCTCAAGTTGCCCAAATTGCAAACTCCAAACAGAGACAATTACTCATCTTATGGATCTCTGTCCCCTTGCAGATCAACTTTGGGAGAGAACAGCTCATTGCAATCGCAGAACAGGTCGAAGAAAAGGAGACATAGTTAATACTATCCGGAATTGGCCTAAGCATCCTTTCCAAAGTCCTTTTCTCAACTCCCTATGGCTTCTTCTTTCGGGATTTATTTACTGGATTCTCTGGAAAGAACGCAACAATCGGATCTTCAAGGATCAAAGTAGATCTCCTGACACTTTGTGGACTCTCCTCAAACAATCCATTCAAGAGACTTTGGCCCTTAGAACTTGGCAGGACTCGGACATGTCGGCTTCCCCTCAGGAGCGCCTCATTTTGAGGAATTGGAATTTGTCTCTGTCCCCTCCAGTCCGGGACAATGCCTCCTCCTCTAACCAGCCGGATTCTCCCTTGTCCTGGACCCCCCCTGTCACTCATCCCTACAAAATTAATTTTGATGGTGCAGCTAAGGGTAACCCAGGTCCTGTAGGGTATGGAGGTATTTTCAGAGATGCAGTTGGTTCGGCCCTGTACATTTACCATGGCTCATTAGGCAAAGATACCAACAATGTTGCCGAACTTGAAGGTATGTGGCAAAGTATGTGCATTGTGGTACGAGAAAATTTTCTCCCCCTTGAGATCGAAGGGGACTCCAGAATCCTAATTGAAGTAGCGACTCGCATCCAATCTGGGACCTCTGCAGCCAAGATTTCTTCCAGTTGGAGGCTTCTAAACAGACTAGAGCAAATTGAAGAATGGCTCAAGATCCCCTGAAGCATTATCTTCAAGCACGTTCGTCGAACAGCTAACAAGGTAGCTGACAGACTAGCCAATCAAGGAGTGGATCAGGATCTACCGTTCTTCTCTGGCCCTCTCAGCAGTTCATATGATTCACAACTTCAACAAGATTGCACTCTCCTGGTGCACAAATATCTCTCACTCCCGGATGCGGGTGGGCTTGGTGATTAATTGTGAGCAGCTGGTCAGGTGGGTTGGCGCGTGGCTCACCACCACCGCCACCCAACCTCGCATGCTCCTGCATTTAAATGACACTTTCCGGCTCTTAAATGAAGATTTATGGGAGCTCTCTCCCCGATACCTGCTCATTTCTACTTCAGCGATGGCGAGCTCTGGCGAATTCTTGTGTGTTAATCCTCTCCGTGTTTGTTGCACCCCTGCTACTGCTGAGCGTAGCTCACGCACCAACACAGGGTCTCGTTGCGTCTTAAACTGTTGTATTGATATACTGCCTGGCTTCCATTTCTCCAATTGCGCCTCCTGTAACCTTTCGCGCCCGTCCTTTTCGTCTACAAGTCGCCCGCAAGTTTTTTCGGCCCTTGCTGTTCCCTCTGGCCATCAAACCATGCCTCGCCTTCGCCCGAGAATGCGTTGCAGGCGTGGCGGAACCATTGGGCGTGCCATCAGCAGATCCTCTCCCTCCACCTCTGATTCCTCGTCTTACTCTTCTGAATTCGGACCAGTCCGTCTTCCTGCTCCGCGAAGAGGTCGAGGAAGAGGACATAATCGTTTTAATCCCGCTGGGCACTTTCGCTTGTCTTCCAGGGCGCATTCTCACCATGCACGTTTTCATTTCCCCTGCAGTATTAACAACACCTCTCTCCTTGCAACGGTTACCATTGACCTTCGGGCAACCTCCTCTAAACAGGTTACTTCGGGCCAGGGTCGCGCTACTACGGAGGCTTCACTGGAGCCCATAGCGAAGGCAGAGCACAGCATTCCTCAAGCGGACAACCAACAGAATGTTTCTTCTGGCAAGGTAGCCAACTTGGGCCTTCAGGCAAGTTCCTCTGCTCCAAATGATGGCGGTCCTGAGCGCCAGGATGACCCTCCTCCTGAAGATGAGGATCCTTACAAATTCGGCTGCCTCATTGTCGAGGAAGATCCTCCCTCTGCTCATTAACGTGTATCCAGGTTTGCGCTCCCGAATTTTGGATTCCGTCGGCCTGAAGGGGTTCATCTACAGTTTGATGTATCTGCTTAATTTTGCTACTGTTCTTATGGTTTCTCTTTTGCTTCGTGGACGAACTCCCCTGCGTGGGAGTTATACTCTCATATATGTCCAAGTTTATGCTTTGGTCACGGGTTCTCGAACTGTCACTTTTGTTTTTGTTATGTTTTGAAATTGTAAAAATCTTGCCACTCTGGCTTACTCTATAGGGGTCATACTGTCAAGGTCTGTTCAATTTCCAGTCATAGATGTCAGTCATTTCTTAGGAACAGACAGTATCACCGCTTTTCAAAGCTCTCATGGTCTACCTCCTAAATGTTTTGATGGTCAATTATTAGATTGCAAAGTAAGAATGCCGCAGTAATGGGCTGGAACTCTCGAGGCTTCGGTCTCTATGTAACACTATTTTTGTATCAATATAGAAGTAGCCTTATTCAGAAAAAAGAAGAAGAAAGATATAAAAGATATTCCAGTCTATGCAAAAACAATAAAGGAATTATGTAGTAAGAAAACTAGCATAAATAAAATAGATACACCCACAATCCAAGTCATTGGAAAATTAGCTAGTCTCATGTCTGCAAAAACAACAATTTAAAAGTATATTGATCTTGGGTACCTATGGTTACCATTTCAATAAATTATTTTTCAGTTCCAAACACTTTAATTGATTTGGGAGCTGCTACAAATGTCATGACAACGGAGACTATGAAATATTTAAAATTGCCCAATATTCGACCTATTACTACAATTTTAGAGCTAGTAGATAGATCTAAAGTTGTACCAGAGGGAATATTAGAAGACATCATTGTTTCTTTGGATTCATGGGAATATCCAGTAGAATTTCTAATCTTGCAACCAAAAAAAATCTAGGAGGCCATCCTTTAATTATAGGCAGACCATGGTTAGCCACAACAGATGCCTTCATTGGATGCAGATCAGGAAGCATGATCATAGCACATGGAGATGAAAGGAAACATGTTACACTCTATCCTCTAGCACAATCTCCTTCTTTATTATCATGGCTTGATGACCAATAACAACAAGAAACTCAATCTATTCTAAGCATTAATCAAGTCTTTAATTTTAGAGAAGAGGAAGAAAATGAGGATTTAATAGACCTTTTCATCTCAGACCCTGATATTTCTGAGTAGCTACAAATAACACAATATGAAGCTACAAATCATCTTTTGAATCAATGTTTTCAGGAAAAATGTACTATTCAATCATTGCAAAATTCATTTGAAAGCAATTTTCCTGTTAGCTCAATTAAAAATTCACAAAGAAAATCATTGAAATCTATCCTAGAAAGAGTCTAAATATTGGTAATAATCTACAATCATCACAAGAACAACAGGTAATTGCATTATTATAGAAATATCCAAAAGATTTTGCCTGGGATTATACAAACATGGAAGGAATTCATTCAAAGACATGTATTCACGATATCTATTTTGATGATCATACCAAACCAGTTAGACAACCACAAAGAAGAATGAATCCTATGATGAAAGAAATAGTCAAAGAAAAACTGCAACTTTTTTTACACGTGGGATTCATCTACCCTATTTTAGATAGTAAATGGGTTTCTCCCTTAGTTGTGGTACCAAAGAAAAACGAAAATGGAGAATATGTGCAGACTATAAGGAACTGAATAAAGCCACATTAAAAGATCATTTCCCATTACCATTCACTGACCAAGTACTAGATTTACTAGCAGAAAAGAAATTATTTTATTTTCTTGATGGATTTAGTGGATACAATCAGATTAAGGTAGCATTAGAGGATCAAGATAAAACTACATTTACTTGTCCTTGGGGAACATATGCATATAATGTTTTTCCTTTTGGATTATGTAATGCACCTGCTACTTTTCAAAGAGCAGTCCTAGCCATCTTTGTTGATTTAATTCATGAATGTGTAGAGGTCTACATGGACGATTTTACTATCTATGGAGGTACATCTGATGATTGTTTGAACAACCTTGAAAAATTTCTAAAGAGATGCATAGAGACAAACGTATCCCTTAGCAATGAGAAATGTTTTATGATGTTAACTGAAGGGATAGTGTTGAGACACCACATTTATTCTTTAGGAATAAAGGTAGACCCAACAAAGACACAAGTCATTGTAAACTTAATGCCACCAATAACATAGAAATAAGTAAGAAGTTTCTTGGGATATGCAGCCTATTAAAGAAGATTCATTGAAAATTTTAGTAAAACAGCACGACCCCTGTTAAAATTACTTGTAAAAGACATTGAGTTTCAATGGACAACAAATTTTCAAAATGCATTTGAAATACTAAAAGAAAAATTGTGAATAGCACCTATTCTTAGAGGACCAAAATGGTCATTTCCATTTCACATATCCACTGATGCATCTGATACAACTATAGAAGAATCACTTGGACAAAAAGAAAATCAGTTTAATTATGCCATTTACTTCATAAGCAAAAATTTAACTCCGACATAATTGAACTATATAGTAACTGAAATAGAAATTCTAGCTGTTGTGAATGCAGTCAATAAATTTAGGCATTATATAACAGGCTATCGAGTATTTATTCATACATATCATTCAATCATTAAATACTTAATGAAAAAATAAATTACCAATGGAAAAATTACTAGATGGCTGTTATTAATGCAAGAATTCAATCTCACTATTCTAGATCGACTAGGTAAAGACAATCAAGTAGCAGATTTCCTGTCAAGGCTTCATTCACCTGGTGATCCTATTCTTGTTTTAGACAACTTTCCAGATGAACATTTATTTTCTATAACAACTAAAACCCCATGGTTTGAAAATGTAGCTAATTATTTATCATCCAGAATATTACCATCTCGTTTCACTAGCAAGCAGAAAAGAAAAATAATAAGAGAAAGTGCTAGATATAGTTGGGTTAATGGTGACCTCTTTTATACTAGTTCTTATCTTTTGATAAGAAAGTGTGTTAGAGAAGATGAAATTATTGATATTTTGAAAGCATGCCATGACGAGCCATGTGGTGGCCATTTTTTAGACAAGAAAACATCATACAAGGTGCTCAAAATTGGCTACTACTGGCCAACAATATTCAAAGACTCAAAAGCCTATGTCAAAAGATGTGATAATTGCCAAAGAACTAGAAGACCTGTAATATTAGATTAAATTCCATTGAAACCACAAGTACTTATATAGCCTTTTGAACAATGGGCTCTTGAATTTATGGGACTTATTAACCCGCCTTCAAATGGAAAGAAGCACATTCTAGTGTGTACAGACTATGTTACAAAATGGGTAGAAGCAAAATCAGTGGCAAGAGAAACATAAGAAATAGTGGTTTCGTTCCTCTTTGAAGAAATATTTGTAATATTTTGGAGTTCTAAGACAGATTGTTACAGACCAAGGAGCACAGTTCACCTCTAAACTTGACCGGGATCTTACGAAAAATTATAAAATCAAACACAGAAAGTCTACTCCATACCATCCTCAAGAAAATGGACAAGTAGAATCCACTAATAAGGTCCTGGAAAACATCATGACAAATACGGTGCAAATGAACATAAAGGATTGGTCAGAAAAGTTAAAAGGTGCATTATGGGCATACATCATTACATGGAATAATACAACTCGATTCGACCCATATCAATTGGTATATGGTAAGGAAGTTTTGTTACTAATTGAATTTCAAATTCATACTTTTAATCTTGCAGCAGAATTGGGATTGGACCTGTCAGAAGCAAAAAAGCAAAGAGTTATGCAACTAAATGAATTAGATGAAATCAGACAACAAACAGTTGAGCATACATCACTAGTGCAACAATAGAGAATCAAATGGCGTGACAGATTTATCAAAAATAAAATTTTCATAAAGGAGACTGGCACTTCTTTTTGACTCCAAGTACAAAGAATTCAAAGCAAAGTTTACAACTCATTGGCTTGGGCCATATGAGATAGAATAAATCTTTGAAAATGGAGCAGTTAAAATAAAGACAATTGATGAAGCAACAATTTCATTTCTAGTTAATGGACATAGACTCAAAGTCTATAATAAGCCTATCAATAAAGAGGAATTTCTGAAAAGAGTCTCAACAGAAAACAATATGGAAATAATGGAACAACATAGTGATATGCATTCCATACTTCCAGAATAAAAATTAAAAAAAATATAAAAAATAATAAAGGAGTTTGGTTGTGAAAATCCAGGAAACTGACACAATACAAACTCGAATTCATGTCGGAAAACCAAATTTTTTGGCCAATATGAATTCTTTATTTTGTTTTAATTTTTCTTCAATTTCATTTTTGCAGAAATCAACCTCTATAATTCAAAGACTTGAGGAAAAGTCTCAAAATAAACAAGGGGGAAGATTCATAATAAAACTATGCAAATAGTTTAATAACAAGCAACTGTATTGCAGAAGGGACTTGTGTAGAAATTTGCTGAATAATGAATATTTATCCACTGAGATTATCCTGGTCACACATTAATTCGAATTCATGCATAACACATAACCTCTTCTACAATTGATCAACAATTTGCGGAAATAGAAACAGTCGCATGCACACATAAACACAATATGTAATGGGGAAAGCTTATAGCTGAAAACCCCCAGCTATTTTGTATATTATAATAGAAGAGAACATGTAACAATATCAGTACAATACTCCTCACAAGTACTCAGTATTGTCTCCAAAAGTTACACACAAACTAGCTCAGTTTTGAACAAGTCACAGGTTCAAAACTCATCCACTAATTGCCTGCCTCTATTGCGCAATCCAAGTTGGTTCAATGAGAGATCCAAGTTCGAATCTCCTTGGCTTCAATTGCGCAATCCTCATGGGAAATCTCCTCCAATGCTTGTGCAAATCTCATGCACAACTGATGTCGCAACTAATAGCAAACTCACCCTTTCATCTACCTCTTCCACTGGTCTTCACTGAACTGTCCATGCACTGTAGTAAACTGATGTGTTCTTGAGTTGAATAATGAGTTAATAATTAGTGAATTAAATAATATTTAATTCACTCCACTCATTACTAGTGTATTAGCTAGTTAAACTAAACATAACTAGTTCAACTAAGTTAAACCGAACACAACTCCACCAACTGTCTCATCAACTCCACCAAACTCTGCCACTGAAGTCCTAACTGAAGTCAACCATGCATGAGCTCACCAAACCCCAAGGAATAGCGTAATTCCTTTTGTCAGATGCATGAGCCACATTCGTAGCTCCAACCGAAGTGCTGTAAGAGAATAAACTAAAGTTTAGAATCTAAATATTATTAAGGGCTAATAATATTTGACTGACCTATTTTTAGACAGGCAGTCTAAAAATAGACTTCGAACTGTATGTCTAAAAATAGAGGTCCATCTATTTTTACCAACTCAACCAATCATCCAAGAATAGCATACTGCAACTCCTAGACCATGCTCCATATGTCTAAAAATAGACTTTGCGCCAAAAATAGCCTGCGGGCCCACTTAGTGAAGGCGACTTCATTTCACTAAGCTCCATCATCTTGTTGCATTTTCAGCAACTTAAGACACCATTCAAATATCATTGCAGAAGGGACCTGAACAAAATAAAATATCATATGATTGCAGAAGGGACCTGAGACATCAATATTCATCAGAAGGGACCTGGATAAAATCAATAACAGATGCAGAAAGACCTTGAAACATCATAATTTACATCAAGAGAACTTGATAAGTAGATACAAGCATCTACATTCCATCAAAATTCATCTTTGAAGTCAAAATAACTATAATCATTAAAAAAGATTCAAGTGTTGACAAACTACCAAAGGTCATCATCAACAAGCATTGACATCAACTGAGCTACTAAGCGGAAGGAAAGTATTGTAAGTGTAAAAAGTGTTTTTAAAACCTTTGATTTTGAAAATTGTTCTAGGATTGTTAAACTAATTTAACTTGGATATGCAATACTCATTTCATGAATTCATCATCCTATTACATTATCACCCTACATCCTACATCCTATGACATTATCATCCTACATCCTACATCCTATTACATTATCCTACCTACATATTACATTAAAAACATTACATTAATCTCATCATAACCCTATATTACGCTCATCATAATCCTACATTCATCATCCTACATCCTACATTAAAAATTGTTTTCATCATAACCCTACATTAACCTCATATAATCCTACATTTATCCACCTACATAAGCATTTTTGACCAAAATTATGGCTCAAATTTTTGCCTCATAAGGAATTTCCTCGCTTGCTTACAAAACCAAAACAACAAAGGAGTTAGTATCATTACAAAATGAATTTGATTTGAAATGACCTATGCATATGGCCATTTCAAAGAAAATTAATGAATAAGTATATAAAAAATGACATACAAAGGAATCAAAAGGCAAACATAAAACATGCAACATGCAATAGGAATGAAATGACAAATGCATGACAATGCATGATTTCAAACACATGCAATAGTAGGCATACAAGCAATAAGAGTAAATATGCAAAAGCCATGATGAAGATTGTACAAGAGACAAAGCGTGGGCAAAACAAATATAATGGTGACAAGACAGAGCATGCAAACCCGTGGTAGAAAGGATAATCATAAAGAAGAGAAGGCATCCACGAGTACAAAGGTCAGAGAATGAGTTGGGAGTGTAGAGATAAACGGTCAAAACATTTTTAAATAAGCAAAACTTGCTCTGCGTAATTCTCGCTTCCATCTTCACAAAAAAACCAAGCTAGGAGTTGAGAGAAACATTGCACATTCACACATCATAGAAGAACCCTTGTGAAAGAGAAATATGCAGGAGAAACACATAAATTAAAGAGAGGACTGCGTAGGTCAGGAAAGCCCTGAGATGTGAAGATATTGCATAGAATTAGGCAAAGAATTGAGGATTCTGCGTGGAGAAATAAAGAGAGACACATCGGTTTTAATGAAGATATTGAGACCGATATTTCCTCTGTTCCAATTTGACCGTTTTCCACAACGAATTCCAAACATTTCGCAAGTGAAAGGTAAGAATCAATCCCGCATTTCCATCAACAGTTAAATGATTTCGAGGATAGTTTAACTCAAGATTTTGTTCAAGATGTGTCATCATATGAGAAAACAAGACTTCAGTGGTGGATTTGTAAACTCTGCCACCGTAAACATACCTTTCCACCTATGTTATTTATGAATCTTCGAGATGTTGAGAGGAGTTTTAATAAAAATGGTATTTTTTAACACAGGAAAACAAGTCATTACTCAGAAACCTCTACCAATTTTCTTCCAGTTAATCAAAATTCAAGTATTCCAACTCGATTTTATTCATGTATATTTGTTAAAATTTTTGCATACAAAAACACAAAGAATCCTATTGTATTTACATAGTGCACAATTTTTGAAACAAAGAGAGATTTCCATGAACAAATTTTGCAAACAGAGATTGAGGCATGATTTTGCAGAGTAGTGACACATTTTCGAGATATTTTTATGGTTTTTTTTTTTTTTTCTATGTAAGCGTAATCTATTTATCAGAAAAAAATATGTACATCAGGTCTCAACCAGAACCATGCCCGATTTAGAGGCATTTTGGACAAAAGATCATTGTTGAGCACTGCCCTCCCTGAGGGAAACCAGTGCTGAGCGTTTTCCAGAAAAATCCCACACAGGGGAAGCCGTTAGTTCTGATTATACATATCATATTTGACAGAACCCAAAACCTAAACCTGAACATTACAACAAACATGAACATTCTCTTAGTTACTGACAGAGACAGAGCAAAAAACCAGTAAAGGAGAGAGGCGCTACTCGTCAGGTGCTTCTTCAACAACCCTGCACCAGAGTGCATCCGGTTCTCCTTCTTCCTTGTACAAGTCCTCAATTGAATGAATCACCTTCCCAGTAGCTGAGGGACCCTTTACCTCGCTCTATTGATTTCCATTTCTCAGCTGCTTGCTATCATTCCCAAGTTCTCGGATTTCATTGAGTTGCTCGTCCCGTGCGTGACCAGTGTCAGTTTGCTTCTCGTGCGGCTTCGAGCTAGGCTGAACAGTCTCGCCTTTGCTAGTGCCGTCCTGGTCGGCATTAACCGCCACATCCTACAAGTTCAAGCATCTAGCACTAAGCCTCTGAGCCTGGGCTGCCGAATTGCTTCCAGCCCCCCGATCAGAACTAGGAATCATGTCCTGAGGAGTTTCCCGAAAGGCAATCGTGACGGAGGCAGTGACTCTTGGACAGTTTAGAGAGCTGTTGAAAGAAAAATGAATAATTTGGGAGTGAACAGGAGAATTCAGAGGTGTAGGGGAGCGAAAGCTTCGCCCAGAATGATGAAGACGACCCCTGTTTGCTTTGGAAGTGCTGTCGGAAGTTGGAGAAGTCGCAGCAGAGGTGCTGGAGGAGGTGGGGGAACACCTTGTCTGGCGCCGGGAGGAGCCTCTTCTGCACCTCATTCGGTGTCTAAGACATGACATGATCTCTGTCAAGTCTGCAGAGTGGGGGTGCGCGAGCAGGGCAGGAGACTGGGGCGACTGCGATGGCCAATTCACCGTTGCAAGCATGCAATAGCCAGCATTGGAATAGTGAAAACTGTCACTTAGCTCCAAACAGCAGTGGAGCTTAGTTCTTTTGCCTGTAGCAGTGCGCTCAGAAGAGAGCCGAGTATCCGGGGAGCAGCAGCTCGTTACAGGCCTAGGAAGTCTACTAGAGCTATGATCGCTCTCCATCTTGTTAACACAAAACCCCGGGCTACCGTAAATCTTTGGCATTAAAACATCATAAATATGAGCAAACGACATGGCCAGGTCGCAGCGTGTGGAGTGGTCTCGAGGTTCGGAGGCTTGGTTGTGATGCGCGCCGGGTGGTAAATGCATTAAACTCTGCTCTCTTCTGTAGATGCGCCGAAGGACAGTTTCAAAGCAGGTTGGCATATGGATCCCCATTATGCCTCCTGACCATCCCATCATCTTAATGCTCTTCATAACCACCCGCATCCGGGAGAGATATTTTTATGGTATTTCACACATTAATTTTTTTTCTATCAGTTTTATAAACAAAGGACTTATTTTTGGGTATCATTTGCAGCAAAACAGAGGGAAATTGAAGAAGTTTCAAGCAGAGGAATAATCTCATTCTTTTTTTAAAGAGCTTTAGAGATCGGGTAAGTCAATTTACCATGATAATTATCCTAAAAATTGCATGAATAAAAAGGACAAGTGTATCTTTATATTTTTGTTTATTCATGATGAATATTTTTACTGTACAAGGATATATCAATTGGTATAGAGAATAGAGGCAAATGGGAACCAAAATTGAGCCAAAAGAATTCAATTTAGAAAACTGGTGAAAGGAAACAATAGAAATATTATATAAAGCAGGAAAGTTAGAATTTCTTCAAAACTTTAATGGACATAATGACAAAATCACACAGGAATTTATAAATCATTATGAACATGGGCAAACAAGAGTGGGTGAGCTCTCTGTTATGGGCAATGTTACCCTAAGGTCCTGGGTTGGTAAACCTCACAGAGCAGGGGCATTTCATCACAAGAAGGACTAAAATAACCAACTTATATGCTTTAAAATAGAAAGTGAGGATTAAATATCTTACCCGTTTATCCTTCATTTATAGTAGATATCGTAGGGTTCAAACCCCCTACAACTCCTCATGCTCCAGAACCTACAAACCAGCAAAGAAAAAGCACAAAAACCTAGTTGTAAAACATATATGTCCTAGATGTTAGCAAAATAACATGCATAGTCTCACAAAAATTACAAGAAATAAACTATTCAATATTACTAAACATGTATAAGAGATATATGACACATGAACATCAGGAACAATATGGCACTTCTTTTATTGATAACATGCACAGAAAACAATATTGGAGAAATCACTTGAGATCTGCCATAGCCTTGAAAAAACCTTCCTCTGGATTCATCCAACCCTAGCCTTGCAAAAATTCTTCCATGAATGGTGCACAAAGGATGTCACATAAAATGAGGGTGATAATCACAAGGAAACAAGGGTTTCCTGAAAATCTGGGAAGTGCAGGAGGCACAAGGGAAATATCAGACTTGATCAGGGCTATAACAGGCTATAATATCTATAATTCTCTCTCTTCCTCCCTTAGTCCATTCCCTTGAGGGGTATTTATACCTCCTCAAATTAGTGTTTATTTATTTATTTTTATTTTTATTTTTATTTTATTTTATTTATTTTTATTTTTTTAATTTTTAATTTAATTTAATTTTTATTTTTTTAATTTTATTTATTTATTTATTATTATTATTATTATTATTATTTTTTTCAGTTGGGGAACAATTAGGCCATAGGATGGGGTAGTTAAGTTACAAGAAAAACCATAAACCATGCCTCAATAATAGGGAAATTTTATATTTTTTAATATTTTAAGTAGAATACGCGGGTTCGCTATATATGGACCCAAGTGTATACGCGGAAAAAGCTGGGCAGAGTCGCTTGTGGATTTCAAAATACTGTTTTTTGAGACATGTGACCAAGTCTAAATGGAAGGGCTACCCAAGGCCAATTCATAAGTCATTAAGTATATAATGGTGATAAATGATGCTATAACAGATGCCCACTAATATATGAGGTCAGAAGGGGTACATGATGGCCGAAATGTATTATGTGCATAGAAAGAACCTTGCGAGGACTCGAGAGGACTTCACCAGATTTCAGCCTGCCAAAAACCAGTGATAGAAATCAGAAAGATAGCTCATATCTGAGGTGGGCATACCCATGCTTAGTGAAAGAAAAGCATGTCCACATCTGAAGTATGGAGCAGATCGAATATGTATACAAGTATAACAGAAATTTAAAGTATATAATGAATCATCTAATCATTTCCTGGAAGTACAAGTCAAATTCACATCCAAGTATCACATATAAAAGACTGATCAATGATGTTGCATAGATATTTGATCACTGAATCTCCAAGTACAAAATAATAAGTGGTGGAACAAATGGTACAACACGCAACTCAGGCGCCAACATATAAGATGTTGCTGCGATGAAACTGCAACATATAAGGGTGGATGGTGTCACTGGAAAAAAACTAAAGGAATTGTCAAAGTGAACCAAAACATGCTGATGCAAACCCGAGGTCTTCACCGATCACCATGGCACAATTATACACAATGGGAATAAATGAGCTGAGGTCGACCATGTGAGAAATCATTTGATTACCGATCATTGATGTATACCGTTAACAAATGTGAGACAACCGATTGATAATCTAAATGAGTGTCAAGGTACCCCAGTACAATCCAACAAGTGCGATGAATGAGTTGAAGTCGAACACTTGAGAGAATCTATCAATCAGTAGACAATGATGTATTCTCATTGTCGATAGTGAAGAGTCTGCCATTGATGACTGCAAAACCTAAGGTACTGAAAAAAGGAATCTAGACCTCATTCCTAGAGAAATGGTTCGAATTCATGGGAAAAGGTCTGCTGGAAGGAAGGAATTAAGGCATCCCACATCAGTCCAGCGCGAGTGTAACCCGCAGGCCAAGATTTGGAAGGAATCATATGAAACAAAGTGAATTAACCAACCTAGAGTATGTTTTCAACATGAACAAAATGAAGCTAGCGCACAGCAAAAACCATCTGAACCAACCAATAATTAAAGCTGACAAAGAGGCGAGATATCCACCAATAGGGTCAAATGGAAATCAAGGTATTGCACGTATCCCAGGTGTGATAATTTAAGCTGAAGTCGAACACAACGGAAACCACTCAGTCAAAGACCCATGATGTTGATCAAATGCTGAGCACAATGTCACCTATCAATGATGGAAATAGGGCCAGGGTGCGGCTCTAGGTTTACTCTCAGAGCAATATGTCGTAGTCGATAAGAAGCAAACCCGTCGGCAACAAGTCAATGGAAACCTTCTCAAACTAGCACGAGAAAAGGACAAAATAACTGATGTGATAGAACCATATACTGACAAAAACCAGGATGGATGACTAAAAATGAGTCAAGGTACACTACAGAAAGCTTGACTTAGGTTAACTTCCCTTGAACAAAAGCACGACTCATGTTGAATATGGCATCAAATGATAACTTTGTATAAGTTTGTCATGCAGGAGGCATAAACAAACCATCCATATGATTGGAAGAGATAACCAACCGGGGGAGTACTGACTCAAATAACAAGGTTATGGCTTCTCCTAAGTCAAAAACTAAAACCATCCCAAATGGAGAAAAGACATATTTTTTGTGCTTTGTTCAAGGGCGGCACAATTGACACTGTAGTTGCCATCAAGTATGGAAGTATTATCCTATTGCCGCTCTTTTTCAAATATTTAAATTTTTTTTTTCTTTTTCATATTTCAAAGCCTGAAAAGGAATAAAAGAATGCCTATAGTACAATGGATAGAACAAGTGTCGGTAAACAGATGCACTAGTTCCTGGGATAAGAACAATCCTATGCCCAATGCAAGGTGGAGAAAAATGGTAAGTGACACTCAAAGGAATGTTCCATCCATGAGTAAAGGTGTCAAGTCACAAAGGCTAAGTGATTGCATGGTTAACTTGTACAGAAAGACATGGTCAAAAGAGGGCTTAAACATGAGTCCAAATGAATCTGGCTAAAGGCCATGATAAACAAGTAGTTAATATGCAATGCAGTAATACAACTTGACAACACATGGGAGCCTCTAAGGTAAATGGCCAGAATAAAGATAGTGACGAAGAAGAAGAATGAAGCTTCAACGCATAAGTCATAACAGGACTAAAGAGGACTCCCGAGCCTACATAAATTGTAGCATGGGTGACAAATGCTAGTGAGGAACTAACTAGGAAGCCCATGTAAATGATGGCTGTACCACCAAGTCATGATTTAAAAAAATGGTGAGTGAAATGGGTGAAATAGTCATGACATGATGGGGTCAACCCTATGGCAAGTGATCGAAATGGAGACTAGTATGCAAAAATGCAACATAAAGTGAATTCCCTAACCTATATGCCAATTTAGAATCAAATACCTGCCATGACAGGTCAACAGTCATGGATCCGAAGGAAAACTAGAAATATCTCAAATTCAAAAAAATGTACCCGAAAATAAATTTTCCCAACACTTACAAGCTAAAAGGTTAAAAAAAATTAATCAAATTCAAAAAATAGAAACAAATGAAATTTGTGAAAAAATTTCAAATTTTGGGCATAAATAAACATTTTGACTCACATTTTTATCATTTGTGCATTGCAAAAGTGGAAAAAAGAGCTATGGGGAAAAAAATCCTCTTCTTGGATACCGAGCAACCGACCACCGAATCACCCCAAATCAGTCAGGTAAACCTTGTACGCATCTCATTTATCAATTTCATTCCTATTTCAAGCAAATTTTTAGTTTTTTGACCCTAGGAAATATATTTTCTTTGAAAGGTTCGTTATGAGGAAATCGTGTATAGATGTGACTGTGTACAAACGAGGTCGCATATGCGCAGAGAAGAATTAAAAAACTTGCATTTAATTGGTCAATGGATGAATTTTCCCAGGATGTCTATCAGTTGGAGAGAATGAGAGCACAATGCAATTGATAATGAAGTGATGGAGGACCAACAATCCATAGATATTCTTCAGAGTTGTGGGTTACTCAAATTTTTCAAAATGCCGAATATGAAAAGCAATGCTTGGTTGCTTCAGATGTTGGTTTATCATTGGGAACCAGATGAAGATTTCTTTATAATTGATCATATGCCATTAAGAATAAAGATGGAAAACAAATATTTTATCACTAGACTTTCCTGAAGGGGAGACCCAGTTAATTTGAATTGTAAGCCCACTGGAGGGCTTAACGTAGATTACTATGTCCAGGTCTATTGTGTAGATGATGCAAATAAGGTGGGAAATCAGATCCCCATAAAATATGTAAGGGATTTTTTATGCGGAATTATGAATTATGGATAAAACACATTCCCTAAATGTGGTGCTATGCATTTAGAACAACATATCAAAGAATTTGTAGACACTTTCTTTAAGAGTAAATAAACATATAGAAAGATAAAGGAACTTACTTATGATCCAAGCGCTTCCTATTCTCCTTCTTTCACTCTTGTTGTAGCTTCCAATCCAACTTAGATCACCAAAATAGTTCTTATAAGTATAAACACTAAACAAAAAAGAGATTGCAATATACATATGCCTAATTATCTTAACCAGTTACATCGGTTAAATATGAAATATATATATCAGTTAAGAATTCATCATATGAAAATTAGAAACATAAACAAATACATATATGGGAAAAGGAGAAGTAATATATTAATGGATAGAAGGGGGAGGTTGCAACTAGCGATCGATTGATGTCACTAGCTCTAGCATCATCCCAGCCTCATCACAATAAACATATCACCAACATCATATCACTCTTATCACACACTCAATTGAGAATCCAACAACATTTCTTTACCAAATTTCTTCTTTCCTTAGCACTAGGATATGTGCTCAATTTATAGGGCAACTGATGATATTTTCTCAATCAATGACTTTCTAATAATAGGGAAGACATGTTCCCAAGCTCAGAGGTGTTATATGGACACATGGATTTTAAGTTTGACACATATGGACTCTTCTAGAAGGCACTGGCCATGTGGAGATTCCGGAACAATGAGAATTTCGCTCCCATTTGACCAACGCACTCTTGAATGTTGGGAAGTGCTTTGTAGATCACCCTTGAATGGAGGGAGCTGCATATGCAACATAGTTAGTCCCTTGAGAGGTAGCATTGGTGAGCTCATAAGTGATATAACATATACTTCAAACCTTGGAAACCTTGCAATAGAAGTCATGAATGGTTTGTTCTTGTCTTAGGGCATGTAGCAACTGAAATGATAGGGAATGATAGACCCTATTTCATTGGTCCCGGGGATGATGTCCAGTTTTACCAGGTCATTGGGAATGATGCCCAAATTGACCTATAACAGCTACCCCCTAAAGCATGAAGTCAAAATAACAACAATATTTTTTGAATGAGTTGCTTTACGACGTGATGGGCTGGAACTGAAGCGAAGTGGCGACCTAATTAATCTTACAATACATTACATCATGATATATCCTCTTGATCACAAATTGCTGAGGG
The DNA here is from genome assembly GCA_034641835.2 of Pinus albicaulis. Classification (NCBI taxonomy): domain Eukaryota; kingdom Viridiplantae; phylum Streptophyta; class Pinopsida; order Pinales; family Pinaceae; genus Pinus; species Pinus albicaulis. The sequence continues at coordinate 1,822,881,554 of CM076575.1, forward strand.
AAGGCATTCCCATGCTCAACACGTAAAATATCTAATAACATGTACATAGTGCAGAAAGTCGTCTACATTGGAATGTTTCCCAATAAAGACATGCCTACAGATATAGGCCCATGTTTAGATGACGATCTGTATGTAAGGTCACCGTGCAGATGATGTGTACAAAAATCCTGAAATCGTAGCCCAGATGGCTGAAACTAGATCTAGGGTCTTCTTATCTCGTTCACTCGATCATTGGGGTACAATTCTATCCATGAGAATATATGATTTGTAATCAAACATGGTAAGACATTGTTTGATTACCAGCTAATGATGTGAGCTGTTAACAAATGCGAGAGAACCACCATTGATGTTAATTTCTCTCAAGGTACTGCAGTAAATTTCGTAAGGCGTAAATAGATGATTTTATGTCGAACGCCAAACAAAATCTTTCGGTCAAAAGTCTGGAAGCGAGGATCTTGTTGATGTTGTAACAAGCCTCATGGTACTGGAAGATGATGTTTCTAAGCAAACTTCCTGGATGATGATTTGACGTCGACAGGAAGCCACTTTATTGCGAAACGAGAGGTACTAATTTTGGAGACAAAATGTGACTTGATATAGAAATATTCAGGGATGATTGTCATGAGAATGAAGGTTTATGAGTATTGCAGAAGGATGAGTATTCAATGGATGACTTCTCTTGAACATATTGACGACACTGAGATGAGTTGGCAGCATTGACCCAAAACCGAAGTGAAGGTATGATGAACCATAGGTATGAATGAACCGTCAAGAATATTACCCAACCCAAACAGTCATGATGACGGAGTGAAGTGTCATGTTCAGGAGTGACCTATTACCGTAAAATTTCTGTTCACTTTCCCAAATTTTCCCCGGTCATTTGTCGACCAATACCTCTTTATTTTTTAACAAGCTTGAAGAAGGTAACATATGCTTGATCTATAATTCAACCCTTCGGGCGAAAAATGTATAGTTATTTAATAATTAAACGAGTCTAGCGATGAATGCAACTTGATTCTTGCCATGATCGACAAGCCTGTCACTATTTTATGTTTTAATGAGCCTAACGACAGTGACAACCTGGTCATTTTTCATATTTAGAGAGTTTGAAAAAGAGGATGAAAGAAAACTCCATAGGTACTTTTTCGTAAATTTGTCGCTAAGATCCAAAAAAGTATAAAATAATATATGAGAGAACCTCCTAGCCATGTTCAACTAAGGCATTCCTTTTTCGTAAATAATCTATCTCAGTCCGGAAAAGGGTTAAAATTATACTAATTAGATATCAATTTGTTTACTTTTACGAGCTCGAAAAGACAAGTGCTCGAAAATATTTTCACATTATTAGGGTGTGAAAAGAGCTAAAAGAAGACTCCAGGGGTTCCTTTTTCTCTGTTATCGAAGCTCAAAAAAGAGATAAAAGTGTGCTTCAAGTCCTTTTTCATTTTGATCAAAGCTCAAAAAATAAGGATAAAAGTATTCTTTGTGGTCAAATCATTCTTGAAATAAATTTGCACGACTAATCTGCTCATCAGTTGCAAACCTGTTCAGAACAATATCAAATGGATTAAAAATACTTTTTTCATGATAAAAATTGAATAAAACCATAGTCACAACAATAAATATTAATTGAAAATAATAAAATGACTAATTAAAAGAGTTTTACCATTCATTTTTACCATTTGAAAGTTACCATTTGCATTTTGGAGCTCTGAACCTGTTTTTGCCCCCGAACTTTAGCTTTTGATTGCAATTGATTCTGTTGACGGTTTTAATCACTGTTTGATCCAGGTTGGTTCCATAAACCCCCTATTTCTTTTAGTATTCATTTCATTTAATTTCATTCCAATTTTTTAGGGATTTGGGCCCCTAAGGGTAAATTATTTTTCCAAAGAGGGCAACGCACCCTTGGGCATCAAAAACTGCATTGTAATGCACTAAAAATGAAGCCTAGGTGCATATGAAATGCACTGTCTATTGACCAAGACTGCGTTGGGCACAATTCACATTTTTTATTCTTTCATTGCACCCAAATTTTGCCTAAGTTTTTGCATGAAAAGGAGTCTAATGAGTCTTATGGTTATGTTTCAGGGATTCATCGGACTAGAATGACAATTACTTGGAGAGAAAGAGAGAATGAAGAAAAAAAATATGATTTCCCTTAATGATCGGGGTACTGTAATAGCCCTAAGAGATTGTGGGTTATTAAAGTACTTCCGCTTATCAGGTATGAGGCAACAAATAGAACTTTTGGAGTTCCTTGTTCGTGCATGGGATTCGAAAATTGAGGCATTTCACATTAGGAACAAAGTGGTTCCTATTACAGTGGAGGACATATATTTTCTGACAGGCTTGTTGAGGAGAGGCTTACCCATTTCTCTCTCAGGGTCTGATCTCGAAGGAAAGACGATGAGAGACTATATTTTGCAGTATTTCTATCCAGGGTGTTAGCGCTCAAATCTACCTTAGGCTTAAATAAGGTAAAACTCAAGGCTACATCAAACCACGCTCAACCTCGTAGCTAACCCTACGAGGATAGGAGAGGGCTCTCTCCGGGTCTATCTCGGCAAAAGGTCTTCAAAGGGGCTGAGATGACTTATAACGAATATTGATTTTAGGCTAGTAAAGAGATAGGAAAGTTTGATTTTGATTTTTTGGGTTTTTGTTGAAAAAATGGGAAAAACAATTTTGGGTCCGGGGATAAGGCCAGATCTTTGCAGAATTCGAGTTGGGGCAAGGTAGGCAGTAGTCTTGATGCTTTTGATCGGGTATATGGATGGATCAGAACGATAAGGAGCTGAAGAGGGCAAGGGAGAACATGAATCCTCTCCAAACAGGCGAAAACATGTAAAACTAAACAAATTTAAAGGCAGAGCACTTGAAACAATGGATTCAACCTCATTTACTCATTCATTTAGTTTCAGAAGCATAAGAAGTGAATGGCATACATCAAAAATTAAAGAAATTACAATAAATTGAGAGAAAACACCATCAAGAACTGAAAGCCACAAGAATCCCAACAGGTGCTGCAAAACCTCTGATCTTTCCTTAGCCAAAATGTGAAAAATATGTACAATAGTGTGCCAAACTTTTCCCAAGAGTCCAACCTGTCCAACCCCTGAAAATGATTGAGAAATTACATCATATAGACCATCCTAACCCCTTCCCATGCCTCTAGGGGTCGAATTCCTCCTTCTAGGAGCAGTTCCAACTAATTCTAAACAAGGAGCTAGAATATAGGCATCCAAACAACTTGCCTCTAAAAGGGAGGAAACTGATTCTTACACTTGATTTTTACTTTTTTAGGAGTGAATCATCTAGAATAGGTAAAAATGAGTCAAAGTTACATGTCAACCATAATATTACATCAAGATAACTCAAAAATTACATCCACAAGCAAAACTGGTCCAACTGGCCGAAATTCCGAGCTGGAAGGTGAAAAATTGACCAAAAATCTATATGCGTAGCGCGCCTGAGCCATATGCGTAGTGCGCCTTTCAGCCTACTTTTGGGGCACTTCCTGGCATCCAAATTGAGCTCATGATAGCTCGTTGGAAATCCCTGGTTGTTGGCTATCCAACCTAAGTGGAATTTCCCAATTTGGAGCTCATTTGCCCCTCCAAAACTTCATTCTCCCAGAAGTACTTCCTGCTGGTGCAAAAGGTGGCAGAAAGGTGGTTTTCATGGTGTTTTTGGCCCTTTTGATCATCCAGAACTTGGTGAAATGCTTTGGACATACTAGAGCATGCATAAATTATCATGAAAAACCCAAAAATATAAAGTTTTCCTCCAGCAAGTGTCCCAATCATAAGCGAGCGCGTCGACGCGCTACTCGTATGGCTGAAAAATCTGTTTTGAGACCAAAATTTTTCAAAATGACAAAAATTTCTCCAAATTTTCTCAAATTTGGAGCGAAGACCCTCCATCATGTATCATGCCCAGCCAACGAAGCCTCAGCCAAAATTTGGAGTGGATCAGGCCTCTTTCGCCGTTTTAGTGCTCTGCTCAACCTCCTCTTCAGAATCTTCATTTTTGCTTTGCAGACATGCATGCGGGCCCAATAATGACCTTTCATGTGACGAAGCATGTCTTTGTCTCTATTGGCCTTTGCCAACAATTTCTCCAGATGAATTTTAACATGCGTGAGGCAAGAATCTCGATCAGCCGGTGTCATATCACCAGGTCTCTTCGGCCATACTAGAGCATGCATAACTTACCATGACAAACCCAAAAATATAAAGTTTTCCTCCAGCAAGTGTCCCAATCATAAGCGAGTGCGTCGACGCGCTACTCGTATGGCTGAAAAATCTATTTTGAGACCAAAATTTTTCAAAATGACAAAAATTTCTCCAAATTTGCTCAAATTCGGAGCGAAGACCCTCCATCATGTATCATGCCCAGCCAACGAAGCCTCGGCCAAAATCCGGAGTGGATCAGGCCTCTTTCGCTGTTTTAGTGCTCTGCTCAACCTCCTCTTCAGAATCTTCATTTTTTCTTTGCAGACATGCATGCGGGCCCAATAATGACCTTTCATGTGACGAATCATGTCTTTGTCTCTATTGGCCTTTGCCAACAATTTCTCCAGATGAATGTTAACATGCGTGAGGCAAGAATCTCGATCATCCGGTGTCATATCACCAGGTCTCTTCAGCCATACTAGAGCATGCATAACCTACCATGACAAACCCAAAAATATAAATTTTTCCTCCAGCAAGTGTCCCAATCATAAGCGAGCGCATCGACGCGCTACTCGTATGGCTGAAAAATCTGTTTTGAGACCAAAATTTTTCAAAATGACAAAAATTTCTCCAAATTTGCTCAAATTCGAGCTAAGACCTCCATCATGTATCATGCCACTCAACGGTTTCTGCCAAAATACTTGAGTGGATCAGCCTCTTTCGTCGTTTTAGTGCTCGCTAACCCCTCCTTCGAATCTTCATTTTTGCTTTGCATATGCATGCGGGCCCAATAATGACCTTTCGTACTCTTAAGCATGTCTTTTAATTCCCTATTGGCCTTTGCCAAAAATTTCTCCAGATGAATGTTAACATGCGTGAGGCAAGAATCTCGATCAGCCGGTGTCATATCACCAGGTCTCTTCCGGGCCAATTGTCGATCCTCACAGATTCGCCACAACTCTAACAGTGTGTGCTCATCCTCTAGCTGTTTGTTACACTGATCCAGGTATTTTATCACCCACTGAGCCCTCTGCAATTTCTCTTTCAGCGTGTCATTCTCGGCCTTTTGCTCCTGGATGATCTCTTTCAGTTTCGAGCTAGGAGAGCTCGCATCAACATCGATGAATGTGAAATCAGTGTCTCGACCGCCTGATGGGCCCTCATTGTGCATAGGCCTCTTGCCTCTGTCTTGGATCTGTACCTGTGCTGAAGAAGAAGGCGAGACCCCTTCCACCCTTGGTGGAGATAATACTCGCGCTGCTGATGAAGTCAACGAGACCCCTTCTACCCTTGGTGGAGATAGTACTCGTCGTGATGCTGCGAATAAGGCCCTGTGGCCTCCCTGGTATGTCACATACAATGGAGCACTGATATGCTCGATCTCAGGAATGTCTAGCTGATGTGAAGGCTCTCCCTCATCATGAACTACCTCGGGAGGCGGCTGTGGCGCCCGTGAAGAAGCCGTCGGAGATGAAATCCTCCCAAGTAATGCCCTGCTGTGTCAACTGATGTACCACTACGATCTTGATCAACGCGTAATGATATATACTTCTATTCTGCTGTGCTAGGGTCTTCTTCTGTACAAAAATCATCATCCTCTCTATGTTGCGATACATGAAGTATGGAATGTTCATCATACGTACCCTCATGAAATGCATCAACAAACGAACATGGTACGCATAGAGACGCGAGAATCTCGCTTCTGTAATCGAAATACCGAATGATGAGTTTCATCATCAGGAAAACTCATCCTTCAGAACTGGAAAGGAAAAACCTCGCCTGGTGGCTCGATAAAACCGTGTTTGATGTATGGCTCATAGTGGAATTTCTCTAATTACTGACGTTTTTTCCATTCCTCTCCTATATTTGGTATCCCGATGGCCTGAGCAATAGTCACTGGTGACAGAATGCAATCTACTCCGGCGAGGTTTACACGGCCATCATGTAAATGTAGAACAAATAGACGAGCTAGTTAACGATGATGTCAAGCCAGGGAAATCATCTCAGCGTATTGGAAACATGACCGACGCTCGAAAAAAATCCATTGCAAGCGGGCAAGCTCGCAATTGGGCCAAAGAATTCAGCCTCCCGAGATGCCTACCACCTTTTCCACTTTTGTGAGACCTCCGTGGCACATTACCCTCTGCTGTGGAATCACTGTCATACTCCTGCTCATAAATTGAATCCGTCTCTGACATGGATTTGAAAACAAGATGTCTGCAATATGTATGTTGATATAGGTGTAGTGAAGACAAAAGTTTCAATGTATGCTCAAAACCCAAATAAGTCACATATGTATCAAAGTATCATAGGAAAACAAGCCCCAGTGGTAATGGCTCTGTCGAGTGGATTAGCATAAAAAGAGTCACTTCTTTGATTATAAAAGGTTTTGACAAATGAGTAGAAAATATTTTAGTGTAGGGTACAACCTTTGCAATGGTAGTTTAGATTTGTCAAGGGAGTAGTGGATACGGGACTCTGTTCGTCAATGGAGAATGAAAAACAATGTGACAATAACCATAGTGAGATAATAACAATGACAGCAGTGTTTCGACAATGTCAATGGAGGATATGGACAAGTGAAAATGAGACTATGTGAAAACATGAATATTGGGCAGTGCTGAAATGACGATGGCAATCATAGTGACAGCAGTGATGTAATGGCAAAGAAAGGGTGTGAGGATGATGTAAATAATGAGCAGGGGCACCACAGACAATATAGGCATGAGCATATATATCAACCACACAAGTTTGCAAACCCTTCACAAGACTATCAACATATCTTTCAAAACCTTAAGAAATGAATTTGAAATAAACATAGGGTTTACACATTTCTCCTCATCAAATACTTGTTTCCCCACTTTGAAAACACCACAATCATGTTCAAAAATCACTTAAGAATCATGAAGAACCTACTTGCAAGCTGATTGAGGCGTTTTGCATGAAACGGGATGCAAGGGAAAAAAATTTGGCTCTGAGACTATATGCGTAGCGCTCTTACCCAGTGCGTAGCGCACTGCATGTGTGTAGCGCGCTTGTAAATTTACACAGGCTGGGGAGGCCCAACGCGTAGCGCACCTCTTGTGTGTAGCGCGCCTTCTCTATGCGTAGCGCGTACCTCCAGCTCCGGTCCACAGCTTTGTAAAACACGTTTTCGGCCCTCAACTTCACCAATTCGAACACTGCCTTGAAAATTTGTGCAAATGAATTGTCTTCCATGGCTTATATGTGTAGAAAAATATCTCATAAAATCAGATTTGATTTTAAATTTGCTCCATAACCCACTTTTATAATGTTCGGCACTTTGTCATTTGATCACTTAAAACAATGCTGCCCTTTGGCTTTTCGTTGCTCTTTCTGAGTCTTGGACTGATGACACTTGGTTGTTTTTTGCAGGGATTTGGCATTTGGATTTGGCAAAGATCAGAGGCTTGCTCTGGAACTTCTCATGGTGAAACAAATACAATTATTACAAAAAATGAAATTTGACAATTTCTAGTTCCAAAACAGAGTTTTGGACTAGAAATGTCTTCAAATATTTTTGATAATAAAAATGTGAAATAGGAACCTTTTGAAACCAACCTCATGGCCCACGGGATTTTATTACATGTAGCTAAAGACTGAAAACCCTAGACTCTAGGACTAAAGACTTTTTTTTTTGACAAAAATAATTATTCATGACCATAAATGATGTGACCTGAACTTCAGTGATTTTTGAGGAATTTTAATTAGACCTGCAGGTAAAATCATGAGGAAACACAAGAATACTAGACCCTCTCGTCAGCCAATGGCATGCCTCTAGCGAAATGCAACAAAGTGGAACAAGCGAGACACCTAAGAATGATATGCAAAAAGTGAAAAGATCTCTGATGGAGGGCTGTAAGGACCGACTCTAACACAGGGTAGAGCCAAGCAAGAATGGGAAAATAAACATCTGTGACGTTCGTGATTTTCCATTGAGAACCATTCTATTCATGATCGCAAAGCTTGCTGGTACCGTTACATTACATGTAGCGAACATATCTTATATGCAGTATGCGCTAGAGTGCATGGAACCAACAATTTTCAACTGGTCTGAAGCTGTACTTTATCAAATAAAATAACAACTGAGCAAGGAAAAGGGAGGAAGGAAGAAAAACTTCAGTTATGGTTTGATCCTCATTTATTTTTCCTTAGAGAGGATTCCATTGATGCAGCCTTAGCATGTGACGTTGGGTGTATCTAACCTTAGAGATATGAGGATGCAGAGATGGGTAGAACTAATGGATAGACATGCAGGCCATTCGTCCATCGTGTTCTTGACTGCATTCTTCGCTTGGTTCAGGCGACACGTTATCGCCATAGATGAGTATACATATGCAGGCGTCGATTTCTAAGGAGATCCAGACTTAGCTTTACCAAAAGGCGCTCAGTGGGGTGAAATCAGTAATAATGTTTTGACCATGTTTTTTGATTTTTCTAAGGTTTATACATGTTTTTATATTTTTATGTTTTCCAAAAACTAAGCTAAAGTTTTAATGTAATTCAGATGTGGGTCAAGTTCAACCAGTGTAGGAACAAGAACATGGAGTGGATGAGCCAGCAGAGAGGGCTGTCGGGAGAGCAATCCTTCAGGATTTAGAAATGGCTGAGACTCTTACTGAGCTTCGACAACACATAGAGGGGTTGACCTTTGGGATTTCAGATTTCCAGATCGAAGAGTTACCCATGTGACTGTAGCGTCATACTATTGGCGTTCCTAACCGCTAGATGCGGTTATTGCGTAGGATAGCTAGATCGATAGCATGAAACCATGAGCATCACTAGTTTAATTTTGACATGTTGCATATATTTTGAGATCAGATGACCAATGTGTCTTGGGCACAAATTTTTGTAAAAACCTATAACTATCTATCTATTTGATTTCAGTGTTTTCCTATGTTTATTGTGCAATTCTATTCAATTATGTGAATATATTTTACATGTGTTTCAAATGTCTGTTTATAACATAATTCTCTAAAGAATCAGTCAATGTGTTCAAGTTTCTGGAAATGTGTTGATATTGAATAAAATTAAAATGTATTTCAAAAATTTGAACTCTTAGGAATATATGATGCAGTGCTGGATTTCTAATAGTATAAACACTAGTAAGTTGTAATACCACAAGTTGTGAGTCTAACCTTATAATGATGCGGTTAATACCAAATGAAATGGCATCAGAGAGAAGTTCGATCAACATGCTATACTCAGCGATATTTTCTGTTGATCTACAGATACAAATCCCTTGAAAACTCACTAACTCACCATTCAAAGCAAAAATGGCCCACGTCGTAGATGATAGATTTTGTGTACTATAACTAGCACCATCATCACACCCAACAAATGGTTCCAAAGATTCAGACATCTACGATGAAATGTAAAGCGGATTACTAACATTAAGAAAAATCTAAAAAACAAACTAAGACAGTGAATTAAAATTAACAACATATATATACAATATAATACAAAAAATTACTACGCTCATGATTAAGCATAGTAACATTTGAGATACAACCCATTTCGGGGCTGCGCCAATGGAATTCCATCATAATCTACTAACTCGTAGGCACCTTTAGCAAGAAATATTTTGACAATATAGGGGCCATGCCATAATGGCTCAAATTTCCCTGTACCTATTACATAAGCTTCTTGATAATAAAGAAGGACCAAGTCACCCTCTGAGAAAATGCGAGGCTGGACATGCTTTTCGTATTGTGCCTTTATACATCTCTTATGCGTTTCATTGGCCAACTGGGATTCATGACACAATTCATCAAGATGTATGAGGTTAAAAAGATGCGCTTCTTCATCTGAGGTGTCAGGTAACAAGTCAATTGTGAGTTTTAACGACGGTATTTCACATTGTATTGGCAAGATAGCTTCCAGACCATACACCAATGAAAAGGGGGTAAATCCAGTTGCATTTCTCACTGAGGTTTGGTACGCCCACAAGGTCGAGTACATGATCAAATGCTAGTTTCGTTTATGAACTCCTATCATTCGTTGAAGCATTCGTTTAAGAATCTTGTTAATAGCCTCAACTTGTCCATTTGATTGTGGATAATAAGGATTAGAAATATCATGTGACAGTCCTAACTTGGTAGTCAACTCAGTCATCATGTGATTGCGAAAATTCTTGCCATGATTTGTGACTATAGCCTGTGGGATTCCAAACCGTGCAATAACATGATTAAAGAAAACAATGCAGATGTTTGTCCTGTGTTGGTGAATGTAGGCATCACTTCGAACCACTTGATAAAGTAGTCTACTACGACAATAATATAACCATGCCCCCCAGACGAACGAGGGTTATAGGTCATGAAGTCAATGCCCCATTTTGAAAATGGTCCCATAGAGACAACAAGATGCATTGGCACTGGCAGTTTGCGGATTTTACGATCAAATATCTGGCACGCATGACAACTTTTGACCATGAGAATGCAGTCGCAAAATATGGTAGGCCAAAAGTAACCGACGTGGAGTATCTTCTACATGGTAGCGTATCCAGACAAGTGTCCACCACAAGCCCCAACATGACAATAATTTAGAACCTTTTCGGACTCCTCATGAGTGAGGCACCTTCTTAAAATTGTATCGACACCACGACGATAAAGTGTATCGCTGACGAGCAGATAATATTTGGCTTGGTATCGAATACGTTGTTGGTTAGAGAGAGAGGTATCAGGCCGAAAAGTATGGGTCTGGAGATAAATGGTAAAATCCCCATACCAATTATCAGATGATCTGATAAAAAATAGAGACTCATCAGGAATAGATGGTTTCGACGTAGTAGCAGTACTATAAGAGGGAAGGTCACAAAGAAGCTTAGCCAAAACTAAAGACTTCTTTTACTTGGATTTGATGAATTCCAAATCAATTTCCTACAAAATGACAATACATTTGGAATACTTGCCCCCCAGAAATTGACGTGATAAGATATAAGTCATGGGGTTGCAATCCGAAATGACAATGGTCTTTCGAAACATGATATAGTGGCGAAATATTTGGACAGTTTGAATAGTCCCCAAGGCAATATTTTCTATGTACGAATACTTCACTTCCGTATCATTGAGATTACAACTCAATAATAGATTAGATGTTCTATCCCATTTTCTACTTGGACCAATACCATAGCAATGGTCGTATCAACTGCGACGATATATAAGAAATAATCACTTTGATAATTGGGCCGATACATTAATGAAACTTGGAAAAGAGTATCCTTCAAAACATCAAAAGAAGCTTGCACAAATTGGTCCCAATGGAAGGGAATCCCCTTTTTCAAGAGCTGAGTAAATCCTTTATCCATTTCAGCGTAGTTGGGTATGAACCTCCTTAGGAAGTTAGCCTTTCCCTGAAGTTTCTGTAACTGAAGTAAATTTGATGGCGCAGGAAAATCAAGAATGGCCTGGACCTTCAATGGGTCTATTCTAATCCCTTCTTTGGAGACGATGAATCCTAGCAAACGACTAGAACCAACACAAAACACACATTTATTTGGATTGAGGCGTATTTTGTAGTGTCAGAAATGTAAAAAGATAGCTCTCAAATGCATTGGGTGATCAATCCAATTTTGTGAATGCGCAGGTAAATTGTCTAGATAGGGTTGAAAAATGTGCTTCATGTCATTGAAAGCATAATCCATTGCTCTCTGAAAAGTTTCCCCAACATTCTTTAAACCAAACGGGAGTTTATTATAAGCGAATGTGCCCCATGAACAGATGAATGTTGTCTTATATTTTTCCTCTAGGTGGGTATTGATTTGATTGTAGCCAGAAAATCCATCCATGAATGAAAAGATTTCGCCTCCAGCACAATCATCAATAATTTGGTCGATAAAGGGAGTAGGATAGTTGTCTTTTGGACAAGCAATATTGACATCCCGATAATCGACACAGACTCTAATGGTTCCTTGTTTTTTCATAACATGAATGATGTTGGAAACCCACTCAGTTAGTGGAACAGGGTAAATGACACCAACACGCAAAAGTTTTTCAACTTCTGATTTAATGGCCACGACCTTCTTCGGATGAACAAGACGAAGGCGTTGACGTACGGACTTGACATCAGGGTACATATTAATAGTGTGTTCAACGATACTAGTATCTATGCTTGGCATTTCCTTGTAAGACCAAGCAAATACATCACGGAATTCACAAAAGAGAGAGTGATGCGTTTTGAGTTCTAATGGAGAACAAGACACGTTGACATGAATGTTTTCTACAACGTTGGGTTTGGTCAAAATATCGATAGAAAATGTTTCTTCAATATTTGACAAATTTCACTCGGAATCAATTGCATTAATATGAACATAATTCGAAAAGAAATTTTTGATCAATGGGTGATATAGTTCACTAATATTATCTTCTTCATAATCTGGAAGATGGGAACAATGATGATAATCTTTCCATGGTTCTCCTTCTGACATTATGGTTTCCAAAATATTCTCATCTGTCAAGAAAGTTGAGGAAAAAGGATCAGATGGAGTACCAAAATCTAATGAACGATCAACCCAAATGACTAGTGACGATGATTTCGGGTTCACCACCTAAGCCAGATAGATTGATTGATATACCAGCTCAATAGGGCTGGGCGGAAAAAACTCATCCAACGTAACAATTTCAGAGTCACCCGTACTCTTCCTTAAGCCAGATGGAGTGGAAGAGATCATGTAGCAGGTCTCTATACTTTCAATTTATGTTGATGTCGCATGTGGCAGTAATGCAAAGGTTCCCATGAGAGTGGAATCCTTTAAGAGGCCTACACCAATGTTCTGAAGTGTGAGTTGGGTTGTGTGAACTAACGAAACACTTCCTCTTACATGGGAACTGGAGGCAAAGAAGGATAGTTGATTGATGATTATGATAACAAATTCATGTGGAAAGGTGATCATTCTAAAATATGTAGAAAATATTGCAGTTGTTAGTCATCAATAATTTTGATCCTATCCAAAGATGACTAAGTTGACAATCCTAGATTTATAGAAACAATTTTCCAGAAACATTGTGAGTTCTAGAAATCTCGCGGCCTTCATTATTCTAGGTCTATCAGTTCACTAAAACCTTCATTTATGCCTTCTAAAAAATCACCTTCTGTTTCAAAAGGAAACTTGTTTCAGGCTATTTCCACCATTTTCACCTTCTTTTCATTCCCCCATTATACCATCCCTACCCCTATTTTTATCAATTCATTTCCCTTTAAAAATAGCCCATTTTCCCTTCATTTACCCTTCTTCTTCTCTAAAAACCCTTTAAACCATTTAAAAAAACCCTTCATATTGGTTTAAACACTTTTTCTACCCTATCGGAACCTAAAAAGGCTTTAAAAAACCCTCTTTTAGCCTTATATCCGCCTATTTAAAAACATGAGGCCTTAAGCGCCTTTGGCCTTAAAAACCCAACCCTATTTATCCCACATAACTAGGCACCGTGACCATGAGCTAAGCCCTTAGATCTTTCCATTTTAACACCTGGTCCTCCATTTCCCCACAGGACCATCTCCGCACCTTATCCTTAGCCCCCTTCCCTTACCATTTACCTCACACCCTCACGGTTCATCGAAGTAATCCCCACCATTGATCATGAAGATCCAACGGTGATCACGCTCCCTCTCTTCACAAATTTTCTCGATCATCCTTCTACCCGCTCCTTTATTTATTATATCTCCACTGTAGATCTTTCAGATCTATGGTCGTCGCAAACCCCAAACTTCCAACCCCGCCCATAAGCATTCTCGCTCCCAAAAAAATAGTTGACCTCATCAACATTGGTCCCAGTTTCCACCCATGCCTTCACGCTCAACCTCCATTTGCCACCTGTCCACCAAGACCCACACCTCCAAACCTACACCCGTTCTTGCGTCCTTTCTGCACCGTCGATCTCACCGATTGAGATCTGGCGGTCCAAATCTGATATCGCGCGAAAATTGATGCTGAGGTTTACACCTCTTTTTCACGCGAAAAAATTGGTTTTGCATGGGGCACGTGGCAGTCGATGAATGGAATCACGTGCTCCCACCTCAAAACCACTAACCGCCTATTATTCACGCGAAAACCACCTGGTTTTCTACAAAACCACCCTTCCTTGTGTTCGCGCCCCAATTCAAAATTTTCCTCCATCTACGTCATTCCGCCATGAAATTTCCCCTCCATGCAATATCCCCTTCCTCTGCGATGCTCCATAACCATTCCTCGAACCCCTGAAGCAGTTTCAATCCACAAAAGTGCAGGTTTTAAGATTAATTATTGTTGTTTGATTGCAGGTTTAATGGTGGACAAGGGCCGAAGTGCCCTCTCACAGTTAAAAATTGGAAAAATTGAGTATTGGATGACGATCTAAGGTTCTTGATTTAAACAAATAAAGATCAAGAGTTTTCTCCGAAGTATGATCGATGATGAATCATGATCATCAGTTGATCATGAATCCTCCAGCACCACAAAGAAATGTGTCCCTACACACAGAAAGACAAAGAAGATCAGTGAATGAAGATAAAGTAAAGGCTTAAGACAAAATCAAAGCCTTAAAGCAGAATATTAAAGCCTAGTCCAAGGATTGAAGGAAAAGCAGAATATCAAAATTAGGATTAAAGCCTAATCAAGGTTTTAAAGGATAAAGGATAAAATAAATAAATCATTCATAAAGCAGTAACACAAAATATCAAAGACAAATCAAAGTTAAAAGCCTATAGACACCATTTATTGGTTAAATCAAGGAAAATTAGACCAAAAGCAGCCTCGAATGAATCAAACAGCAACATTTATTCATCCAAAAGATCTAACTGCCACCTGTGACCTACTTTTTGTCCATGAAGGAAAATATGATAGACAGAAATATATTATTTTGTGTAATAACTGCCACCTGTGACCTAATTTTTGTCCATGAAGGAAAATATGCAGTTATTACACAAAATAATATATTTCTGTCTGTCAAGGCAGTTATTGTAATATTTAAGAATAGGCCTAAAAGTCAAACTTTTCACCTGTTTTCTCTCAGAAGTTAAGACAGAGTTAATAAAACAGAGAAGTAGTTGCACACATGTTCCTGCCTTATGCCTTGCATGGTTTTCAAGGTTAGGAATGCATTTAATCTGTAATTAATAACATTTTGAGCCATAGAAGAGTTCCACCTCCTCATTTGCAGCATAAATACTGCTTTGGAACTCATTGTTGGTTGTGGGCATTTGATGACTCTTTGAAGTAATACATAGTTCTGCTGAAGTTGAAAGAAAATTTATGTTCTGGAACTTGTGGATAATTTGACCTGTTTGTTGATGGAGAAAGCTCTGTCATTGGATCCCTGAGCTTGGCTATTGGTGAAGTATTCTAATCTGTTAATTTTTTTCCTATTTTCCATTCTGTTTCATCATTTCTTACTATAGTAGAGTAAAAATTTTAGGCTAAGAAATGTCTCCTAGAAGCACCTTAGACCTGTTTACTCTCCATTGTTTTATGTTTTCCTCTGCTGAGGTATTCTAGAGAATTATTAATTTCTCTCTTGAACCCTTGTGCTTGTTTATTTCAAAAATATTTCAAACAGTTGGTCTCAAGAATGATTTATGGTTTTCCCTGCTTACTTGCTGCCACTTGAAAACTACTTCTGAAGTCTCTCTTTAAAGTACCATTGTTTAGAGTCTGCCAAAGATGTCTGTTTTGATCATACCTTTTGTTCTTGCTTAAATAATTGTTTTGAAGGTCTTTATAGCTGTAATCAAAGATGTTTAGGAGTTCCCTCTTTTATGAATGCAGTTATTTGTGAATCTTTTATGTTTTCTTATCCTTGAAAGTGAAATATTTGGATGAAATAGAACTTTTCTCGACTCCTAGATTTCATTTGAAAAGTTTGCCTTGAAATTTTATTTGCTGAAGTGTGGTTTCTAGAATTTATGGTTAGCCCTGTCTATGGAATGCCTCTTCATGTTCTGATAATGTTTTAAGTCCCTTTGTTGAGAAGTACATATAATTAAGGATTCTTAATTGCCCTTAGTTTTACTTTTCATTCTAAACCTTTAATGTCCATTTCATTTCACCTGAAAGACTTTTTAGATCCACTGGCCAAGATAGATTTTCCCTTTGATATCCCTGATTCATCTAAAAATTTGTTAAAAATTCCATTTGACTCCATTGCTCAATGACTTAGAGGTTTCCCTTTTCTATCTATGCTGCCTAGATCATCATGTCCCACCAAACAATCAAACAAACTCATGCTTAATAACTAGCCTAAAATCAACCTTTTACAAGAAAACAAGTCATATCTTTGAAAACAATTGAGAGATCCCTCTCTGAGACTAGGAAGGCTAGGTCCTAGAACTGTAAAGACTGGTTTTGATGTTGCCTTGTCATTTGGTACGCCAATCTACCAAATCATAGGACCCCAACATAATGGCGATCACGGTGGGACCTTTGAGTACATAATATCCTAGCAAGCTCTTGTAGACTCACTAAGTCCTTCAATAACCATAGAAACTCAGAAAACCCCAAAAACATTTCAGATTGGCTTTTATTACTTATTGGTGGTGGACCATAACATATTTTACCTTCAAAGAGCTAAAAATTTCCACCTGGCGACTCCACTAGCCTCCAGTAGGCCTATTACTTCACTAGTCCTTGTAAAATTCCCTGGAAATGCATTGAGCAAACCCAATCTTGCTGTTGGTGGACAAAAAAGTTCAAATCTTCCACCTGGCGACTCCACAACCTCTAAAAGACCTAAAGACTCCACTGGTAGAGAACTCTAGACTGGTAGAAAAGATTCAGTGATCGTTTCTAATTTACAAACATGGATCCAAGGATACAAAGGAGATATGCTCCAATGAACAGAGATCGTATCCCTGGATTCCCACACAAAATGCCTCAAATAGATTGGATGAAAAACCTACCTATTTTTCAAGATGAAAATTTTGATGACCCCTTGTTACATCTCATCAAGTTTCATATACATGTATGGAGGTTGAAAGTTGAATGGCATGAGGACTATCTTATGAAAATGTTCATGGCAACATTATAAGGTAAGGCAAGAAATTGGTATGAATGGCTAGAACCTGGAATCTTGTTTTCTTTAAAGGATTTCCACAAGGTATTTTACAAACACTATATAGGGTATTTCCCATCTCTAGCCTTAGCTGAAAATTGTTGTGATCAAATTGAAAATTTCATACAAAACCTTGAAAAAATTGATGAAAACTTAGGAAATTGGCATCCTAAAGATTTATTAGAAAAATTCCATACATTTCATTCTCAAGGTAGCAATCATAACAGCCTAAAGGAGTTAATAGAGGAAAACCCACAAGATCTCTCTGAAGGCACAAGTAATGATCCACCATCTCTTTGATGCAGGGCCACCCATGCAATACCCAGAATCTTTATCACACGCATATAAACATGCATCTCAGCTCTTTACCCAAATCAAAATCTCATTAGCTGGCACATTTGTTTCAACTCTCAATGTGGAAGCTTTATTTTTATAGATATAACAATGGTTACAAAAACCATTAGCATTCCCACTTCATCTGCATTCCAATTGTAATTAAATGCCATCATATATGGAATTATATCAATTCCAATATCTACTTCTCTTCAGGCAAATTCATACTTTGAATTTTTCAAGCAAACCCAACGACTCAAACATTGAATGCTCATATATATCAAACCCCATAAGCATATTTCATATATGACTTGAATTTTCTATAACCAAAATTCAACGAAACAATGCGCCCATGTTCTAATATTCAATTTGACATTATTTTAAACCAACCCAACCTGACATGCAAACATCACCACTTTAATATCAATTGGCTTGCACAAGATTATGTATCATCGACCTTCATTTTAGTAGGATCAATATCAAATACATATATAAATACGCCTTTCCCATTCTGCTTACCAAGCTCATAAAATCGAATGCCGGAACTTCATACTTACCCAACGCTGCCTTCAACGAATTTGCCATACTTATATTTCTGCGTTCTCCAGCGCTTATTGTTCAACGATCTGCATTAAATTTCCAACGCAGACTTAGATCTTCAACTGCTGCTTCCAAACTACAATTCGATTTCTTTTGAACCTGAATTACACGGATTTTTTTAAATTGATTCAACCCAGGAATTTTAAATCGACTTCAATTGTCTTAAACTCATCAACAGCATTTTTAATCGATCAGAATTTCTCAATCGATGCCACTAAAAGGAATCGATTCCAGCAACATATAATTCAGTACATCCTCAAGTTCAGAAATTAGTTTACTGCGTCCCTCAGACATCAGTAATTCGTGTAAAACCTAGATTCAATATCGATTCCTTCAAATCGAATTCAATAACCTTTTATGTAACGACACCCATATATATATTTCCAGAGTTAAAACAAGAATTGCACCTCTTTCCATTGCTTCAATTCACGGCTTGCCAGATTGTAATTCGTTTTGCCAGACCAAGAATAAATTGATTGCGTTTTTTTTCTATATTAACACGCAGATCATTCATTAATAAAATAGTAGATCAAATGCATTAACCAATGGATATAATCTAAGAGAAATTAAGAGGGTGAGAACGCCCTCTAATCCAGCAAACTCAAATTCACACAATATTCATATCCACTCAGCACAATTGACATCGATTATTCAAATATGCATTTACCATAACCAGAACAACGCATTCAACTATCTATTGGAAATACAACTTTTAAAATTCGAACCCTTCTTGGTTTCTTATGAAGCTCATGACTTCATATTCACTGGGCGCTCTCTTCCTTTCGTTGCTGTCAATAAACTACAGATCGATATTAAAAAAACCATTCATTCGACCAATATAATTTAACAATTATCATGTCGAGATTAATAACTTATATGCAGAGCTGTATGCCGAACAATAAACCTTTATATATAATCTTCAATCTCACTTAGGTTCATAATCCATATGCACATTCTTATCCCAAATCATAATAACAAAATTTCAATATCCAATTTCTAAATCCACCAATAAACTCTAAAACACACTTATCATGTTAACAACGAAAATACTTACAAACTGTTCTTCCTGGCCAAATATTCAACAGTCGTGGCCCTTACAATTTGTCCAGAGGCTTACAGCCTTGGCTGTTCAAAACCTGCTCTCTACCACTCTCCCTATTCAAGTGTATTTTTCTTCACAAAACCACTCCTATTTATACACAAATAATGCATTTAATTCACTCAAAATATCTCTCCACCTAATCCTCAACTAATCCCATACATAGAAATCCTAATCCCAAATTTTGCTCCCAAACTATTTCTCTCATATCCTTTTATTTATTAAAAGAATATTTACATAATCCTCACTTTTCATAATTATCTCCTATTTTATTAAAAATAACAAATTAATTAATAAAATATTAAAAATTGTCACACCCCCTTTTCTAACATATTTACAAATGAAAAATGCCCTTGATGCTCCTGCATCAGACTCCCAATGTTAAAAATTAATCATGATCGCCTGATCATGTGTTCAGATCTATGTATGCCTGGATCCCATATCTTGTATTGTAACTTTCCACTTGTCGCTGCTTCTGTCTGTTGTTCTTCTCCAGGCTCCACACTTTATGCTGCATCGCTCCACTGACTATGCTTTCACAATCTTCTGTTGTCTTTCTTTTGCTGCTTTTCCTTTGTTTTACTGTTGCTGGCCTCTTCCGGGATACTTTCCTCATCAGTTCAATTTCTCTGTCTAATAGATTTCCTCCAGCATCTTCAATAAAACCTGTACTCACAAAACAATTGTTAGAATAAAAACCATAAGGCTTCAGTGCCCCCATAGATGTTGCTGCTGTCAATGTTGTCTCAGCTGTCACCATAAATGTCGCCTCAGCTGCCACCATAAATGTTGCTAACATTGGATTTACTCCGGCAGATATTACCCCACATGTTGCTTTAACTACCACCATAGATTTCGCTGCCTCCCAAACTTCCTGTCCCTCTGCAACATCCTTTTGCTCGTCACCTGCAATTTCATCTGCAACTTCTTTCTCTGGCTCAAAACATTTCAGAATTTCATCAACATGTTGCAAATTAACTCCAACATGACCTCCATCTTCCCCTTCGACAATCTTCAGTAATTTTCCAGCATCATCTTGATTGATTCTGGAAATCAAATCAAGTTTTTCCAATACTGTAGCCTCATCCTCTATTACTGTAGCAGCTCCAAAATTTTGTCCACCAGTTTTCTCTTGGCTATACAGAAAAGCCAACTCTTTCTTGTCACCCATGGTAACATGCCTCTGCTCATGAGACATGATTGTCTCACCTTCTTCCTGCAACAGTTCTTCTTCTTCCAAGATAATTTCAAGTGATGGACTGTCTTCTGTATCACCTGTAACCACAATCAAATTGTCAACATCAAAATCACAAGACCCAATGGTCTCACTTGTTGATTCAGTCATCAAGTTTTCTCTCTGTAGCTCCAAGTCTTCTTCAGGACTCAGAAAATCTTCACTGGCTTTCTCCTCAGCTTCCTCTGGAAACACTTCAGTATGCTGCTCTGAGTTTCTTTCCAACTCCTTTGTCAGCACATCAGTATGCTTCTTTGCATTCACCATGAGACTGTTAGCTAGTCTCGCCTTCTTACCATCCTCTGCTTCATGACTGTCCTTCATGAAAAATTTCCTGCCTTGCTTTCTCAGCAAATTATCCTGCACATAAGTCCTCTATCTCTCCAATTCTCTTCTCTGAAGATCCAGTTTCCTATATAATTCAACAATTTCATTAGGAGTAGAAATTGGAAACTTCACACGATTTTCCATACCTTCACCAGCTTTCGACCAATCATCAGCTGGTCTTTCTCTCGCTGCACCAATATTCTGACTAGACTCCTTCGTCTTCATTTCCTCCTGAGATCTTGCTATCTCAGCATCGATCTGAACAACCTTCAGATTTAACTCTTCTTGAAAAAACTCTAAAGCTTGCTCATCTCCCTGTACTGTACCTGTAAACATACACAACTCATTAGTTTTAAAACCACAAGAATTTTCAGTCTCGACTACTTCCTCCAACACTTCCCTTTGAACATATCTGCATATGGAATCTTCAAATTCCATCTCTGGCTCAAGAACTCTAAGCTCCTTCTTCAATAAGGCAATCACACTTTGCCTCAACTTCATCTGCAATGGTCGCCAAATCACTCTCTTTCCCTTTAGCGGAAAGATCCATCCTCTATTCTGAAATTCCTGCTCTTGCAGCCATTCTTCTAGTACCTGCAATTATACCTTCATTACTACAATTTCTCTTTCTCTGACCTCATCAGTCATCTCACCTCTATGGCATTCCTCTGAACCTCTTCTCTGATCCTTCATGATCATTTCCTTCATGAGTTTTTCACTCACCATGAGTTGCACTAGCCTCTGCAACATCAATCTCTTCTGCTGCCCCTTACCTCACCAAGCTCTTCTTACTCAGTCTTTTGGTAAGTACTTGGTTCACTGCCTCTGGAATCTTTCGAGCACTCTCCTCTGCTCTCTCTCTAGGCTATCTCTTCAACTCACCTTCTTCTTCAGGACACTGCAATTTTCCTCCATATCCAGCCTTTAGCTGAATGTCAGGTTCACTGCCATCATATTCTCTGCAACCATAAACTTCAATCATAAATTTCAAATCAGAAAATCATCTCACCTTTAAGATCTTGCATGATCTTGTCCCCTTTCACTTCTGCAATCCTATTCACTGCATTTGTGTAGCTTGCATACCAGATTTAAAATTCATCACACATTCAAATAAAACACACTTCAGTTCTCAACAGAACTTTCATGTCCTCATTTAGAAAATAAACATTTTTCATTTCAACAGAGCCAAGCTCTGATACCAAAAATGATGCAGGGCCACCCCTGCAATACCCAAAATCTTTATCACACGCATATAAACATGCATCTCAGCTTTTTACCCAAATCAAAATCTCATTAGCTGGCAAATTTGTTTCAACTCTCAATGCGGAAGCTTTATTTTTACAAATATAACAATGGTTACAAAAACCATTAGCATTCCCACTTCATCTGCATTCCAATTGTAATTAAATGCCATCATATATGGAATTATATCAATTCCAATATCTACTTCTCTTCAGGCAAATTCATACTTTGAATTTTTCAAGCAAACCCAATGACTCAAACATTGAATGCTCATATATATCAAACCCCATAAGCATATTTCATATATGACTCGAATTTTATATAACCAAAATTCAACGAAACAATGCGCCCATGTTCTAATATTCAATTTGACATTATTTTAAACCAACCCAACCTGACATGCAAACATCACCACTTTAATATCAATTGGCCTGCACAAGATTATGTATCATCGACCTTCATTTTAGTCAGATCAATATCAAATACATATATAATACGCCTTTCCCATTCTGCTTAACAAGCTCATAAAATCGAATTCCAGAACTTCATACTTACCCAACGCTGCCTTCAATGAATTTTCCAGACTTATATTTCTGCGTTCTCCAGCGCTTACTGTTCAACGATCTGCATTAAATTTCCAGCGCAGACTTAGATCTTCGACTACTGCTTCCAAACTACAATTCACTTTCTTCTGAACCTGAATTACATGGATTTTTTTAAATTGATTCAACCTAGGACTTTTAAATCGACTTCAATTGTCTTAAACTCATCAACAACATTTTAAATCGATCAGAATTTCTCAATCGATGCCACTAAAAGGAATCGATTCCAGCAACATATAATTCAGTACATCCTCAAGTTCAGAAATTAGTTTACTGCGTCCCTCAGACATCAGTAATTCGTGTAAAACCCAGATTCAATATCGATTCCTTCAAATCGAATTCAATAACCTTTTATGTAACGACACCCATATATATATTTCCAGAGTTAAAACAAGAATTGCACCTCTTTCCATTGCTTCAATTCACGGCTTGCCAGATTGTAATTCGTTTTTCCAGACCAAGAATAAATTGACTGCGTTTTTTTTCTATATTAACACGCATATCATTCATTAATAAAACAGTAGATCAAATGCGTTAACCAATGGATATAATCCAAGAGAAATTAAGAGGGTGAGAATGCCCTCTAATCCAGCAAACTCAAATTCACACAATATTCATATCCACTCAGCACAATTGACATCGATTATTCAAATCTGCATTTACCATAACCAGAACAACGCATTCAACTATCTATTGGAAATACAGCTTTTAAAATTCGAACCCTTCTTGGTTTCTTATGAAGCTCATGACTTCATATTCACTGGGCGCTCTCTTCCTTTCGTGCGTCAATCAACTACGGTCCCGATATTAAAACAACCATTCATTTGACCAATATAATTTAACAATTATCATACCGAGATTAATAACAACTTATATGCGAGTTGTCGAACAATCAACAGCATATATAATCTTCGATCTCACTTAGTTTCATAATCCATATGCGCATTCTTATCTAAATCATAACTGTAATTTTAAATATCAATTTCTAAATGTGACAGCTGCAAACTTTGCTTATCATGTTAACAAAAATGCCCTGTTGTTCTTCACAGCCCAATATTCAACGTTCATGGCCCTTACAATTTTCCAGAGGCTTACAGCCTTGGTTGTTCAAGCCTGCTCTCAATCACTCTTACACTCCAACTATTCAAGTGTATCTTTCTTCACAAAAACCACTCCCATTTATACATAAATAATGCATTTAATTCACTCAAAATATCTCTCCACCTAATCCTCAACTAATCCCATACATAGAAATCCTAATCCCAAATTTTGCTCCTAAACTATTTCTCTCATATGCTTTTATTTATTAAAAGAATATTTACATAATCCTCACTTTTCATAATTATCTCCTATTTTATTAAAAATAACAAATTAATTAATAAAATATTAAAAATTGTCACACCCCCTTTTCTAACATATTTACAAATGAAAAATTCCCTTGATGCTCCTGCATCACTCTTCTAGGTGAGGCTCAAGAAAACATCCAGCCTCAAAATTAGCCTTTACAAGAAAAAGAGAACTGTTGTACTTCTATTCAAAAGAAAAGAAAAATGCTTCCTCTTTTAACAAAAGAAGAAATCAATAAAATATTAAACAAGCAGCCAGCCTCTAAAACTTCAGAAGAGCCAAAACCTTCTATTCATTCCCTTGCTAATCCTTGTTGCCATAAATCAGAAAGTGAACTCATAGATTAATTTAAAGAAAGACAAACTGATAATCCAATATGTTTGATTGGTGAGATTGTTTATACTAATGATTCTCTAAATACTGATAAATCTGATGATGATGATGAGCTCCAAATAGAAAGTAATCATGCAGGGCAACCAGCAGTGGATTGGTGTCATGAATTTCATTATCATCAACTTGAAAGCAGTAATCAAACAATGCAGCCCATCAGAAATAACTTTCACATAATTGGGAATCAGAAATCTATCAGTTGTAATGTTGAGATTGAAAGAATGAGGAACTTCTTGAGCAAATTGAAGATAAGGAACCTTCCCTTGAAAAGGTGGAGGTAATTAAAAATACCCTGGCTCAAGAACATGGTGACCTCTTCACAGAGTTCAGTCCACCGAGTTAGAACATACTAGGACTACAAGAGAAAAACACTGCAATATATGATGAGTCCTCCAGTTCAGATGATAATGAAGATGAGGAAGAAGTTCTTTCTCAAAATAATCTTAAGCTTGATCCAGTGGAGGAAAAAGTAATCTTGGTTGAAACCTATCTTACAAATACCCATAACTAGGTATTATTTCAAGATCCCTTTGCTAAATTCCTGAAGACATTTGAAGAGGGAGTAAAAGTTGTTAGGAGTAGTTTATATCCAAGTGCAAGAAATTTTTTTAGCACTGCTGCTAAAGAACAAGTGAAATGGGAGTGGCCCTTTGGTTTATCCAGTATGCTCAAGGAGATGAGAAAATACCAATCATGGAATCGTCTGATTGATTGGATGTATTGGAAAGAGAATTTATCAGCTAAATATGTAAATTCCAAGTTAGATTACGTTAGATAGGAAAGAAAATAAGCTCAGCCTTTGAGCATATTTTAGTCTTAGATTGTTTTGAAAAAATAAAAAAATACAAAAAAAACAATAAAAGAAAAGAAAATGAAAAGAGGGCAGATTCAAAAGAGGTACAACCCCTTACCCAAAAAATAGAATTTTCTGAAAGTGAGAAAATATAAATGCCACTACTAATTCCAAAAGATATTTTGTTCAGTCATCTAGCCTAATCATGGTTGAACATGCTTTAAATCTATGTTGATAAGTTAGTAGAAGCACTGATTGATAAGATAATTTCAAACTTGGCTTATCAGTAAAATAGATTAGGATAGAAAAGAATTGGTTTTAACAAGCTCAAAACTTGAACCAAAGAAAGAATGAAGGATGTTCATAATTTTCAGATATTAAGCCTTCACAATTTTGTTTTTAATTTTTTGAAAATAAAGTCTATGTGCAGCTTGTACATAAATGCCATAGCCTACATAGAAAATCAGACTATCTAATCTTGATTTGACTGTGTTTAAATTTCCTGTCTTAGAAATAGAGAATAAAATCTGTCAAAAAGCCTAATCTTGACAGATAGATAGTTAGGTAGAGAAATAAAGAGTTCAACAATTTAATATGGACTCTTGGAAGAAATAAGGATAGGATTAGATAGTTTATTTATGTTTTCAAAATAAAATGTCAAAGAGTTTGCTAGTTCAAATGCACTCAAAGAGGAAGAAAAAATGTTAGGACAAATAGGATTGGGTAGGTAGAAAGACTATGTGAAAATAATATACATTGTAGATTGTAAAAAGGTTGTCTTTTTCAGAGAAAGATCAGCAAGTAAAAAGAAGAAATCTGCCCAATGGATAAGGCCCTGGTCTACTGAAACTCAAAGATTTATTTTTTGAGGTTTTGGACACCTTAAAAAGATTGTTGTCCTCCCCAAGTGGAGCCACTGTTAGTCATCAATAATTTTGATCCTATCCAAAGATGACTAAGTTGACAATCCTAGATTTCTAGAAACAATATTGCATAAACATTGTGAGTTCTAGAAATCTCACGGCCTTCATTATTCTAAGTCTACCAGTTCACTAAAACCTTCATTTATGCCTTCTAAAAAATTACCTTCTATTTCAAAAGGAAACTTGTTTCAGGCTATTTCCACCATTTTCACCTTCTTTTCATTCCCCCATTCTACCATCCCCACCCCTATTTTTATCAATTCATTTCCCTTTAAAAATAGCCCATTTTCCCTTCGTTTACCCTTCTTTTTCTCTAAAAACCCTTTAAACTATTAAAAAAACCCCTTCATATTGGTTTAAACACTTTTTCTACCCTATCAGAACCTCAAAAGGCTTTAAAAAACCCTCTTTTAGCCTTATATCTGCCTATTCAAAAACATGAGGCCTTAAGCGCCTTTGGCCTTAAAAACCCAACCCTATTTATCCCACATAACTAGGTGCCGTGACCATGAGCTAAGCCCTTAGCTCTTTCCATTTTAACACCCGGTCCTCCCTTTCCCCACAGGACCATCTCCACGCCTTATCCTTAGCCCCCTTCCCTTACCATTTACCTCACACCCTCACGGTGCATCGAAGTAATCCCCGCCATTGATCATGTAGATCGAACGGTGATCACGCTCCCTCTCTTTGCAAATTTTCTTGATCATCCTTCTACCCGCTCCTTTGTTGATTAGATCTCCACCGTAGATATTTTAGATCTACAGTCGTCGCAAACCCCAAACTTCCAACCCCGCGCATAAAAATTCCCGCTCCCAAAAAAACAGCTGACCTCATTAACATTGGTCCCACTTTCTACCCACGCCTTCGTGCTCAACCTCCATTTGCCACCTGTCCACCAGGTCCCACACCTCCAAACCTGCACTCGGTCTTTCGTCCTTTCTGCATCGTCGATCTCATTGACTGAGATCTGACGGTCCAATCTGATATTGCGCGAAAATTGACACCGAGGTTTAACACCTCTTTTTCACGTGAAAAAAGTGGTTTTTTGCGGGGCACGTGGTAATCGATGAATGGAATTGCATGCTTCTGCCTCAAAACCACTAACCGCCTATTATTCGTGCGAAAACCACCCGGTTTTATACAAAACCGCCCTTCGTTGTTTTCGTGCCCCAATTCAAAGTTTTCCTCCATTTGCATCATTCCGCCATGAAATTTTATCTCCACGCAATATTCCCTTCCTCTGCGATGCTCCATAACCACTCCTAGAATCCCTGAAGCAGTTTCAATCCACAAAAGTGCAGATTTTAAAATTAATTATTGTTGTTTGTTTGCAGTTTTAATGGTGGACAAGGGCCGAAGTGCCCTCTCATAGTTAAAAATTGGCAAAATTGAGTCCTGGATGACGATCCAAGGTTCTTGATTTAAACAAATAAATATCAGGAGTTTTCTCCGAAGTATGATCGATGATGAATCATGATCATCAGTCGATCATGAATTCTCCAGCACCACAAAGAAATGTGTCCCTGCACACAAAAAGACAAAGAAGATCAGTGAATGAAGATAAAGTAAAGGCTTAAGAAAAAAATCAAAGCCTTAAAGTAGAAGATTAAAGCCTAGTCCAAGGATTGAAGGAAAAGCAGAATATCAGCATCAGGATTAAAGCCTAATCAAGGTTTTAAAGGATAAAGGATAAAATAAATAAATCAGTAATAAAGCAGTAAGACAGAATATCAAAGACAAATTAGAGTTAAAAGCCTATAGATACCATTTATTGGTTAAATCAAGGAAAATTAGACCAAAAGCAACCTCGAATGAATCAAACAGAAGCAGTTATTCATCCAAAATATCTAATTTCCACCTGTGACCTACTTTCTGTCCATGAAGGAAAATTGGCAGTTATTACACAAAATAATATATTTCTGTCTGTCAAGGCAGTTATTGTAATATTTAAGAATAGACCTAAAAGTCAAACTTTTCACCTGTTTTCTCTCAGAAGTTAAGACAGAGTTAATAAAATAGAGAAGTAGCTGCACACATGTTCCTGCCTTATGCCTTGCATGGTTTTCAAGGTCAGGAATGCATTTACTCTGTAATTAATAAAATTTTGAACCATAGAAGAGTTCCACCTCCTCATTTGCAGTATTAATATTGCTTTGGAACTCATTGCTGGTCGTGGGCATTTGATGACTCTTTGAAGTAATACATAGTTCTACTGAAGTTGAAAGAAAATTGATGTTCTGGAACCTGTGGATGTTTTGACCTGTTTTTTGATGGAGAAAGCTCTGTCATTGGATCCCTGAGCTTGGTTGTTGGTGAAGTATTCTAATCTGTTAATGTTTTTCCTGTTTTCCATTCCGTTTCATCATTTCTTACTACAATAGAGTAAAAAGTTTAGGCTAAGAAATGTCTCCTAGAAGCACCTTAGACCTGTTTACTCTCCATTGTTTTATGTTTTCCTCTGCTGAGGCATTATAGAGAATTCTTAATTACTCTCTTGAAACCTTGTGCTTGTTTATTTTAGAAATAGTTAAAACAGTTGGTCTCAAGAATGATTTATGGTTTTCCCCGCTTACTTGCTGCCACTTGAAAACTACTTCTGAAGTCTCCCTTTAAAGTACCATTGTTTAGAGTCTGCCAAAGAGGTCTGTTTTGATCATACCCTTTGTTCTTACTTAAATAATTGTTTTGAAGGTCTTTATAGCTGTTATCAAAGATGCTTAGGAGTTCCCTCTTTTATGAATGCAGTTATTTGTGAATCTTTTATGTTTTCTTATCCTTGAAAGTGAAATATTTGGATGAAATAGAGTGTTCATCGACTCCTAGATTTCATTTGAAAAGTTTGTCTTGAAATTTTTGTTTGCTAAAGTGTGGTTTCTAGAATTTATGGCTAGCCCTGTCTATGGAATGCCTCTTCATGTTCTGATAATGTTTTAAGTCCCTTTGTTGAGAAGTACATATAATTAAGGATTCTTAATTTCCCTTAGTTCTACTTTTCATTCTAAACCTTTAATGTCCATTTCATTTCACCTGAAAGACTTTGTAGATCCACTGGCCAACATAGATTTTCCCTTTGATATCCCTGATTCATCTACAAACTTGTCAAAACTTCCATTTGACTCCATTTCCCAATGACCTAGAGGTTTCCATTTTCTATCTATGCTGCCTAGATCATCATGTCCCACCAAACAATCAAACAAACTCATGCTTAATAACTAGCCTAAAATCAACCTTTTACAAGCAAACAAGTCATATCTTTGTAAACAATTGAGAGATCCCTCTCTGAGACTAGGAAGGCTAGGTCCTAGAACTGTAAAGACTGGTTTTGATGTTGCCTTGTCATTTGGTATGCCAATCTTCCAAATCATAGGACCCCAACAACAGTCATAGCATATACCCATGGCCTTCTGAGTAAAATATTGTAGTCAAGGGGTCTGTCAACAACCTCAACTTCAACATTCACTATTTTTCCCCCTAGTTTACCATGGAGGTTATTGATAATACTGCAAGGCTTATATGTATGCCCGTCGAAAGCTTTCAACATCGTTGGCGATTGAGATATGCGCGGCAAGCCAAGAGATTTCCAATAGTTTAGAGACATAATGCACGTAGATTCTCCCTCATCAATAATAGTACAATGAACAAGGTGATTGAGAACATTTACTTGGATGGAGAATGACAATTCTGCTGGTAATTGCGGCACATAGCCCATATGATTAAAGGCTACGAGATTAGAATCAATCCGATCAATTCCACCAATTGCCAACAACAAAGCCTGTTTCTAGGAGGGAAAATTTTGTTGTACCTCAAGCGTTGACATAGCTGAAGGGGATTGAGCCAAATATTCAACTACATTATAATTTTGAGCAACTCTAGCTCAAGGATTAAATGTTGATTTATGAACGACTCTCTTCGGTGGCTTGATTGTCAATTTAGGAATAGCAGGTGGCGGTATCGATTCCGTAAATGGATTTATGGTCGAGGTAGTAGGTTGATTAGTAGCCTAACTACCGTAATATTTATTACGCATTGACACCAAAACATCTGTTGATGGCTTCGTGATAGATAGCATAAGCACTTGGGAACTCGAAGCTGGATCCATAACAACCAAATTTGTGTCTGGATTCAGAAACAAATCTATCAACACAGCTGACGCATGTGAGGTCTTAACCATTTTTGAGACTTCAGCACGATGAGGAAAATCTTGAACAAAGTGTTCCTCATTACAGATTATGCAAGGGTAACAAGGTTTCCGATTTCTAGACGATTGATCAAATGATCTTTCCTGTGGGGTAGAAGTTTTCTTTTTCTTTGATTTCCATTTTTTCTTACTTCTGGGTTGCTTGTCACCTTTTCCATTGTCAGATGACATGGCATGGATTTTAGAAGAAGGTGCAGGATCAGATGTAGTAGTGTGATGTGTGCTTTTAGTACCGATCATACTGTCTCCGACTTGAGACTCCTTTGATGGATGATGAATAGTAAAATTAGATCTCTACGCATTAGTAATTTTCTCATAGAGTGTGCCAGACTGAGTATAAATCAAGTCTAAATATTGGGGATGAGAAATGACCTGCTATTTAGTGACGATGGCACCCTTAGCCACATCCTCAGTTATAGATGGTAACAGGGACTTAATGAACCACTCAATAAGGAGATGATTAGGAAAAAATGTCTTAACCATTCTACGACGAAGACGCCACTCATGAATATGATAAAAAATGTGAGTAGCATTAGTATGTTTAAAATTAGTCAAGAGTTCTGTTCCAGTTTCATATCGTAAGGGTAACTGGATGTGAGTTAAAAATATAGTAGCTAGGGTAGTGAAATTATCGAAAAAAGCTCTAGGAAACTCAATGTACCATTTTGCGGCCGAACCAGTGAGCTTACGCTGGAAAAGACGTAGTTGAACAGAGTCATCATTCAAGGAGTTTGATGAACACCACAAATGATAAGTCATAACATGAGTTGACGGGTCTTCCCCAGGGTTTCCATTAAACTTATGAATATCTGAGTGTAATTTATGAGGTATCACCAGCCACAAAGGAGCATAGCTGATTGGGTCATTGGTGAGTCGGTTTAAATCTGGTAACTCTAAAGTTGTGGTAAAGGGAAACTGTGGATTAAGGTTGGGTTGAGCATAGCTAGGGTATGATGGAATTGCTTGGGCAACATGCCTTTAAGCACCAGCATAGGGAATCTGTTGCTGGTAACCCAGATAGGGGTTATTTTGATAAGCAAACACTTGAGGATTATGTTGACCAAAACCTGGGTACGATACTTGTTGAAATGAGGGTTGTGGCATTTGCGCCTGTGGCTGCCAAGGGATCTGTCAACCAATGTTATAACCCAAATTAGGATAAATTGGATTCGGTGGAGTATAGGTATAACCTGGTTGTGGTTGCGACATCCCATAATATGGTAGGCCAGCTTGTGAATAAATGATTCCGGATATAGGTGGTTGTTTTAAACTAGCCGAAGGAGTTGGAGTCTGAGGGCCCAATACTTGAGGGTATTGAGTTGAAGGACCCGCCTAAAATGGTTGATGTACAACAGTTTGAGTCTGTAACATGGGTAAAGATGTCTTAACTAGTGGAGTTGATGTGGGTGTAACAGGTTGAAACGGTTGATACTAATGTACAACCATTTGTGGTTAGATAGGCAGAATTGGCTGCCATTGAAAAAAATTCATTTCAACATTAGGTTGACCAAATAACGACGGAGTACTATCAAAGTGGGTTACCATAGGTTTCCCCCCAACATGAGGAGTATACTAAGATGGAAAATATTGTTCTCCAAATGCAGGGAGTCTAGCTGAGATTGTACTGGATGGAATATACCCAAATGGACGAGCTTGATATTGCCTTGATGATAGATATACAGGATCAAGCCATTCAATACTCACTATAGGTTTACTAGTTAGAATACCATATGATGACATTGGTGAATTCCATGGATTTGAAGATGCACCAGAGAAAATTCTAGATAAATATCTATAGCCGGATGGGACCATAGGGCCACCATGTAAATATGACTCTGGTGAAGTTGTGAACATCGACGGGGTAGCAAGAGCAGGTGTTGATGCAATTGGAACAGATGGTCCAACCAAAGATGTTGGTTCAGGCATGGTTACTTGACCAAATGTATACCCTATTGGATCAACGAGAAATTGAATAGGTTCAAGATCAACAAAAGCAGAGGCATGTGAATGAGGAAAAGACTCATACAAGTAAAGCTCCGCCCCAAAATGAGTTGGAGTTAAAGGCATTTGGCCTTGTGGTATTTATTCAATCGAAATTAAACCAGGTGGAAGGATTTCGTAGTTAGGCCCACAGTATATTTCAGGATGTTGACTGCATGATATGGGAGACTCAATGACTACAATAGATTGCGGGGCGACCGATACAGGAACAACTTCCGGTCGTTCGACGTTGGGATGCAGATTTTCTGGCAAAAAAGAGATAGGATCTGGATCAACTTCCAGTTGAACAACGTCAGGTTCAGGAGGTATGGTCTCACTGATTGGATGGATTGTGACCACGAGTAG
The DNA here is from genome assembly GCA_034641835.2 of Pinus albicaulis. Classification (NCBI taxonomy): domain Eukaryota; kingdom Viridiplantae; phylum Streptophyta; class Pinopsida; order Pinales; family Pinaceae; genus Pinus; species Pinus albicaulis. The sequence goes on from CM076575.1 coordinate 1,822,914,209, forward strand.
CTGTGAGGACTCCGTCTCAACAATAGTAGAAAAAACAAGATTTGTAGAAACAACTTGTGTTGACTCTGGTATATGTGAAGATGATGCTTCACTAGAGGTACTGATGGTACTGGTTTCGGTAGAGCGATGTCGCCTTCGCCAACCAGAAGTGACTTTCGGTGGTAAAGGTGGTTTCAATGCAAGTCTATGCGAACGAAGGGGAAAGGGATTTTCTTCTTCCAAGATGAATGATTTATTTTATGACCAAAAGAAAATAAACAAAATAAAAGGGTAATTATAGGCAAAAGCTTTACCAAGAAACTTGAACTGCAGAATACCTCCTGGCGAACCAAGAAGTACAGGCAGGGAATCTCCCCAAATGCTGTGTTCAGTGTATCACAATTTACAAGGCGAATGACTCGGTTCACTATGGATGGATAGCAATGTAAAGTTGTCCTTCCAAATATACCCGAAGGTACGTGGAGGCCCAAGTTCATATTAGCATTGTCTAATGCGAAACCGCATAGTGAGAGCACCCCTATATACTTTTCATACTATAACACTGCTCGATATACCCGAAGGTACGTGGACGAGATACGATATACTTACATATGTGGAGTGAGATATCACACTCAGAATGTATCGCAGACAATTAATGACAACTGCTATGTTTAACGACGTCAGAACACATCTCTAGCCTAGACCTTCTAATTTTTTTTTCTTTCTTTCTAAGGTGGACTAATTTCTATTAATGATACAAAAAAATACATGATGAGTCAGGCCTCCAGAATTGCTATACTAGCCAATTCCAGAGGCATTATAAGTCAAAAATACAAAATAAAGACTGCCCCAGATGGGGAAACTGGTCGTGTTACAGCTGCCCGCAGTGGGGAAACCAGCTTCATGCAAAAAGACTTGAAAGTTGTGAAAATATTTTGGGAAAACATGTGAACATAGAAAATAAACATAACAGTAAAAGCAAGAACTCTCCATGCTAGGTGTCATTTTGTTGAGGTGGTGGTTCCTCCACAATGAGGCACCTGTTGTTGTCAGAGGAGTCATCAGCATGTGTCTTCTGGTGGGTAGCTGGCTCAGGAGTTGTAGCAGTGCTAACACTGACCTTACCGCGTTGTTCTCCCGACCACTTAGGACTCCCGCTTCCACTGCTTCCATAACCATCACTGTTGGAGGAAGTGTCATCGGACTTGATAGGTATAGCCTCTGACTTACGCGAGAGATGTGGAGGCACTATGTCAATGGTGGATTGTCTCGGTATTTTCCTAGTGCTACGTTCTATAGAAGAGGAAGCTTCTTCCTTCAAACTGATGGTGATGGTGGCCGTTAGATGAGGTTTGTCTAGTGCACATTTGTAGTGAAACTGCACAGAATGCTCCTCCAGTAGAAGTGGTCGAGGGTCCAGGTGAGAGAACTGCGGAGGTTGCGAAGCCCAACCTAGTCTTCTTCCTCGGCTTGCGGAATGGCTCTGGTCAAGCAACTATTCAAGACGAACAGAAGGAGGTGGTTGAAACACTTGACCCCCACCTCTGCCTCGGCGAGTGGAGAGAGGTTGGGCGTAATTCTCTTCCGGAGGTGGAGAATGGGATACTGCATGGATGGACAAAGGGGGATGCAATGCTTGACCTTGTCCACTGCCCCAGCGGCAATGCATTCTGTGCTGTCTAGGCATGTTGAGGCAGTCAGATTCGTTTGGAAGGTGAATGAGTTGATGCTAAGTGACAGAGCAGAGGGGAGAATGAGGAGAGGGATTGAGATTCTGGTGCACAAGAGCGAAAGTGGGGCTGCATTATAAGCTATGAGTGAAATAGAGGCCATGAGCGAGTATGAGGCAATAGTAGAGGCTGCATCTCCTCCTTGTGGGCGTTCGAGAGCTCGGCTTTGAGACTGCAGAGGGGAAGATGTAGCGGTAGGGAGATGGCAGAATAATGAAATGCGGAGCCATAATGAGGAATGTGGAGCGGTAATATTGTCTGATCACATTAAAGGTGGTAGGCGGCGAGTAGATGGTAGTTATAAATGCCGTCGGACAAAGCCCATGTGTGGCCATGTGGCATGGCCAAGAGGCACACGCTGGGCATGCCGTCCACCTCCAACTGTTATGCACCTGCATCCGGGAAGACCTTCTAAAAGTTATCGTTATGGTTCGAATGCTTTTTTTTAGGTAAATTTATGTAAATTTTAAGTTGATCTTGTTTATCAATTTTCCTTTCAAGGTTCATTGCGATGATGTAATGGAAATTCCTAAAATTAAAACTAAAATGATAAGCAAACTTTTCAATTTTAACTTTTTCAATCAAAATCCTAGCTACTAAAGGGAAAGAGCAATCAGTTTTGAGAGCAAACAACAAAGAGCACAAACTAATATGCATCTTTCCTAATTTGTTCCTATGCAAAAAACACAATTCACTAAATGCACATGCAGGTTTTTCTTTTCAGTCCCCTTAATATGAATGCAAAAAGGAAACTATATGCATCAAATCAACAAAAACAATTTATTTCTTCTTTGAGAAACGATGAATTGAACAACAATTTCTATTTTATGAAAAACAAAGAATAAAACTACAAATTTTCCTACAGGAAACAAAGAATTTAATGAAAATTTCCTTTACGAAAACAAATGGATCTAATGCAGAAATAAAATAATTTGAATTTGATTTTCCAATGATAAATAAAACACTTAAAGAGACATTGAAAAAAATTACTTTTCAAAGGAGGAAGAATCAGGCAAATTCACTGGTCTCTAAGAGGTATCAGAAAATTGTAAACACATCAAACAAAAAGTTGAGTATGATGGCAATGAAAAATTCAAAGGGAATTTGGTTGGCTAAGGGGGCAACATAGTCTCTAAAGGGAGAATTTGCGTTGCAAAGCACCCCTGAGTGGGAGACAGTGCTATGCAAAGCATTGTATCTTCACCAACAGTGCGTTGGGCACAACAATGGAGTTGCCAATTTTTTATGCGGAATTATGAATTACAAATAAAACACATTCCCTAAATGTGGCGCTATGCATTTAGAACAATAGATCAAAGAATTTGCAAACACTTTCTCTAAGAGTAAATAAACATACAGAAAGATAAAGGAACTTACTTGTGATCCAATTGCTTCCTATTCTCCTTATGTCACTCTTGCTGTAGCTTCCAATCCAACTTAGATCGCCATACTAGTTCCTGCAAGTATAAATATTAAACAACAAAGATATTGCAATATAAAAATTTCTATTTATATTAATCAGTTAAATCGATTAAATATGAAATATATATATCAATTAAGAATCCATCATATGAAAAGTAGAAACATAAACAGATACATATATGGGAAAATGAGCAGCAATCTTTATTAATGGATAGAATGGGGAGGTCACAACCATAGATCGATTTTATGTCATCATCTCTAGCATCGTCCCAGCCTCATCACAATAAACATCTCACCAACATCATACCACTCTTATCACACACTCAATTGAGAATCCAACAACATTTATTTACCAAATTTTTTCCTTCCCTAGCACTAGGATCTATGCTCAATTTATAGGGAAATTGATGGTAGTTTATCAATCAATGACTTTCTAATAATATGCAAGACATGTTCCCAAGCTTAAAGGTGTTAGATGGGCACATGGATTCAAATTTTGACACATATGGACTCTTCTAGAAGGCATTGGCCATGTGGAGATTTCAGAACAATGAGAATTTTGCTCCCATTTGACCAACAAACTCTTGAATGTCAGGAAGTGCTTTGCAGAGCACCCTTGAATGGAGGGAGCTGCATATGTAACACAATTAGTCTCTTAAGAGGCAAAATTGGTGAGATTATAAGTGATATAACATATACTTCAAACCTTGAAAACCTTGCAATAGAAGTCATGAATGGTTTGTTCTTGTCTTAGGGCATGTAGAAACTGAAATGTAGGGAATGATAGACCCTATTTCATTGGTCCTGGGGATGATGTCCAGTTTGACCGGGTCATTGGGAATGATGCCAAAATTGACCTATAACATGATTTGTACATGAAAATCCTTCTCTTTACTTTTGGTAGAGTGGTAGGATCAACTTCTCTACACCAGGCTTCACGCACTCATATGAGTATAACAGTGGAATGTTTGACTCATCTTTATGAATGGTGCACAGCCTTATTGGCTAATCTGAAAAAACAACTCAATTCTATCCAGAAGACAAATACAAAGCACTTTGTATATGGTACCATTCTATTGATATTCTTCTTTGAGAGTGTCCTAGGGCTTTGACCCAAGATCATCTCAACTATCAATAGCCCAAGGGATTCGAGGATAGCCCGGTGGGCATATTTGATGAAGAGATTGGGGTGAAGTGAAGTTCCCTGAAACACATGGGATGATGAGTTATTCCAGTGATGGGAAGAACAAATCATCTCAGTGGAAGACTATATCTATGGTGGGATGGATTTTCGAGCATATCTTGATTTGTTTCTTCCACCCGGAGCAGCATGGGGTGCAATTGGTAAGATTGCATTTTTTATTTTTTGATTATATATGATTTTTTGGATTTTTTCAAATTATATGTAAAAATGAAAAATGCTTTTGATAGGACAATATGACTTACAAAATTTTAATGATCATGATGCATACATGGGACCAGTTAGGCTAGACGGCTACCCAAGGCACAAGTACCGCAGAGGTGAGGCAGATGCTGAAGACCCAGGAAGGACCCTCCATACCGTGTTGAGAAACTTGGAGAGTTTGACTTTCCAAGTACTTATGGTAGCTATAGAGGACCTTTCGGAGGCTATCTAGAGGCGGGTGGTTGGAGTACCATGAGACTTGGTGTGGTTATTCCGCTGTGTAGCTACTACTATTGTGTTTTATCGGAACACAAATGTTGGGCAGGGACCTTAGGAGTAGATTTATATTTGATGAGATGACTGTAATATTTTTTGATGATAGACATGATCAGGCATAAGCCCCAATTTTGTAGGACATGATGGTTCGAATTTTGTATATTTTGAACACTCTGATATATATATATATATATATATATATATATATATATATAGACACATAGGGATTTATATAATGTGATTGTCCCAAATGTATAATGATGAATGATGTTTTGATATTTTTAAAGTATTGAATGATTAATGTGTCAATCAATTGCTTGATTTATAATGAGTCTGCTAACCAATTATCAGATCGAGGAATATGAATAAATATAATAAATTGAAATGAATGTTGTAACAAATGTACACTCAGAAATAATCGATGCAAAAATGGGTCTCTGACATGATAGGTGTTGTTCAATTATGAAACCACCAGTTGTGAATCAAAGTAAACTACTAAGAATCAACACCAAGAGATATTTCCTCCGAGAGTAGGTTGACCATTGTAGTATACTCTACCACATTGTTCGAAGCAGGACCAATGCAGACACCTCTTGAAATTAACAACTAACCGAATGGATAGTGTATTACCCAAGCCGCGGAAGCCAGGTTCCGGGTATGTCTACTAGCACCATCATCAAAGCCAAAATGACTCATCTCATCCAATAATACCTGCCAAAGCAGATCAAAATCATCAAAATCACACCAAAAATCAAAACACAATTATGTACAAAAATATAATATATACAACAAAACAGATGCTAGGCCGAAGCCTAAGCATAATACTTTTTCAAATAGAGCCCATTTTTGGGCTTCGCCAACTCGTTCCCATCAAAGTCAACCAAGGCATAAGCTCCCTTTTATAGGACCTTTTTGACGATAAAGGGGCCATACCACATAGATTAAACTTTCCTACCCCCAAGGCATATTTGTCTTGGGCATAAACCAAGACAAGATCACCTTTAGAGAAAACCCTAGTTTTGACTGCATTATCATATTGAACCTTTACCCGTTTCTTGTGCACCTCATTCATCGTAGCTTCATCTCGGCGCTACTCATCGAGATGTTCTAGATGGAAGAGGTGTTCTTCGAGACTGGAAGTGTCAGGAAGAAGCTCAAATGCCAGATTAAGAGAAGGAATTTTGCATTCAATAGGAAATATAGATTCCAACCCATAAGCTAGTTGAAATAGAGTGAAACTGGTTGCAGGCTTTACAGAAATCCGGTATGCCCAAAGTGCAGGGTAGAGCATGACATGCCAATTGGATCTGGCCTTATCAATTGTCCGTTGAAGAATTGTCTTCAAGGATTTGTTAACAACTTCAACTTTCCCATTGAATTGAGGATAATAAGGAGATGAATGCTCCTGCCGAAAACCTAATTTCAGAGCCAATTCATCCATCATACTATTCTAAAAATGATTGCCATGGTCAATGAAAATCTCTTTGGGGATACGAAAGCGAGAAATGACTTGATTTAAAAGGAACATGCCCGCTATCTCATCGTCATTCCCAAAAGTAGGCATAGCCTCAACCCACTTTGTAAAGTAGTCTATAGCTACAATAATGTACTTGTGACCCTTAGCCGAAGGTAGGTTACAAGTAGTATAATCAATACCCCACTTTGTGAAAGGACCGACAATGATAATAGGAAAGAGCGAAGCTAGATGAGTGTGCATCTTCCGGGTATAAACTTGACAGGGATGACACTTTTTGACCGCCCCAACACAATCTTTGAAAATAGAAGGCCAAAAGTATCTTGCACGCAAGATTTTTTGGGCTGTAGCAAGCCCAGATAAATGACCACCACAAGCTCCAATGTGGCAATTATTCAGCACAACCTCAGCTTCTTCGAGAGTTAATCAGCGTCTAAGGATCGGATTGACCTTGCAAATTTCGGTGCTTATCTTTCGAAAAAGCTGAGGGAAACTTCGTAGTTTGGAGATAAACTATGAGATCTCCATACCAAGGATCCTGTCAAGAAATGAGAAAAAGATGTTCATCAAGAAATGATTCTTCATAAACAATCTCTTCTCCACGGGGAAACTCAGAAATCAACTTTGTGAATACTAATGACTTCTTGGATTTGGCAGAAAAAAATTCAAGATCAAATTATTGCAAAATAAAAATCCATCGATTGTATTTTCCCCCAATCACTCGCCTATTGAGAACAAATTGAAATTGATTGACTGTTGCCAAAACATAAGTTTTGTGAAGGATGATATAATGTCTGAGCCGCTGGACAACATGAACAACTACCAAAGTAAGTTTCTCAATCGGAGAATACTGGAGCTCAGGACCTACCAAGCCTCGACTAAGGTAGTATACCACATGCTTGCAAAGAGCATCATCTTCCTGAACTAGAACAATACCCATGGTAGATTCTGTTGCAGCGATATACAAGAGGAAATCCCTGCTATAATCAGGTGGAATCAGTAATGGAGCAGAGGTCAATTCTTTTTTCAAAGCATCAAGTGAACATTGAGAAAATTCATCCCAAAAAAATGGAACTCCTTTCTTCAACAACCTCATAAATCCCTTTGTAATATTGACATAATTCACGATGAATATCCATAAGAAATTGGATTTGCCTTGCAGAATTTGAAGTTGACGGATCAAAGACAGGGGAGGCAACTGAAGTATTGCCTCAACCTTGAAGGGATCTACCTAAATCCCTTCCGTAGACACGATGAATCCCAACAACCGAATGGATGTGACAACAAAAAAACACTTATTAGGGTTCAACTGAATATTATAATATCGACATCGTTCAAAAAATTGATAAAGCTGTGAAGGATGATCAATTATCTTGTGAGAATGAGTAGCTAAATCATCCAAGTACGCCTCGATAATATGCTTGATGTCGTGGAAGGCATACGACATAGCTCGCTAAAAGGTAGCTCCAACATTTTTAAGGCCAAAAGGTTAGGAGCATAGTGTGTCAAGTTTGTAAGTAGATTGGTTAGGAGCATATTATCATAAAATGATAAATTTTATGATATGGTATAAGTTTTTAGGATTGCTTTAAGGTGTTAGGGGATGTATTCAAGTCATGTCAAACCGGAAAATCTGAATTATATACTTTAATTAACCAAATGTGTCAAATCTGGTCACCTGTTAGAAATTTCATGAATCCACAGCGTTTTTAGTACAAAACTAACAGATTTCACTGTGGAAACACCTAGTAATTATGTAGCGAATCTAACACTTGTTAAACTAAATTCGCTACTAAACCCTATTTTCCCACAACAGTTTCTGCAAACTGATGAGTTGTCAAAATTTGGGTTTTTCGAGGTCATGCTGTCAGAATAGGGTCATCATTGAAATATTTTGAGCACGTTTGGGCATCAATTACCATTTTCTTATGAATTTCATCTCATTTTTTCCTAATTTATCCCTCATTCCTCACGCTTTCTCTTTCATGCTTGTAAGTTGCTCCTCAAGCAACTCGGTGTCATTATTATTCCTCTAAAAGTCCAATGTCATACTAGCCCTCTATTTCCATAACAACTTGTTGTCATCAAATCCTCACTGAATAGGTGTGAATATCTAAAGAAGGACACCATTGAAAAACAAAGGAAATGGCTACACCAAAAAGGGAAAATAAAGGAGGCCTACCCTTAAGGTACAAGCCTATAAGCCTAAAGTTAATCATGGAAGATCCCAATTTCGTGGAGGTTTTCACAAGAGCAGGATGCATTTAGTTTTTTCAAAGATTACAAGGTCATCACAAACAGGTATCACAAGATTTTACAATAAACTTCAAAGGAAATTCTACGAATGTTGGTATTCTCCATGTGCCAATTTCACCTGATAGTATTTCTCAAGCAACAAGAATCCCTAGGGCAACAGAAGAATGGTTTAAAGCCACGAAGTTTGATTTAAAGATTTGTGATGATTATCTGAAGGCTGAGCATGTAGGGATAAATATAAATATAGGGATTCCTAGAACTTTTATCAAAGATAATTATTCTAAGCTATTGATGGTGATACATAAATAATTTACCTGTGAAGGTAGATTTCATACAATCTACATGTATCATTTCAATTTGATGCTTCATTTTACATGAAAAAAAATAATGGACATCCCTTTCTACCTTTTTAGAAGCCTTGGAAAAATGGCATATAAGGTGTAAGGTAGACCTGAAAGAAGTGAAACTTCCATATTTCACCATGGATTGATCAAATTACTAGTGCTGAAAGAATTGAATAAACTAAACAGAGACTAGGCAACCTTTATGTTTATGAGTGGGTATGACATAGATACTTTAACTCCAAGGAAAGCTTATAAACCAAAGACTCTTACTCCTATACAAGAAATGAATACCATTGCAGAGACAGAAGGTGATCAACAATAAGGTTTGTAGCCTGCAACCGAAATCATGGAGATAGAAGATGAATTCATCCAAGAAGTAGCACCTCATCTAACAACTAGCAAGCATTCTAAAGAACATGTCACAATTAGTAAGTCTAAATTTGCTGCAAAAAGGTCTAAAAGAAACACAAAAAAAACTACTGGAGGTAAAGGTAGGCTTGAAGACATTTTAAAGGCTATAGACATTTCAGAGACCCCTGTAGTGAAAGAAGTTGAGGTAGAAGGATCCAAGGTTAAAAGGAAAGGTCTTATGGCCAAGAAATTAGACTTTTCATCTGAAGGTTTAGGTTTTCTATTTAAACCTAGAAAACCTTTCACTAGATCACAAATTTTTGAGTGTGTTAAAAATGACAGCAAGCTGCAGAGGAAAGGTAAATGAAAGGAGGAAGTAGTGGAAGAAATCATAGTTATATCTCCTACTGAGGCATATATTACTAAAGAAAAAGAAGGTAAACCCAAAAGGAAGACTGAGAAGGAGTCTGAGGTAGACTTTCCAAAAGAACATCTCAAAGATAAAGAGGAAACTCTCAAACAAAGAAAGGGAAAAGAGAAAGTCATAGAGAAAACTAAAAAAGATCTTCTTAAAGAACAATTGAAAGAGACTGGAGAAGAGCTGCTTGAAAAAAATATTGAGCTGGAAAGATACAAACAAGAAAAATAGTTGATAGATGAGGTGGAAAAGAAAGTGACTGATCAGGTTACTCATTTTAAAAAATCCATTGGAAAGGCCAAAAATCTACTGAAGAGATCACAGCCTTTACGCATCATTCTGAAACACACAAGGCAAAGGAATTTATGGTTACAGGCAGAGAGGAAAAGTCTTCAAAGACAAGTCAAATAATTGAAAGAACATATGGAGATGATGAAGACAGAATTAGAGAAGGCTTGGAAATAAAAGTTGTAGAATAAATTACTGAAGTTGCTCATGAAGAATCTGCTGATAAATGAGAAGGTAACAATAAATAACAGATCCTTTTTGTCTTATACCATTATATTTCAAATTCAAGTATACTCATGGACCTTATCTAGGCTTAAATTCTAAATTTTTCCAAACCTATGAGAAACTAGGCAATTCCGCAGTGTATCCTAGGCTTGAAGCCTAGTTTTTGCTGCAAAATTTCTGAAGATATCTTTTTGGTTTTAAGCCACTTAAATTGGTCTAGTTAAGGAAATTTAAAGTTTGTATTTAAATTTTTTTGATCACCTAACATCCTCCAATGTTAAAAGTAGCAGAGGTACATCACATATGACCTAATTTTTTTCTCTACGGAATTTCGCTACGAAAGTAGCTTAAAACTCTGTTTTTACAACGAGGTCAGTTTTTGGAAATATATGAAGGGTAAATAAAATTTTCAAAGTTTTTCTCCATGGGAAATGAAAAAGAGTATCAAAGAAGTAATAAAGAATATCAGAACAGAAGATTGCTGAATGGAAACATGTTGTCATGAAGATGGTTTGGAGGTGCCAGCTCACCATGCTGCCATATCATCAACGTAACAGCTCCTTAATAATAGGCAGAGCAGTTTCATGAAGACAATAAGGGTATTAATGTTTTGAATGTGGTTAGTATGGTTGAAGGACATGATTCCTTTCGATGAAGTTTGTATCATATTTAGATTAAAATGTAATAATTAGGTGTTTGAGTTATAGTAAGACTCTAACTCCTAATTTAGAAGGTGTTAGTTTCTAATTATAAATATCTAGTTTGTGGTTAGATTAGGTGGTAGTAAAAGAGTTTAATGATCTAGCCATTTGGAAGATTGGATGTAAAGGCTATATGCCTATAAGTAAACAATATTTCGATGTATGAAGTGTTGGAATATGTTATTGTTGACTTATACTATTGAAAACATACTCTGATCAGTAATAGAGAGTGGCTATTGGCTTCATCCTTCACCTGAGATTCATTTGATGTTTTCATGAAAACTGTCCTATGTATATTATTACTTTTTGTCAATATATTAATGTTTGATTACTCAAAATTCATGCTTTGCATGCTTTGACTTCCTTTCAAGCACTAAACTATTGGATATCTTTCTTAATGTCCTGCTTTCAGTATATTAATGTTCATTACTCAGAATTCATGTTTCTCATGCTCTAACTTCCTTTGAACATTTATATATTGAGTAAAATCTGTATGTTTGTATTCTACTTTCATTTAAGTATCTACATGCCTTAGCTTCCACAAGGAGAGCATTTTTCATGGAGATCCCTGTCACTGACTCCATAGCCAAATGGTAGCAAGCCTTCATCTTTTCAACCTGCAAACATACAAAACCAAGACACAATTCATGAAGTTAGCCATCTATATTTATCATTAACCAATATCATAAATTACTTGTGAGAGAGCCCTCTCACACTGAAGAGGCTAAGCTTCAGGTAGAGTTGGTTTGAAATAGTTACTCCAAGTTGACCATTGAAGCAGCCCAAGAGGAATCAATTTGGTGATAACATTTTGGTGCATCTGTCGGGAGTCTGAAGACATATTTCCCGAAATTTTTGTGCAAAGAGTGAAGCTGAACTCTTGGAGGTAGCAAGAGCTCATAATTTTTTTAGGCTGCAGAACTACCTTGGCGACTCCATTGTTGAAGAATTCAAAATTTCATAGATTCATGGTGATTCCACTAGACTTATCAAGAACTTAGATGCTGCCATTCTTGTTTCAAGGTATGCATGTATAGATTTTTCAAAAAATTATGGCTTTCCAAATCCTTTTCCCAAAGATGCATATTTTTTAAGGAATGGTCCAAAATTTAATGGGGAAGATTTGAGTTTGACCTTGAAACATATATCAGACTTTCGTGACTTTACCGAGCTTCTTAGAGTCAGACATGAAGATATTTTCATCATATTGTACTATGATTCATTTCAAGGGAAATGTAAACAGTGGATTGAAAGTTTTCCTGTCAGATCTATTAAGTCATTTGCTGAGTTTTGGCTTATTTTTTTGAAAACATGGATGGAAAGAACAAAGTTGGTGGCAGACTCTCCTTCCATTCAAGGTTTTAAATAATGGAATGTTGATCATATTAATGAGGAAGTGGATGAAAATTTTTCTTTTTCTTTGTCTTCTTATTTAAAGTTATTTAAGTGCAAGTCAGAAGATAAGTTTCAATTTTGGATGAAGTTGCTAAGAACATTGAGAAAGACATTGAAGTTTTATAAGACCAAATTCAAACCTATAGTCTTCATGATCAAGATCAGTCTTTTCAAAAGTTTTTCATGCTAGAACACAAAGAGAGGGTGATGCTACCTTTCTCTTTTGAGACCGATGAAGAATACCTTGTTCTTGAAAATCAGTTTGAAAATGAGTTTGATAGCATACAACTGAAATCTTATGTTGCTAAAGAAAGAATATATGAGCTATTTGAAACTGCAGAATGTCTTGAATATCATCAAACAAACTTTGTCTTCTATGATCCTATAGCTGACTACATGGAAGAATTCTACAGTCCAGATTTCCAGTTATATTTTCATTATGAAGATCAGATCCATTTTATGTTGCCTTGGTCATTTCAGTATCGTGTTTACTTTTGGTTCAAGTGTAGTCAAGAGGTTCAAGTGTCAGATCAACTCATTGACTGGCTTTATTGGATATTTCATGTTGATTGAATAAAAAATGAATATTGCAGTTTCTAGGGTAGGTAGGAATGTGTGCGAATAAGCTAAAGTAGACTGAGCATCTCTTTAGTATGTACAGATTTGGTTTTTCAGCAATAATCATCAAGATTGAGCTCGAGGTGAAGGCCATAAGATTTTGAAGAAGGCTTGGAAAATTTCAGAGTTTTTATTCCAAAAGGATGGATGGCACTAGAACTATAGTTTCTTTGGTGTACCATAGGGGAACACCATCCTAAGTGGAGCCATTGTTATCACACCCAAAATTTTCAAAAAAAAAACCTTGAAGTGTGTCAAGTTTGTAAGTAGATTTGTTAGGAGCATAGTACCATGAAATGATAGATTTTATGATATGGTATAAGTTTCTAGGATTGCTTTAAGTTGTTAGGGGATGTATTCAAGTCATGTCAAAGGGGTAAATCTGAATTAGATACTTTAATTAACCAAATGTGTCAAATATGGCCACCTGTCAGAATTTTCATGAATCCGCAACATTTTTAGTACAAAACTAACAGATTTTTCTACGGAAACACCTAGTAATTCTGTAGCGAATCTCACACTTGTTAAACTAAATTTGCTACGAAACCCTGTTTTCCTGCAACGATTTCTACAAACTGATGAGTTGTCAAACTATGAGCGTTTCGAGGTCATGCTATTAGAATAGGGTCATCATTGAAATATTTTGAGCATGTTTGGGCATCAATTACCATTTTCTTATGAATTTCATCTCATTTTTTCCTAATTTATCCCTCATTCCTCACGCTTTCTCTTTCATTATTGTAGGCAGCTCGTTGTCATTATTCTTCCTCTAAAAGTCCACTGTCATACTAGCCCTCTTTTTCCATAAAAACTCGCTGTCATCAAATCCTCATTGAACAGGTGTGAGTATCTAAAGAAGGCCACCGCTGCAAAACAAAGGAAATAGCTACACCAAAAAGGAAAAATAAAGGAGGCCTACCCTTTAGGTACGAGCCTATAAGCCCAAAGTTAATCATGGAAGATCCCAATTTCATGGAGGTTTTCACAAGAGCAGGATGCATTCCGTTTTGTCAAAGATTAAAAGGTCATCAAAAACAGGTATCACAATATTTTTCACTAAACTTCAAAGGAACTTCTACGAAGGTTGGTATTCTCCATGTACCAATTTCACTTGATAGTATTTCTCAAGCAACATGAATCCCTAGGACACGAGAAGAATGGTTTAAAGCCACGAAGTTTGATTTAAATATTTGTGATGATTATCTAAAGCCTGAGCATGTAGCGATAAATATAACTGTAGGGGTTCCTAGAACTTGTCTCAAAGATAATTACTCTAAGCTATTGATGGTGATACAAAAATACTTTACCTATGAAGGTAGATTTTATACAATCTACATATATCATTTCAAGTTGCTGCTTCATTTTACAGGAAAAAAACTAATGGATATCCCTTTCTACCTTTTTAGAAGCCTTGGAAAAATGGAAGATAAGGTGTAAGGTAGACCTGAAAGAAGTGAAACTTCCATCTTTCACCATGGATTGATCAAATTACTAGTGCTGGAAGAATTGAATAAAATAAACAGAGTCTGGGCAACCTTTTTTTATTATGAGTGGGCATGAAATAGATGCTTTAACTCCAAGGAAAGCTTCTAAACCAAAGACTATTACTTCCAGACAAGAAATGAATACCATTGCAGATACAGAAGGTGATCAACAAGAAGGTTTGCAGCTCACAGCTGAATTCATGGAGGTAGAAGCTGAATTCATCCAAGAAGCAGCACCTCATCCAAAAAATAGCAAGCATGATAAAGAACATGTCACAATTATTAAGTCTAAATCTACTGCAAAAAGGTCTAAAATAAACACAAAGGAAACTACTGGAGGTAAAGGCAGGCTTGAAGACATTTTACAGGCTATAGACATTGCAGAGACCCCTGTAGTGAAAGTAGTTGAGGTAGAAGGATCCAAGGTTAAAAGGAAAGGTCTTATGGCCAAGAAATTACACTTTTCATCTGAAGGTTCAGGTTTTCTATTTAAACCTAGGAAACCTTTCACCAGATCACATATTTCTGAGAGTGTTAAAAATGACAACAAGCTGCAGAGGAAAGATAAAGGAAAGGAGGCAGTAGTGGAAGAAATCATAGTTATATCTCTCACTGAGGCATATATTACTAAAGAAAAAGAAGGTAAACCCAAAAGGAAGACTCAGAAGGAGTCTGAGTTAGACTTCCAAAACAACATCTCAGAGATAAAGAGGAATCTGTCAAACAGAGAAAGGGAAAACAGAAATTCATAGAGCAAACTGAAAAAGAGTTTCTTGAAGAACATTTGAAAGAGACTAGAGAAGAGATGCTTGAAACAAATATGGATCTGGAAAGATACAAATAGATAAGAAATTGATAGATGAGGTGGAAAAGAAAGTGACTGATCAGGTTACTCATTTTGAAAAATCCATTGGAAAAGCCAAAAATTTGTTGAAGAGACCACAACCTTTGCGCATCATGATGAAACACACAAGGTAGAGGAATTTATGGTTATAGGCAGAGAGGAAAAGTATTTAGAGAGAAGTCAAAGAATTGAAAGAACATATGGAGATGATGAAGACAGAATTAGAGAAGAAAGGTTTGGAAAGAAAAGTTGTAGAAGAAATTACTGAAGTTGCTCATGAAGAATCTGCTGATAAATGAGAAGGTAATAGTAAATAACAGATCATTTTTGTCTTATACCATTATATTTCACATTTAGGTATACTCATGGACCTTTCCTAGGCTTAAATTCTAAATTTTTTCAAACCTATGGGAAACTAGGCAATTCCACAATGTATCCTAGGCTTGAAGCCCAGTTTTTGCTGTGGAATTTCTGAAGATATCTTTTTGGTTTTAAGCCACTTAAATTGACCTAATAAGGAAATTTAAAGTTTTTATTTAAGTTTTTTTGATCACTTAACATCCTCCAACAGTAAAAAGTAGCAGAGGTACATCACATATGACCTAATTGTTTTCGCTACGGAATTTCGCTACAAAAGTAGCTTAACACTTTGTTTTTACAACGAGGTTAGTTTTTGGAAATATATGAAGGGAAAATAAATTTTTCAAAGTTGTTATTCATGGGAAATTCCAAAGAGTATTAGAGCAGTAATAAAGAGTATCAGAAAAAAATATTTCTGAATGGAACCATGTTGTCATGAAGATGGTTTGGAGATGCCAGCTCACCATGTTGCCATATCATCAATGTAACAGCTCCTTAACAATAGGCAGAGCAGTTTCATGAAGACATTAAGGTTATTAATGTTTTGATTGTGGTCAGTATGGTTGAAGGACATGATTCCTTTCGAGGAATTTTGGATCATCTTTAGATTAAAATGTAATAAGTAGGCGTTTGAGTTATAGTAAGACTCTAAATCCTAATTTAGAAGGTGTCTGTTTCTAGTCATAAATATCTAGTTTGTGGTTAGATTAGGTGGCAGTAAAAGAGTTTAATGATCTAGCCATTTGGAAGATTGGATGTAAAGGCTAGATGCCTATTAGTAAACAATACTTTGATGTATGAAGGGTAGGAATATGTTACTGTTGACTTCTACTATTGCAAACATGCTCTAATCAGTAATAGAGAGTGGCTATTGGTTTCATCCTTCACCTGAGATTCATTTGATCTTTTCATGAAAACTATCCTATGTATCTTATTACTTTATGTTAATATATTAATGTTTGATTACTCAAAATTCGTGCTTTTCATGCTCTGACTTCCTTCCAAGCACTAAACTATTGGATATCTTTCTCAATATCCTGCTTTCAGTATCTTAATGTTCATTTCTCAGAATTCATGTTTCTAATGCTCTGACTTCCTTTGAAAATTTATATATTGAGTAAACTCTGTATGTGTGTATTCTACTTTCATTTAAGTATCTAAATGCCTCAGCTTCCACAGGGAGAGCCTTTGTCATCGAGATCCCTGTCACTGACTCCATAGCCTAATGGTAGCAAGCCTTCATCTTTTCAACGTGCAAACTTTTCAAAACCAAGACACAATTCATAGAGTTAGCCATATATATTTATCATTAACCAATATCATAATTTACTTGTGAGAGAGCCCTCTCAGACTGAAGAGGCTAAGCTTCAGTTAGAAGTGGTTTGACACGGTTACTCCAAGTTGACCATTGAAGCAGCCCAAGAGGACTCAATTTGGTGATAACATTTTGGTGCTTCTGCCGGGAGTCTGAAGACATATTTCCCGAATTTTTTGTGAAAATATAGAGGGTGAACTCTTGGAGGCAGCAGGAGCTAAGATGAACTCTTGGAGGTAGCAGGAGTTCAGAATTTTTTGAGGCTGCAGAACTATCTTGGCGACTCCATTGTTGAAGAATTCAAAATTTCATAGATTCATGGTGATTCCATTGGACTTATGAAGAACTCAGATGCTACCAGTCTTGTTTCAAGGTATGTATGTATAGATTTTACAAAAAATTATGGCTTCCCAAATCCTTTTCCCAAAGTTGCATATTTTTTTTAGGAATGGTCCAAAATTTAATGGGGAATATTTGAGTTTGACCTTGAAACATATATCAGACTTCACTGAGCTTCTTAGAGTTAGACATGAAGATATTTTCATCATATTGTTCTGTGATTCATTTCAAGGGAAATGTAAACAGTGGATTGAAAGTTTTCTTGTCAGATCTATTAAGTCATTTGTTGAGTTTTGGCTTGTTTTTTTGGAAACATGGATGGAAAGAATAAAGTTTGTGGCAGACTCTCCTTCCATTCAAGGTTTTAAACAATGGAATTATGATCATAATAATGAGGAAGTGGATGCAATTGTTTATTTGTCTTTGTCTTCTTATTTAAAGTCATTTAAGTGCAAGTCAGAAGATAAGTTTCAATTTTTGGATGAAGTTGCTAAGAACATTGAGAAAGACATTGAAGTTTTAGAAGACCAAATTCAATCCTATAGTCTTCATGATCAAGATCAGTCTTTTTAAAAGTTTTTCATGTCAGAACATAAAGATATGGTGCTGCTACCTTTCTCTTTTGAGATTGAGGAAGAATACATTGTTCTTGAAAATCAACTTGAAAACGAGTTTGATAGCATACAACTGAAATCTTATGTTGCTAAAGAAAGCATATATGAGTTGTTTGAAACTACAGAATGTCTTGAAAATCATCAAACAAAATTTGTCTATATGATCCTATAGCTGACTACATGGAAGAATTCTACAGTGCAGATTTACAGTTATATTTTCATTATTAAGATCAAATCCATTTTATGTTTCCTTGGTCATTTCAAGTGCAGTCAAGAGGTTCAAGTGTTAGATTAGCTCATTGACTGGCTTTATTGGAGATTTCATGTTGCTTGAATCAAACATGAAGATTTCAGTTGTTAGGGTAGGTAGGAATGTGTGTGAATAAGCTCAAGCAGACTGAGCATCTCTTCAATATGTATAGATTTTGTTTTTCAACAGTAATCATCAAGCTTGAGCTCGAGATGAAGGCCATAAGAGTTTGAAGAAGGCTTGGAAAATTTCATAGTTTTTATTCCAAAAGGATGGATGGAACTGGAACTACAGGTTCTTTGGTGTACCACAGGGGCACACCATCCCAAGTGGAGCCACTATTATCACACCCAAAATTTTCAAAAAAAAAAAAACTTGAAGTGTGTCAAGTTTGTAAGTAGATTGGTTAGGAGCATAGTATCATGAAATGATAAATTTTATGATATGGTATGAGTTTTTAGGATTTCCTTAGGTTGTTAGGGGATGTATTTGTTGAAAATGCAACAAGATGATGGAGCTTAGTGAAATGAAGTCGCCTTCACTAAGTGGGCCCGCAGGCTATTTTTGGCGCAAAGTCTATTTTTAGACATTTGGGCGGAGTCTATTTTTAGACTGCCAGGCTAAAAATAGAAAAGTCAAATATTATTTACCCTTAATAATATTTGGACTATAAACTTCAGTTTATCCTCTTGCAGCACTTCAGTTTGAGCTACGGATGTGGCCCATGCATCTGATAAAAGGAATTACGCTATTCCTAGGGGTTTGGTGAGCTCATGCATGGTTGACTTCAGTTAGAACTCAAGTGGTGGAGTTTGGTGGAGTTGATGAGACAGTTGGTGGAGTTGTGTTCGGGTTAACTTAGTTGAACTAGTTGTATTTAGTTTAACTGGCTAATACACTAGAGATGAGTGGGGTGAATTAAATATTATTTAATTCAATAAATATTAACTCATTATTCAACTAAAGAACACATCAGTTGACTGCAGTGCATGGACAGTTCAGTGAAGACCAGTGGAAGAGGTAGATGAAAGGGTGAGATTGCTATTAGTTGTGACATTAGTTGTGCATGAGATTTGCACAAGCATTGGAGGAGATTGCCAATGAGGATTGCGCAGATCAAGCCAAGGAGATTCAAACTTGGATCTCTCATTACACCAACTTGGATTGCGCAGTAGAAGCAGGCAAACAGTGGATGAGTTTTGAACTCGTGACTTGTTCAAAACTGAGCTAGTTTGTGTGTAACTTTTTGGAGATAGTACTGAGTACTTGTGAGGAGTATTGTGCTATGTATTGTTACATGTTCTTTTATATTATAATATACAAAATAGCTAGGGGTTTTCAACTATAAGCTTTCCCCATTACATATTGTGTTTATGTGCGCATGTGACTGTTTCTATTTCCGCATATTGATGATAAATTGTAGAAGAGGTTATGTGTTATGCATGAATTCGAATTAGTGTGTGACCAGGATAATCTCGGTGGATAAATCTTCATTATTCAGCAAATTTCTACATGGTATCGAAGTAGAGAATTGATCATCGGGATCTATTACAGTGATTACAATTATTTCGGTAGACAGAGTCTGTAATGGGCCAGGTAGCCTCTGGATCCATCCTTTCTCTGAAAGGTGATATATCCAGTAAACGCCCCTACAGTAGATCTTTGTGCTAGAAATAATTTGTTCTCACAGATCCAAAAGCAGTTGAGTTTTGAGCTTGAAATTCGAATTTTGCAGCAGATTTTTTTTTCTTAGTGCTGGAGTTGAAATGTCTTTCAACGGTTTGCGACTCAAGTATGCCCTTGAGGGCAGTTCGAATTATGTTGCATGGAAAGACCGGATGGAGGTGGTATTAGATGATAACGGGCCGAAGGAGTTCGTAGATATGGATGTCCAAAAGCCTACTGATCCTTCTGAAGTTGAGGCTTGGCAAAAGAAGATGGCGAAATGTCGAAGGATTCTGTTGGAGGGTGTGAAGGATCACATTGTATCCAGCTTGCATGGAAAAGCTTTTCCATATTTGATGTGGAAAGCGTTGACAGATCTATTCTAGAGCAAGAGCGACCGGAGGAAGTTGGCGCTCATGGATAAACTCAGAAACATTAAGATGGAGAAAGGCGACAGTATCGCCAAGTACCTCATGAAGTTCACTCAATGCAGAGATGAGCTGGGAAGTGTGGGGGTGACTTTCGATGATGAGGACTTGGTGGACCTGGCTCTCCTTGGTCTTCCGAAGAGTTGGCATTCCTATCAGGACTCTGTCAATGGTCGGGAGAAGTTGCTGGGATGGGAGCGACTTTGGTCGGATCTCATGCAAGAGGAGATAAGGCGGACTACCAGGGACGGATCTTCATCAAAGGCATCTGATGAAGAAAATTGCGCTTTGGCTGCCAAAGCAAAGAAAGGGAAGAGCAAGAAAGCTTCTCAGTCTGGTGCGAAAGGCAAGAAGCAAGACATGTCCAAGGTGAAGTGTTTTCACTGTCACCAGCACGGACACTATGCCACAAATTGTCCGCAGAAGAAGAAAAATAAGAAGGCTACTGGATCTGTAGCGGGAGAGGCATTGGCTTCTCAATTCGAACTGGATTTTTCACTGATCGCATGCTTGGTCTCAAGTGTGATGGGATTAGTATGGTTCTTGGACAGTGGTGCGTCATTTCACATGACAGGAGATCGGGATCTGTTTTCAGATCTGGAGGAAAAAGATCTTGGAGTGCACATCGAGATGGGCGATGATGGTAGATACAGTGCGACCGGTATCGATACCATTTCCTTTGAGAGGGAGTCTGGTAAACCCTTCGTATTGAAGGAAGTATTGCATGTTCCAGGATTGATGAAGAATCTGATCTCTGTGGCGATGTTGGAAGACAAGGGGTACGATGTGGTCTTTAGCGAGGGAAAGGCTTTCCTGCGCAGTAAGACAACTGGAGAGACCCGGAAGATAGGGGTTCGAGTCAAGAACCTTTATCAGTTGCAAGTAGATGGTAGTGCAGCAATGGCATGCAAGGCGGAAGAAGTGGTGAGCCGGGATGATGGCGAGTTGTGGCACCGGAGATTGGTCCACCTTCACCATGGAGCCTTGAAGATACTGCAGCAGATTTCTACTGGGCTTCCTAAGGGCACTCTTGTGTAGTCAGATCAGTGCAAGGGGTGTACCTTGGGAAAATATATGAAAGCCACCTTTCACGAGAAGGATAGTCGCGCCACGACGATCCTTGAGAGAGTTCACACAGACGTGTGTGGTCCTTTCTCAGTAGCTTGAGTAACCAAAGCACAAGTACTGTGATGTTGTTGATGATTTCTCTCGGAGAGTCTTGGATCTTCTTCATGCGAAGAAGAGCGAGACATATTCAAAGGATACACGACGGGTGGCGCTGGTTGAGAAGGAATCGAGGGGGAAGCATGTGAAGGCTCTTAGGAGCGACAATGGTGGTGAATTCATCTGTTGAATTCAAAGACTTGCAGCGCGAAGGGATTCGGAGAGAGCTCATCGCACCCCATAACCCACAACAGAACGGGGTTGCTGAGCGGAAGAACAGAACGATCGTGGGTGCTGCACAGGCGATGTTGCATGATCAGGGCCTACCCCTTCACTTGTGGGTGTAGGCATGCAATACTGCAGTGTATGTGCAGAACCGTTGTCCTCATAAGATACTTGGCATGAGTACACTAGAGGAGGCATTTTCTGGCAAGAGGCCTGACATTTCTCATTTGAGGATTTTTGGCTCACCTGTCTACATGCATGTGACGAAGGACACCGGAAATGACCGCAGAGGTTGGGATATTTGTGGGGTACACTGATACGCCCCACAACTATCGTGTGTATTTTCTAGACAGTCGCAAGACTGTTGTGCAACGGGATATCAAATTTCAGGAGGAGAAAGCCATGAAGTGTTCGCTTGAGAGGGAGCCACACTTGCATGCAGAAGAGGAGCTATTAGTTCCTAAGGAGGAGCTTCCATATGTGGATCAGCCACAAGAGGAAGTTCATGGAGTGGAAGAGACCACTCATGCAGCGCCAACCATCGGAGGGCGCAAGCGCACTACAGAAGCTGAGCGACTGGCTCAAGATGCAGAGAAGGTTGTAGGACCACCTACAGCACAGCGCAGACAAAGACAGTCACCGGACCGGTACACTGGATACATGGCTCTTGTGAGCAAATGTGTCGTGACAGAGCCATCCTCTTTCGAGAAAGTTGTGGAGGACCCGCATGGGTAGATGCCATGGTGGAAGAGTAGATTCGATTGTCAGAAACAGTGCATGGGAGATTGTCCCAAGACCGGAAGGGAAATCAGTGGTGGGTTCGAGATGGATCTACAAAGTGAAGCAGGCGGCTGACGAGAGTGTGGAGAAGTACAAGGCAAGATTTGTTGCCCGAGGCTTCTCACGGATAGAGGGGATCGATTATGAGGAGACCTTGGCACCTGTCGCAAGGTATTCTTCTATACGGACGATCCTAGCTCTCTCAGCGCAGATGGGGTGGCACATCCATCAGATGGATGTGAAGACTGTGTTCCTTAACGAAGTCATTGAGGAGGAGGTGTACATAGAGCAGCCCGAAGGTTTCGAGATCTTCAGCAGTGAGTCGCATGTCTGCAGACTCAAGAGAGCACTGTATGGGTTGAAGCAAGCACCTCGTGCTTGGTACACACGGATAGACAGTTATTTCAACGGACTTGGATTCTCCAAGAGTGAGGCGGATCCGAACTGTACGGTGTGGTGGAGGGAAGTTGCTTGATCATTGTCTTGTATGTAGATGATCGATTTGTGAGTGATGAGGCGGTGATACTTTCATGCAAGGAGGATCTTGCTAGAGAGTTTGAGATGAAGGACTTGGGCCTCCTTCATTATTTCCTGGGATTGGAGATTTGACGGGCGCGGTGGTGGGCTGTTTGTTTCTTAGGGCGAGTATGCAGGAGATGCGGGAGAGGTTCAACATGCATGGTTGCAAGCCTATTGATACTCCTCTTCCTGGTGGTTGGAGGAAGGAGGATGCTACTTCAATGGAGGTAGTGGATGCCACTGTCTATCGACAGTTGGTGGGGTCGCTTATGTATCTAGTCAATACACGACCCGATATATGCTATGTAGTTAACCAGCTTTCGCAAGCTATGGTTAAGCCTACCAAGCTCTTCTGGAAGGCAGGCAAGCATGTATTGCGTTATCTCAGTGGCACATCGGGATATGGTCTGTGGTACAGACAGGAGGATGGAGTGAAGCTTTGTGGCTTCACAGATGCAGATTGGGCAGGGAGCCCAATGGACCGGAAGAGCACATCTGGAGGGATCTTCAGCATTGGGTCGACAGCAGTTTCCTGGTACAGCAGGAAGCAGAGATCCGTAGCACTCAGTTCAGCAGAGGCCGAGTACATGGCAGCTAGCTTGGCTGCATGCGAGGCTATTTGAATGAGGAAGATCCTCGTTGGATTGTTCGGGTTGCATTTGGAGCCTACAGTGATTTACTATGATAACCAGAGTTGCATTAAACTCTCGGCTAATCCAGTATTTCATGATAGATCCAAACATCGACTTCAGTACCATCATATTAGAGATTGTGTGCACCCGAGAATCATGTTACTTTCATATATTCCTGGCCAGAGGTTAGGTTGTCGACATCTTGTTCTAAGGTGCTCACCAGGAGAAAATTCGAATTCTAAGCAGAGGTGCGTGATAGGGCTATGAATCCATATCTTTTATATGTTGAAAATGCAACAAGATGATGGAGCTTAGTGAAATGAAGTCGCTTTCACTAAGTGGGCCCGCAGGCTATTTTTGGCGCAAAGTCTATTTTTAGACTATGTCTATTTTTAGACATATGGAGCATGGTCTAGGAGTTGCAGTATGCTATTCTTGGATGATTGGATGATTGGTCGAGTTGGTAAAAATATATGGACCTCTATTTTTAGACATACAGGTCGAAGTCTATTTTTAGACTGCCTGTCTAAAAATAGGTCAGTCGAATATTATTTACCCTTAATAATATTTGGACTATAAACTTCAGTTTATCCTCTTGCAGCACTTCAGTTGGAGCTACGGATGTGGCCCATGCACCTGACAGAAGGAATTACACTATTCCTAGGGGTTTGGTGAGCTCATGCATGGTTGACTTCAGTTAGAACTCAAGTGGCGGAGTTTGGTGGAGTTGATGAGACAGTTGGTGGAGTTGTGTTCTATTTAACTTAGTTGAACTAGTTGTATTTAGTTTAACTGGCTAATACACTAGAGATGAGTGGGGTGAATTAAATATTATTTAATTCACTAATTATTAACTCATTATTCAACTAAAGAACACATCAGTTGACTGCAGTGCATGGACAGTTCAGTGAAGACTAGTGGAAGAGGTAGATGAAAGGGTGAGTTTGCTATTAGTTGCGACATTAGTTGTGCATGAGATTTGCACAAGCATTGGAGGAGATTTCCAATGAGGATTGTGCAGTTGAAGCCAAGGAGATTCGAACTTGGATCTCTCATTACACCAACTTGGATTGCGCAATAGAGGCAGGCAAATAGTGGATGAGTTTTGAACCCGTGACTTGTTCAAAACTGCGCTAGTTTGTGTGTAACTTCTGGAGATAGTACTGAGTACTTGTGAGGAGTATTGTGCTATGTATTGTTACATGTTCTCTTCCATTATAATATACAAAATAGCTGGGGGTTTTCAGCTATAAGCTTTCCCATTACATATTGTGTTTATGTGCGCATGCGACTGTTTCTATTTCCGCAAATTGATGATCAATTGTAGAAGAGGTTATGTGTTATGCATGAATTCGAATTAGTGTGTGACCAGGATAATCTCAGTGGATAAATCTTCATTATTCAGCAAATTTCTACATCCCGGCTCACCACTTCTTCTGCTTTTCCCATCATTGCAGCGCAGCCATCTACCTCCAACTTGTAGAGATTCTTAACTCGAATCCCTATCCTCTTGGTTTGACCCATTGTTTTATGTCGAAGGAAAGATTTTCCCTCACTGAAAAAAACGTCATAACCTTTGTCTTCCAACATTGCAACCG